>CM076572.1:197921639-198521639 GCA_034641835.2 Pinus albicaulis | reverse complement strand
TATAGCAGATGTTTGTTCAGAACAAATTCAACTCCTCCTAAGCCTCCAAAGGCAAAGTTATTTCTGAAATCTTTCCTCAAACGAGTTTTGCTAGCCATTCAATTCACTGTTCATTCATTTTTTTATAGCAACTCCACAAAAAATTTTGATTGATTTCATCTAATCAATACGTCTACATTCACTCACCCTCGTTAAGAATAAAAAGAACAACATTTAATAGAAATGGAGATAGTCACCAAACTTCCCATTTAATCTTCTATTTTTTTTGTGCTTTTTGCAAAGCAATCAGTAAGTTGACCTAATGCTATTGTTCCACCATCTGGCCAGAAAGCTTGATATGAAAGAACTCAAACTATCGAGTTAAGAATCTCAATTTTGGAAACTAGAGTTTGTAGTTTGGGATGTAAAGGTGAAGGGAGGAAAAGCCAGGCTTGTAGTGCATTTTCCAAAAGAGCATCATTGTGTTCTTTTCCTTTTCTTTCATACAGAGATTACTTGCAGAAATAGGATGGAAAAGAATTTTGAACCATTCCACCCAACACTGGATCATTGATGACAACAAATTAACTGAGCTTACAGGTATTATCATCAAATTCTTCATGCCCGAATATTTTGCATGTGTAATAGGGTGATTTGTGTGGAATTTTCTTCCATAAGACATACAAGAAAGTGTCGATGACACCAAAAGTGATATTCCATAGTTTTGAGATTGTGTTACTTCTCTAGCTTTCTCATATTCCATAGCCAATCAGTACAATAATCAAATAAAATGGATCCTTCAAAAAATCACTAAAACACCAATGAAATGTACATTTACAAGCCACCAGTAAGTTGACAAAATTTTCACTTATAATTTGCTTCGAATTATTATCTAAAGACAGTGGAGTACAGTAATCAGAGAGAATGGATACATGAAACAATTATAATAATTGGCCTTCACAATGGCTTTCTACTTGTGAGTAAGTTGACAAAATTTTCACTTATAATTTGCTTCGAATTATTATCTAAAGACAATGGAGTACAGTAATCAGAGAGAATGGATACATGAAACAATTATAATAATTGCCCTTCACAATGGCTTCCTACTTGTGAGAAAGGTCTTAGTTAAAATATAAAGGACCAATAAGTTTACAAACAAGGTTTTTGGAAGTGAGCAAGATTCAATAATAAGAAAACTGAATAATTACAGAGATTTAAATTTTTAGCTTGTCATCAAGCCCGATGATTCACAATTAATTTAAATAAACTCAGCACCTATCATAACTAGCAAGAACACAGCAGCAAGAAATTGGAAAGAAACGAATCTAATACTTGGTTTGAGGGTTAATCACTATTTACCTTTGGTCTTATAAAGCATATGCTAGAAATTCTCTTCTTTAACATCTGATCAACAGTCATAACCATCACACAATTTATCAAGTTATTCTACTTCATTGGAAGAAATGTCAATCGTTCCATAATGTTTGTATCTTGTTTAGCATGGAATGAAAATTCATTTATTTCCACCTTAAAATTTGGAAAAAACAGCTTAAACTAATCATGTGGCATTAGGTAATCCAGGATATTGCCCAAGGATTTGGTTCCTCTCAACCATGCTGCAAACTATAGTGATAAAAAACTGGAAATGACAACTCACATGAAAACAGAGTCCCACAACAAGCTAACCATTCATCTACTAGCCTATTTCATATTGCATATGATTTGTTTTGCATTCCTAGACTCCCAGCCTTTTGAACCTTCCTCTAACCAAAGAACTTTAGCAGTGTAGACTCTGCTCATGAAATTGTTCTTTACCATCATAAAGGGGCTCTTAATATTAGGCAATCTATTTATCTTTTTTTGACTAGGCATACTTCTAAAACCAAACAATTTAAAACATTTTCGAGAACCTAATATAAAATACTGGATCAAGCAGATTGTTCGGATTGTAAATCCTTTCCCTGATCTAGTAACAAATTGGCCCTTTCTTCTTGCGATGAGGGTGGTGGCACATCAACTTTCTGGGAACCAGTTAGTCTAGCTAAGAGCACAAAATTCATTCCACCGAGTACATTATTCAGACATCAAAGCACAACCACAGAAGTCTTAAACATCAATGGAGTAAATCCTTTTGCCAACAAAAATTCAATGCCATTTAGAGTTTGATACCTAAGATTGCTACTTAAGCCCATGTGAATAGCCCATGTGGATGCATTCAGGAGTGTGGGGGGTGCCTTATTTGGGGTTTCAAAGTTGGGATCCATCTTCTTTCTGACACTAATCAGTGTAAATACAGTCCCTGCAAGGCCTGCAGCAAACCCAACAGCTGCAAACAGGGTACCTTTATAAACAAAGGTACCCAGTCTTTCCAGGACACCAAAGGATCCTGTCTCAAACATGTGGCTTGTAGGGCAACTTGAAAAAAGACCAGGGAGGGTCTGTGCTGACATTGCTGCTGAGGGAGCCAACAAGCACATCAATACAAAATTGACAATGGAGCCAACAACAAGAGTGGAAAACAGGAAGTCCAACTCATTCAAACCAAAGTTAGGCCTGGATGCCATGTCACCAAGGCAACATGCAGTCACCCCTACGAGCTCCTCCATTAGGACCTTGAATGAAAACTCTGGATCTGCTTCTACTCTTGATCTCCAACCCCGTAAAAAAGCACAATGGTGTCTTATGATAGGTTAAAAAATGCTAATTATGGCCTCTTACCTAATTATGGTTTTAATTATTACCTAAATTAGTTTTCAATATTGAAGAACAGAAATAGAATAAACAATTTGTCAATTTCGATTTTTAATTCCAATTTTTCATTAATCATATTTTCTGATTTCAATATTGAAGAACACAAAGAGAATAACACCATTCTTTCCAACAGTCAACGATTGAGGTTAATTTGAAGATGTATAGATGAACTATTGGGAAACCTAGGAAAAAATATAATGAGATTGCTCCATAGGGCATGGTCTGCTTTCCAATTATCAACTTTGTACATTGCTGTCACATTACAAATATATTAATGTGGAAACACCCCTTACAAGTGCTTTTCCAATTCTTTAAAGTTATTTTGCTGCCCTGAATCAGCATTCACTGTTTTCTCAAATTTAATTTCGTATAATTGCAATATGTGCATGGTCAAATTTGGTTGTGTTTTAAGAGTTCTTGCTATGTTGCTGGGTGGTTTTTTTTTTAAATATATTTGGTAATGAAATTTATGTCTATTTATTGGCTATTCAAAATTTGATATTTGTAATTTTTGTGTCTTGTGAAGGATGAATTGGGTAGTGTCAAGGCATTGGGTCTTTGAATGGCTCAAGGAGGTTAGTGAATGAGATTCTTCAAGAATATAAGAATGAGTGGAGGAAGCCTTTGAAATGGAGGGATTTTACATCAGTGAATGAGATTCTTCAAGAATATAAGAATGAGTGGAGGAAGCCTTTGAAATGGAAGGATTTTACATACCAAGTTTCATATCCCCTTTCGGCGTTCCCACCTCCCGGTGCAATTGCTAGTTTAACTATTATTGAAAATAATAATATTATATCTGACTCGATGAAAGAGAATAATATTATCTTTACACAAAATTAAATTCATTCATATGCGTAGAAATGCACCTGTAAACGTAGTCTAAAGCAGCTATTTCTATTTCAGGATGAAAATGTCGATCAATTCCAAGGCACTCCAATATATCAACCATCTGAAGACGTTTGATTCTATCTTCATTGCTATAATCCATTTCATTCAGAAGTAAATGGTTGATCTCCTCAACGAGCTTTTCTACTTGTTCATAATATGCAGGTGCCTAATTATAGTGCAATGCAATTAAATAGATATATAGAGAGACCCACGTTAATGATAACAGCAAATAGAAAAAAGTAAAGAAACAAAGAGCAGATAACGCCATGATAAACTGATTGAAAATATACTCCATACGGCGAGTTGAGAGACAGTATGAGATCGTCGTTACACACATTTCCGTGATAATTGGCATTGCCTGTCGAGGGATGGAAGATTCATCGTTCAAATTGGTGGAAACAGATTCAACCATCACTGAACCAAATATAACTCTATAAACTGATTATTCGCTCTGCTATGAGATTTATTTGAGGAATATGCAATCGGGGCATTGCTTATATATAATTCTTGGAGCACGACATAAGTATAAGATGTATTTTAATATATGTATGCTCCGGATGACTAGAGTCATAAAGTAGGCGAGTTCGATATAAAGATATAACGCCTGAGGTTTCAAATTTGCATGGAAAGCAATGTAAAGTTTGTTAGGCTTTTTTTGGGTTAAAAATTGGAAAATTTTGAAATCTATATCATAATTATTAACTTTGGCGATTTTGGATGTTTTATCTCTATTTTTTTGGAAAAAAAACTAAATTTAAACAAATTTTCACTATCCACACAAATTTGACGCCTATAAAATGCAGTTTAATATTTGAATCTCCTGAATAAATGAGTCACAGTCATAAAATAGATGAGTGCATTATAAAGATAAAATACATTTTAATATTGCTATTTCTATATTAGAATAAGTTATATTCATAAAGTAGACGACCTTGACATACCTACTTTCTGAAATTTGGGTTGACATACTACTCTTTGAAATTTGATAGTATTAAAACCCATTACCTTTATCTGAAATAGGCAGCCAATATATTGATTCATTAATGCACAAGAGTTGTGTTGTATATGCTTACAGTTGGATATACAACCTCTGAATCAATAACAGTATATATTGGTAGCTCATGAATAACACTAAAAGACGGGAAGTTATTATCTCATCAAGTATATATGAATAGGGCTTTTGGTGAATCATGGGTTTTTGCTGAAACTATGAGTTGAGTTTGGGTTTGTGTAGTTTTTTTTATGTGCTACCTAATTGGTTGATTGGTTTGTGTATCAACTTGCAACGATAATAAGAGGACAAGCATTAGTACAGCACTAGTGAAAGATTCCAGGCTGGGCATTTATGGCATTTGTCTTAATGCTTAATTGAGGACATCTCCACAATAGCTTTTCCAATTTATTTATTTATAAGAGAAAAAATAAAATTCTCTTATAATTTGAGTGTAAAAAATTTAGAAATTTAATCATTTTTTAGATAGGGAACAACAATTTCTGTGGGTATATGTAACATTTATCTGTTTAGCTTGATCATGAGGAGCAATAGACAACTTTACCTCTTTGGTTTTGAACATGTAACTTCAAAACAAAAATCACAAATTCTTAACCATTGAGCTCACTCAGATTGTCTTTCATATATCTAATCTTACTAGTAATTAAATAATTATTTTATAGTTAAAATAAATTCAACACCATTAAAAAAAAACTTTAAACAATCAAAACCTTAAACCTTCAAAACTTAATAATTGCAACTAGAATTTCCAAACCCTGCCATAATTTTAATTATTTTCGAGACAAAAATGTGACCAATTGAACAACACCTATTCATTTATACGCTTCCACTCGATCGATCGATCGATCAATCAATTAATTCAGGCCTGCGATCCTGACAACGAAATTATTTAACACCCACCAACTCCTTTCCTTTGTAATCGATTGGGTAAACTTCAATGCGTTGAGGCAAGTTCTGGTACTAAAATAAAAACCTTCTTACGTCACACCCTCCCAGGTAATCATCCTGGCGTAGTCTATCCACGCAATGAAATGGGTTAGAATCTGGCAAAGGTTTTGAAAAAATCCTGCAAAGATTTTATTAGAATTTTGTTTACAGTTGTTAAACTTTAGTATTTTGAGTGTTCTAAGGGTTTTTGATAATGCTGAATCCATTTCCACTATTGAAAATAGATTCCAAACACTCCAACTACCTGATTTTTTGAATTTTAGTTGATTAGATTCCAGCAAAAAACTGCCATCCAGGCTATTCCATTGCCTAGATAAACAACTCCCTTCATTCACTACTCATTACTGGTGTGACCTGATTTGAATTACTTCTTTTAAAGTTAGTTATTCAATTTGGTGACAAGACCTGTCTGTGTCTATTGTATTCCCAATAAATTATCTTATAATTTTTAGAGATAGTTTTAATAATATTTTGAATTTATAAATATAATTATTTAATTTAATAATATAAATTTTAATTTTAATTATTTAAATTTAAATATAAAAAATTTCTCGCGTAATTTGATGAAATAGTTTTATTTTTGTTTTTCTATGATTAATTTAAATTTAAATTTTATAGAATTTTTTAAAAATTTGAGTTTATGTTAGTTAATTTGTAAAATTTTAGTGTTTTATGAGTTTTTTCTAGCCTTGATTTTTTTTTATGTATTCAAAAATATATTTTAAACAATAAAAAATCATACTCTTTCTAAAATTATATCACTAAATTTTAATTAAAAAACTATCTTTCCTATAAATTTAACTATACTTTAAAAAAAAATCATTTATTCAAAATTTTAACTACATATTAGTTTTTTTAAAATCTAAATCACATGTGTATAATATACACTATATTTAAACACAATATTCTTTATGCTATGAATTTTATATTACAGTAATTGGGATATATAAAAGTACTATTAAAAAAAATCATGACAAGTTTATGATATGAATTTTATACTACCGTGTTCGCAGGGGTATGGTTTAGTGGCCAAGGGATGCATTGTTAAGGCGTTTGTGCTATTAAGCAGGTCACGAGTTCAACTCTTGACTTATCTGGGTACCGCTCTTTCAGACTGGACAGTTCTCTAAAAAGTTATCTTGTGTGAAAGCTGCCCAATGTTGCCTATTCCTCTGACTTACCAAAAAAAAATTATACTGCAATAATTACTATATATATAATATATCATACTATATTAAAAAAAAAAAATCGTCACACATCTTACATATCCGTATGGTTGAATCCCTAAAAGGTTCTTCCATCTCTACGTGTGCATTTGTTACAGTGGACTATATAAGGATGATAATTTTATATGACAGATTTTAACAAAAAATAATGTGTTAAACGTAGATCATAATTAAGTTCGTTTTTATGTTATTATAACGTGTTTTTGAGTGGATGGAGTGGGCGTTGAAGAGTGTGTTCGTAGCTTTAATAACAAAATAACATGATCTTCGACACTTATAATTAATTAAGATCGAAATCTAAATTGCGCCTTATTCCGACATTGATTTTTTTTTTCCACAGTTTTAATTTTTTTTTGGGTACGGTTGAGGTTATAAATTTGTTCCGAAATAGATTTAGTATTGTCAAGAATTATTAGTCACTTAAAAAAAATGAATATTATTGAGGTTAGAAATAAATTTAGTATTATCAAGAATTATTAAACATTCAAAAATTTGAAGTTTGACAACCATAATTAAAATTTTCAAAAAATTCTACTAGATTTTATCATAATTTTACTAAAATTTTTATTATTCAAACTAATTTATAGACTATTTAAATTAAATATTTTTATTATTATGTCTAGCAATTAAAAATATATAAACATAATAACTGGCACAACTCTTTTACAAACCGAAAATAAAAACTAAAAAAAATTAGCTGCTTTGGCTGTTGCTAAAATACAAAGAGGAAAAGAAGAGCGGCCAAGAAAAGTAGCTGCCTGGCTGTTGCTAAAATACAAGCAGAAAAGCGGAGCCGCTAAGAAAAAATAGCTGCCCTGGCTGTTGCTAAAATTTAATCCTTACCGCTACGACGCAACGATGTGAGTATGATAAGGCTATTGCATGGGCGAGCCTTATTTCAGCTGCTATCTGCCCATTAATGGCGGGCGTTAGATTAAAGCTGTTGATGATCGTGTGGCGGCTATTCCCTGCCTTGGAGCATTAATGGGAGGATAGCAGCTGAAATAAGACTCGCCGGTGGTTTGCATGACCTGCAATAACTGTATCATACCTACGTGGTCGTAAGGGTCATATTTAAGCTTTCAATTTCAGATGATTTTGCATCGGGTCGTATTTAAGCTTTCAATTTCAGATGGTTTTGCATCACATGCAATAGGCGAGCCTTGTTTCAGCTGCTATCCGCCCATTAATGCTCCCAGGCAGGAAATGGCCGCCACACGATCATCAACAGCTTTAATCTAACGTGTGAGCAAGAAAGCTTCCAAACCCTTTTTACTGGACAATGGACATGTCAGATATCGCAGGGAAGCCAATTTTCCAATTGCTGACACATTGGGCAGTTGTGTGTGAAATATAGACAAAGCACGACTCCAATTTCCAATTCCGTCACCTACCATCCGTGAATTGCTAATGCATTGGTCAGTTCTGTGTAATATATAGACACATCAGGAGTCCTGGCGCTGATACGTTGATCTATCGCCTTTGTAATTTTTAAATCGAAGGAAAAACATCTCGAAATAGAAAAAAGTAATGTACTCACTTCAAATGAATGAATTAGGTGGAGTAAAAGTATATCATTCGCAAGTAGCAGATACTTCCGGATTTCCAGTTACACACAGTGAGAGTAACATGAGCCTTATTCATTGGAGAAGAGAAAAGTTAATCCGGAAAGCAATACGAGTGAGAGTAACATGAATCTTATTCATTCTTTGAACAAAGCCAAGTCTTTAAACGTGTTTGAGAAAATCAGATTTGTCGGAATTACCCACGTCACTTTTGGGAATTAAGAAGAAATAATTTTAAGCATAAAGTCTAAGGTGTAGTATTATTACTATATGGTTCACTTTCCTCCATCATCAGAAAATGTAAACATAAAACCACTCGAAAACTGGAGACAACAATCATTGCTTTTTTTTTGCAAGTATTTTAATGAAAGTGAGTGACTGTTATAGTATTTGGGATTAATCTTATCTTCATTCCTCTTATTTATTATTTAAGGAATTTTATTATTATATGATTACAAGACGTAAAGCAATTAACCTACTCTCATTTAATTATTATAAACTTTTTGATTTAAATTAATGATACAGATATCACATTACAGTGCAGAATGTTTTGAATTTCCTTCGAAAGTTAAACCTCTCACTGCTCCATATCTCCATCACTTGAAACTACTATATCTTTTTTTGATAATAACTATTTTTCAATCCGAGAAAACATCTCTTCAAACAAAAGTAAATTATCAATTCAAAAGAGGTAGGTGGATCAGAACGATATCGTTCGTAAGTAGCTGGTAAATACACTCCAAATGAATAAGGTGGACCATAAGTATATCGCTCGCAAGGAGCTGGTCGTCTTATTCATTCCAGAAGAAAGCCAATTCATTAAACTAATCAGACAAGCAGTTCTTACTAAATGTATGATAAAGATTCTTACTCATTCACATTGGAAAACAATGACCTCTAAACTCACACAATATAAAATATATGAATTATTTATCACACCTAATCTATTTGTCAATAATATGAACTTACTTGTTGCCTAAGACATGTCCAACATTATCATTATATTACAATCATTTTAATAAATGAAATGATTGTTTAATTATCATTATATTACAATCATTTCAATGAATGAAATGATTGTTTAAAAACAATAAAATAAATAAATTATAAAATTGCTTACCAATTTTGACATGTATAATATTTTAAAGTTTATTTATTAGATTATTATTTGTTGGATATAGGGGTTTTTAGCTTTTGACTTTTTCAATATTATTCTAAGATTTAGAATTTTATGAGTTAATCTTAAATTTTTTAATCTTCTTTTTGCATCTCTATGTTATTTATTTCTTTGTGATAAATCACACTTTCATACCAAGTGTTTTGATAATGAATAACATTGGTTGGTTTGAAATATCTATTGTGAAATTGTTCATTGTAATTAATCTAGAAAAAAATTATTATCAAAAGATTATGAGTCCCAGAAACTTGAACTAAAAAATTATAATATTGTTTTAAATTATTACTATTAATAATTAATTAACAAAATAAATAACATATATATATATATATATGATGATGATTGATTGTAATATGTATATCAATGGATTCAATCCGATCATGCGATCTATTAAAGAAATATATTGAATCCTTATAAAAATCAATTGTGGAAAATAAACTCATTCGCCAATCACAAAAAGTAAAGAAAGAAGCAAATCAAACCACAACATAGATATTTTCCTGGGGAAAGCTTACTGCTCAGAACCCCTCTATCTTCTATTGTATATTCACCAAGGAATCATGAAACAATTACAATGCACTCTTCTCACAAGAGTCTCCTGCACTGTCACAATTGTCTCACACATATCCAAACAAAATAAACCAACACTTAGCCAATTTTCAGCCTCTGCTCAGCCTTCCTTGCTTGCGCATTTCATGTGGAATGCAATCCCTATTATTTAGGAATTTCATCCTTCCAAAACTGTGCAATGCTCATGGGAAATCCTATGGTTGTCTTACTGCATGCGAGCAGCCTACTAATGATACAACTGATAGTTATCATCCCTTTAACCTTTGTCTCAATTGGGTCTCCACTGGAATTGTTAGGTCCCTATATTACTAGTTTAGTCCCTTATTTTTATTAGTGTAGCCCTCTTATTGTTATTGTTGTACCCCTGTAACCCAAATATTGTTATTATTGTGCCCTTACATTGTTATTATTAGGTCGGCTAGGATTATATTGTGGGCCCATGGACTCCTATATATAGAAGGAGGTTTTGGTCATTTGTATCATCCAAGAATTATTCATTTATATAATGTATTGGAGGTTTCCCCCTCGAAGTGGCTTATTTCTAAGGCGTTGATCTATTTTCTTCTATTTTTGGAGTTGGTTTCATAACATTTGGCATCAGAGCTTTGGATTCTACGGTTTCGCTGCTCAAAACAAGTCATCATGGAATTTTCGCAATAACTTTTTTATATGAAGGTCAGAAGTTGAAATTTGTATAGAACGAAGCCGAATTCCTGAGGAACCTCCTATAAAATTCAGATCTTGGTTCGCAATATTTTCGGAGATATGATCTAGGGAAGTTAGGGTTTTTTCAGGCTCCCTAATTTCAACTAAAACAGGTCATCCTGGAATTTTCGCTATAAATTTTTGTATACAAAGTTTCAGAAGCTGAAATTTTTATAGTGAGAAGCCTAAATCTCGAGAAACCGCCTGTAAAAATTTCAGATCTTAGTTCACAATATTTTTGGAGATATGATCTGTGGATGTTAGGATTGTTTCAGGCTCCCAAATTTCATCTCAAAGAGGTGACCGTGGGAAAAACGTCATTTAACTCTCTCTCTCTGAGCGTCGAATTGGGATTATGTAAAAAGTGGCCACAAGTACACGGACTTTAGTTTTTAGTATATCAATTTCAAAGCCGAAGGAGGAAACAGTGACATGTGGCAAGTCGTACAAGTTCGCTCTACTGAACTAGTCCATAATTAGGTCATCATGGGAGATTGGGCATAACTTTTCCTTGAAGAATCAAAACTAGCTCAGACCTGTGGCATTCAAAATAATATTTAGAGGGATACTTCAGGGCCACATTTCAGATATTGAAGATCCAAAATCACAGAGATAATTGAGTTTCAATATCAAGGTCCTCAAAAGAAAGAAAAAGGTGTGTATTTTTTTCGAATTACATAAGTCTCGTTTGAAAAAAATTTAGTTTGAATTTATTCCAAGGGAATATTGAAGAATAGATATCAGTATTGGGTTCTAAAATGCCCCCTAAAAATAATCCAACACCCGTTAAGCCTTTAGAAGGCTCTATTATGACTCATGAAGACGAAGAAACACAACATGAGATATCAAAACTACAAGAGCAAGTGCACCAAATTTCGCTATCGCAAAAAGCAACAAAAAATGAAATAGAAGTTTTGAAGAAAGGAGCGGAAACTAAGATGGATGGTTTGAAGAAAGGCATGGAAGCTAAGATGAATGGTTTGGAAGCTAAGATGGATGGGAAGTGGGCATGGAAGCTAAGATAAATGGCATGGAAGCTAAGATGGATGACATGGAAGCTAAGATCGATGAAAAAATGAAAGACAACATGGAAAACATGAAGAATGATCTAAAAGTATACATCGAAGGTTTGGAAAAGTTGATACAAGAAATGTTTCCTAATGACGACAAGATAGTAGAGGAAACTCATGATGAGAACAAAATAAATGTTAATCGTGATTTCATAAACTCTAATGTTAGATGGAAGAGCCACCATATTCCAAAGATGGATATGAGGAAGTTTGATGGCAAGGATCCTGTAACATGGATACTACAGATGGAGAAATATTTTGATCTCAATAATTTGCAAAACACACAAAAGGTACGCATTGCAACTTTACATTTAGAACAAAATACATTTGTATGGTATCAATGGCTTTGCTCTCGTAAAAAAATTGTCACTTGGTCAATTTTAATGGAGGAAATGATAACACATTATGAGGATACAAAAAGAAACACCTTCTTTAGCCAATTGATAAATCTCAAACAAAAGGGTGCAGTGGTGGAGCACATTGAGTACTTCCAAAAATTGAATATAAGGGTAACTGATATTTCAGAGGAACACAGGATTGATGTCTTCATATGGAATTTAAAGGATAACATCCAACATGAAGTTCGCGTTTGGGAACTTGATTCATTGGAAAAGGTATTCAGGTTGGCAAGAAAAATTGAATGTAAAATTATGGCAACAAGGAATCCTACCACTCACATATATAAAGATGGAAGTGTTTCTACTCTTAGACTTCCACAACCTACAAGGTTGACGCCACAACAATTGGAAGAAAAAAGAGAAAAAGGGCTTTGCTACAGTTGTGATAGCAAACACACTAAAGATCATAAGTGTGCTGAGAATAAATTATTTTACATAGATTGTGAAGAGGAAGAAGAAAATGAACAAGAATCTTCAAAAGAAGACAATATACATGAGTAACCAACCCTAGAAGAGGAAGAAATGAGTCCGACCATATCGTGTAATGCATTAGCAGGAAATAGAAGGACATATCAAAGAGAAAAAGGTAATAGTGTTGATTGATTCGGGTAGTACCCATAATTTTATTCATTGTAAGGTATCCAAGGAATTGAATTGTTTCCTATACCTAGCATTAGAATTCCAAGTGATGGTTTCAAATGGAGGAACTATAAATTTCTCGGGAAAATGCCATAATATCAAGCTAACCATGGGGGAATATGTATTGAATAGTCCAATGCTTTCCATTCCTATGGGAGGTGTTGATGTTGTACTAGGAGTACAATGGTTATAATCTTTGGGGATGGTAGCTTTTAATTTTCAAGAACTTTTCTTGAAACTTTTTCCAGAAGGAAAGGAAGTCGAATTACGGGGTATCGCAGGGAAGCCGGGAAAGATAATAAGCTTTAATGTCATGACAAAGCTTCTGAAGAAATAACAACGAGGCGTAATTGCACAATTATGCTCACTCGAAGTTTCAACATTAAAATCATCTATTTTTGCAGATCTCCAAAAAGTCTTGGACAATCATTCCAAGGTGTTTGAAACTCTCAAAGGACTCCCATCTATTCATGATCATGATCATGCTATTCATTTGATTCCAGGAATTTTTCCTCCAAACATCAGGCCTTATAGATATCCTTATGTCCAAAAGATCGACATTGAACGTATGATTGCAGAAATGTTAGAGGCTAGTATAATTCAACCTAGTCAAAGTTCTTTCTCTGCTCCAGTAGTATTGGTGCACAAGAAGGATAGATCATGGCGCATGTGTCCGGATTATAGGGAGCTCAATAAGCTCACCATTAAAGATAAATTTCCCATTCCTATGATTGATGAATTATTTGATGAATTACATGGAGAAATTTATTTGCCTAAGTTGATCTGTTATACATTGTCAATTAGAATGAAGATTCAATATATTCTAAAACAGCATCTCTGAAACCCTGTGAGGTCATGAATTTTGTCGTTCTTTTACCTTAATAAAACCTTCATATTCTTATAGTTGAGAACTTAATTTTCAAACCCTTCCTTAGAAAATTTGTGCTAGTATTTTTTGATGATATACTAATCTACAGCACATCTTGGAAGGATCAGGTTCAACATGTTGACAGGGCACTCAAACTATTGCAGGAGAAACAATTATATGAAAAAACATCGAAATGTTTCTTTGGAGTACAAGAGGTGGAATATCTAGGTCATATTGTATCTCACGAGGGTGTTAAGGTAGACCCTAACAAAATTAAAGCCATTAAGGAATGGAAATTCCCCACAACCATAAAGCAGTTGTGAGGATTTCTCAGGTTAACAGGGAGAATAGCAGCACCTCTAACAACGTTATTGAAGAAAGATTCATTTTCATGGAATCTTGAAGCAACTAAGGCCTTTGAACATCTTAAAGAGGCAATCTGCCTAGCACCGGTCTTAGCTACACCAGACTTCACAAGAACCTTTATTGTGGAATGTGATGCCTCAGGAAATGGAATTGGTGCTATTTTAATGCAAGAAGGAAGACCCATTTCTTTTGAAAGTCGTCCAATCAAAGGAAAGTATTTATAGAAAGCTATTTATGAGAAGGAAATGTTAGCAATACTACATGCACTAAATAAATGGCGGCCTTACCTAATGGGAAGACACTTCAAGGTAAAAATTGATCATGATAGCCTTAAACACTTTTTGGAACAAAGACTATCTTCATAAGAGTAGCAAAAATGGGTCACAAAGATGTTGGGTTATGACTTTGAAATAATCTACAAAAAAGGGAAGCTAAATGTTGTTGCAGAGTCACTCTCAAAAATGAATGAAGAGGTGGAAGCATTGCTTTGTGCCATTTCTATTGTCCAACCAGATTGGATAACCAAAGCAAGGGATGAATGGAAGAAGGATGAAGAAGCATGGACAATAATTCAAAAGTTGTAGCAATATCCTAGTACATCTGATACATTTAGTTGGAAAAATTATTCCTTATGGTACAAAGATCGCCTATAAAGTTATAAGAATTCCCAACTAAAACAAAAGATTCTTTTGGAATTGCACACTTCTCCTTTAGGAGGACACTTAGGATTTTTAAAATCTTACCATAGGGTCAAGAAAGAATTTTTTTGGGATGGCCTTAAATATGATATTCAAAATTTTGTGGCGAAATGTTTGGTTTGCCAGAAAAACAAAGTTAAGACAATTAAGACCTCAGTGCTTCTACAAACTTTATCCATTCCAAGTCAATGTTGGGAGGAGATTTCAATGGATTTTATCAGAGGTTTACCTAAGTCCGAAGGAAAGAGTGTCATCATGGTGGTAGTTGATAGAGTTACCAAGTATGCACACTTTTGTGCACTATCTCATCCATTTAAAGCAAGTACAATTGCTACTACATTTATGGACTCAATTCAAAAGCTACATGGAAACCCAAAGGTTATTGTGAGCGACAGAGATCCCATTTTTACTGGAAATTTTTGGACATAGTTATTTTCTTGTTTGGGTACTCAATTAGCTCATAGCTCATCTTATCGTCCTCAATCCGATGGTCAAACTAAGATAGTGAATAAATGTTTGGAAGCATATCTTTGTTGTTTTGTATCTGATAAACAAACACAATGGATCAAGTGGTTACCTTTTGCTGAATGGTGGCATAGCACTTCCTTCCATACTGCAGCAAAAATGACCCCATTTATAGCACTTTATGGATATCATCCACCGTCCATCACATCATCTTTATGGATATCATGTTTGCTTATTAACATGAAACATTGTTGACTTAACACATAGGCTAGGAAGCTCCAATATATTTAGATTCATAGCGGGGTAGCAAAGAAAACATCTCCACTGAAACTGGATCTAAAGTAAAATAAGCGTTGAACAAATTGATGTTTTTCAAGAGATCCATTGAAGATATCCTCTTCATCCCCCGATCCCTCAATGCATCCAAATCCAACCCTGAAACCTTAATTATCAGCGAATCACTGCAGCATTTCATGTGAAAATACATAACAAATTTGTAGCAAAGATGTTCAAGTTCAATCAATTCAATGAACGTGAATCGATCTAGAAATCCTAAAGATCGATCTAGTGACATGTACATGTTTACATATTGTCGCAGGGAAGATTGGAAATCGATCTTGGTGCATTGTCATGCCCAAAAATTGTTTTGTACCTTCCCTTATTTTAATTCCTCAACAATCGTATGGACTAGCATACCCTTAAGGCGTGAAGAAAACGTAAAAAAAATTAAAATTTTAAATTTGGATTTTTTTAAAGTTATTAATAAATATTTATTTATTTATTTATATAAATTTTAAAAACATTATATTTTTTGAATTATTTTATTTTTTTATATAAATTTAAAAAAAATATATTTTATAAACATACAAAAATGTGTTGAAAGTATATTTTCTTATCTTATTTTATACTCATTTAAAAAAAAAAAATTCAAACTTTATTTCCAAAATTACAAAATAATAACTAACCTAGTTGTGAGTTATAGTTTTAAATACATTAGGATTTGGATTTTATATAATTAAAAAAAAATTATAAATATTTTTTTATTAGTGTTTAATTATCTAATATTATGGGTTTCCATGTTATGAACACAAGTTATATTTAATTTGATAATTATTAAGTTAGATTTTAAAGCTAAAAATTAACTTTTAACAGTGCATTAACTCTCCATTACCAATTTCAATATGGTTCAACGTTATGGTAGTCAAAAATGAATCTCATAAGTCTTTCCCTCGACTAAACCCTTCATAACCAATTTGGATGTAGTTCATTATGATAATACTAAAAAATTAAACTCATGATTCTAACCCCCCGTCCACACATTCGTACAATTCTACTCAAGGAACCATTGATCTTTCTCTATGATTAGCAAGTCCTTGTCTCATTTCATCTTATTTTATTTCAAATGTGAAGTGACTAAGCTTTGAACCCCAAATCCTCATAGCCAATTTTTACAAAGTATTCATTGCCTCATTTCCTCTCATTTTACTTCAGGGCCTTGAGCCCCAAACCCACACAACTAAGCTTTACATACTACATAAGTCTCTCTCTCCTTGGTATTGCACTTGGTTTAGATATATTTTTCTCATAAGAGAAGCAATGTCTCACAAATTACCTTACATGTTAACTTATCATCCAATCCCATTAATTTTCCAAGCATTGAGGAAATTAATAAAATTTCAAAATTCAATTTCATATTCATTTGATGCGATCACCATGTTCCATCAATTTGAGTTAAACTCTACAAACACATGTAAAGTAATTCTTGTAATTTTTTTCATTGATTCTAAATTATCAAGTGATAAAAATGTAGATGCATCTTTATTTTTAAAGTATAATCATCCAAAACCTCATCAAAGACTAAAGATAGGTTAAAACCTTCATAAAGTGAAAAATATTTTTGGCATCCTCAATAATAACACTACTTTCAGAAGCCCAGTCCAGATTTTACCATAAATGCAAGAACCAAAGTGAGGAGCCTATTTTAAATTTTTTATAACATGATGTATTATAGTAATTTTTCATGAAGCAGACATGAATACAATTTTTTTTGTATCTAGTATCATTCCAGATAGAGAAATGTATTCATTAGGTTATCAATGACATGAGTAAGAACTGCTACCCACTTACTCTCAAAATCATCATGGACATTTAAAAATTTTAAAAAATGAATTTATTAGGGTACCTATGACCAACTAAGAGTTATTCCCCACCTTTCCAAACTATCATGTACATTTAAGCTATTAGATTTTAAACATCCTTTCTATGATGCAACACGTTACAACTTTACATTACATTTATTATAGATTATATGAGTTCATGTACTTATAAGGTGCATAAATTCGAAAATAATTGTCCAAATAGCCATGTTGCCACTAACTTAATTTTTTATGTAAAAGGAAAAGTTTTTCGCGAGAAGCATGCATCAATCAAACACTACTCTACTCACAGTTTACAAACCCAACCAAATTTTTCATACACAAACACATTCAATACTAATTCACAATAACAAACAATTCTCAAAACAATACCTTGATCGAGATCAAACTACTAACAAATGCTCAAAACAATATCTGGATAGAGATCAAACCATTGAAAATTAATAGTAGTCGAGAAAAGAGTTGGCACCCTTTATGTGTGATAACATTTTTGACATAATGTTGTTAAAACAAGAGGCCACCGCAACATTAGCACAATTTGCACCCTTTATGTGTGATAACATTTTTTACATGAACCCCTCCAAACAAGAGGCCGCCTCAACATTAGCACAATATGACAATCATGTCTCGAGAATTTATAAATAACAGTAATGATAGTAATAAAATTTTAAGGTTAGGAGACCCCTATGAGATCCCTTTGTTTGTCATAAAAGTGACCCCCCTCCATGTAATTATTTAACTACTAAAATATTTAGAGGTGCACATACTCTACTCC
The DNA here is from genome assembly GCA_034641835.2 of Pinus albicaulis. Taxonomy (NCBI): domain Eukaryota; kingdom Viridiplantae; phylum Streptophyta; class Pinopsida; order Pinales; family Pinaceae; genus Pinus; species Pinus albicaulis. Next base: position 198,503,380 of record CM076572.1, on the reverse strand, counting down.
ACTCTATATTTGAACCAGTGGCCTCTTACAAGAGACACAATTTTTTAACTATTAGACCCACTTAAACTATAATTAACATAAGTATTTTGTACTTGGTGTATATAAGGAATAAAATATTGAAAGATCGCTACCAATGGGTGGGAACTTCCCTGTATTAGTGACTTTTAACGCATAAAATTTCCTTGAATTGTACATAAGAAAAAATAAAATTCCATTGCTTCAAGTGTTATGAAACCAGCTCCAAAAATAGAATAAAAGAGAGATAAATGCCTTAGAAATCAGCCACTTCGAGGGGCAAACATCCTTTCTATTAAATAAACGAAAAATTCTTGGATGATTCAAATGAAAAAACCTCATTTCTATATATAGAAGTCCATGGGGTCAAAATATAATCCTAGTTGACCTAACAATAATAATGTAAGGGTGCAACAATAACTATAGTGGGGTTTTATGGGGCACAATAATAACAATATGGGGACTACAGGGGTACAACAATAACAATAAGTGGGATACACTAACAACAATAAGGGACTACACTAGTAATACAGGGACCTAACATGCCCCTGTCCTTCAAAAAAGTATTATCTTCAATTCTTGAGTAGCCCTAGATGATTTTGTATGAAATTCTCATCCTCCCATGTGGAATATTCAGTGGGTAAGTTCTTCCACTTGATGAGATACTCTGAAATTGATCGATTTCGTAGCTATCGAGTTCTTGTTTCTGTAACTGCTTCAGGTTCCAATATGATTTTTCCTTCCTCATCAAGTTCTGGAAATATTGTTTCAACTCAAAGTTTGTCACCTATAACCTTATTTAAGCATGAAACATGGAAAATTGGATGCACTCGAGAAGAAGCAAGAAGCTCCAATTTGTATGCCATAGTACCAATATTTTGCAACACCTTGTAAGGACCTTAGTACTTTTCCAATAATTTATCATCCTTCTTAGATTTCTTGAGGGACATTTGTTTGTATGGTTGTAGCCGTAAAACTACATAGTCTCCTACATCAAAACTTCTCTCGATGTGATGTTGATATTCCTATTGTTTCATTCGATTTTGTGTCAATTTTAGGTTATCCTTTAAGAGTTGGAGAACTTTTTGTTGATGCTCGATGTGATCTTCCACTTCTTGCAACTTAGAATTTTCTCTTCAATATGATGTGTTGGACAGTGGATGATATCCATAAAGTGTCATAAATGGGGTCATTTTTGTTGTAGTATGGAAGGAAGTGTTAGACCACCATTCAGCCAGAGGTAACCACTTGACCCATTGTGTTTGTTCATTAGATACAAAACAATGAATATATCCTTTGAAACATTTTTTCCCTATCTCATTTTTCCCATCAGATTGAGGATGATAAGATGAGCTATGGGCTAGTTAAGTACCCAAACATGAAAATAATTCTGTCCAAAAATTTACACTGAAAATGGGATCTTTGTCGCTTACAACAATCTTTGGGTTTCCATGTAACTTGCAATTTTTTTCCATAAATGCAGTAGCAACTGTACTTTCTTTAAATGGATGAGATAATGCACAAAAGTGTGCATACTTGGTAAGTCTATCAACTACCACCATGATGACACTTTTTCATTCGGAATTAGGTAAACATGTGATAAAATTCATTGAAACCTCTTCCCAACATTGACTTGGAATGGGTAAAGGTTGTAGCAAACCTGGGATCTTAATTTTCTCAGCTTTATTTTGCTAGAAAACCAAACATTCTGCCGCAAATTTTGAATAGCAGATTTAAGGCCATCCCAAAAAAATTATTTCTTCACCCTGTGGTAAGTTTTTTAAAATCCTATGTGTCCTCCTATGGGAGAGGTGTGCAATTTCAAAATAATCTTTTGTTTTAGTTGGGAATTATTACAAAGATATAAGTGATCTGTGTACCATAAGGAATCAATTTTCCAACTAAATGTATCAAATGTACAGGGATCTTGCTGCAAATTTTTGATGAGTTTCCATACTTCTTCATCATTCTTCCATTCCTCCCTTGCTTCAGTTATCCAAGCTGGTTGGATAATAGAAATGGAACAAATCAATGCTTCCACCTCCTCATCATTTCTTTAGAGTGCATCCACAACAACATTTAGCTTCCCTTTTTTGTAGATGATTTCAAAGTCATAACCCAACATCTTTGTGACCCATTTTTGTTGCTCTTCTAAAGATAGTCTTTGTTCCAAAAAGTGTTTAAGACTATCATGATAATTTTTTACCTTGAAGTGTCTTCCCATTAGGTAAGGTCGCCATTTCTTTAATGCATGTAGTATTTCCAACATTTCCTTCTCATAAATAATTTTTTTTAAATACTTTCCATTGATTGGATGACTTTCAAAAGAAATGGGTCTTCCTTCTTGCATTAAAACAACACCAATTCCATTTCCTGAGGCATCACATTCCACAATAAAGGTTTTTGTGAAGTTTGGTGTAGCTAAGACCGGTGCTAGGCACATTTCCTCTTTAAGATGTTCAAAGGCCTTAGCTGCTTCAGGAGTTCATGAAAATTCATCTTTCTTCAATAATGTTGTATAGGTGCTACTATTCTCCCATAATTATTAACAACCTTGCGATAATACCCTGTTAACCTGAGAAATCCTTGCAACTGCTTTATGGTTGTGGGGAATTTCCATTCCTTAATGGCTTTAATTTTTTTAAGGTCTATCTTAACACCCTCCTGAGATACAATATGACCCAGATATTCCACCTCTTGTACTCCAAAGAAACGTTTGGAGGTTTTTTCATATAATTGTTTCTCCTCCAATAGTTTGAGCACCCTGTCAAGATTTTGAAGATGATTCTTCCAAGACCTACTGTAGGTTAGTATATCATCAAAAAATACTAACACGAATTTTATAAGGAAGGGTTTAAAAATGGAATTCATCAACCCTTGAATTCATAATGACCCTCATGAGTTCGAAATGTTTTTTTCGGAATATCTTCAATCTTTATTCTAATTTGATGATATCCTGAATGAACATCCAACTTGGTAAAATAAATTTCTCCATGTAATTCATCAATCATAGGAATGGGAAATTTATCTTTAATAGTGAGCTTATTGAGCTCCCTATAATATGGACACTTGTGTCATATCTATCATTCTTATGCACTAATACTACTAGAGTGGAGAAAAAACTTTTACTAGGTTTTATTATACCAACCTCTAACATTTCTGCAATCATACATTCAATTTCACTCTTTTAGACTCAAGGATATATGTAAGGCCTGATGTCTGGAGGAACACTTCCTAGAATCAAATGAATAGCATGATTATGATCACGAATGGGTGGGAGTCACTTGGAATTTTCAAACACCTTGGAATGATTGTCCAAGACGTTTTGGAGATCTAGAGAAATAGATGATTTTGATGTTGAAACTTCTAGTGAGCATAATTGTTCTTTCTTCAAAAGAGTTTTCATGACATTATATCTTATTATCTTTCCGGCTTCCCTGTGATACCCCGTAATTCAACTTCCTTTCCTTACGAAAAAAATTCAAGAAAAGTTATTAAAAATTAAAAGTTATTGTCCCCAAGGATTGTAACCATTGTACTCCTAGTACAAAATCAACACCTCCGATTGGAATGGAAAGCATTAGAATATTCAATACATATTCCCCCGTGGTTTGCTTTATATTATGGCATTTTCTAGAGAAATTTATAGTCCCTCCATTTGCAACCATCACTTAACACTCTCGTGCTAGGTATAGGAAGCAATTCAATTCCTTGACTACCTTACAATGAATAAAATTATGGGTACTACCTGAATGAATCAACACTATTACATTTTTCTTCTTGATATTTCCTTCTATCTTGAGAGTTTGAAGAGTGATAATTCATGTCAATGAATTACAGGATATGGTCGGACTCATTTCTTCTTTCTCTAGGGTTGGTTCCTAGTGTATATCCTCTTCTTTTGAAGTTACTTTTTCATTTTCTTCCTCCTCTTCAAAATCTATGTAAAATAATTTATTCTTAGCACACTTATGACCTTTAGTGTATTTTCTATCATAACTATAGAAAAGCCTTTTTTTTCTTTTTTCTTCCAATTGTTCTGGTGTCAACATTGTAGGTTGTGGAAGTCTAGGAGTAGCAACACTTATAGTTTCATAGATGTGAGTGGTAGGCTTTCTTGTCACCATTATTTTATTTTCATTTTTTCTTGCAAACCTGAATGCCTTCTCCAATCAATTAGGTTCCCAAAGGTGAACCTCATGTTTGATTTTATCCTTTAAAGTCCCTATGAATACATCAATCTTATGTTCCTCTATAATATCAGTTACCCTTATATTCAATTTTTGGAAGTCCTCAATGTGCTCCACCATTGAACCTTTTTGTTTGAGATTTATCAATTGCTAAAGAAGGTGTTGATATTTGTATCCGCATAATGTGCTATCATTTCCTCCATTAAAATTGACCAAGTGACAACTTTTTTACGAGAGAAAAGTCATCGATACCATACAAATGTATTTTTTTCTAAATGTAAAGTTGCAATACGTACCTTTTATGTGTTTTGCACATTATGGAAATCAAAATATTGCTCCATCTATAGTATCCATGTTACGAGATCCTTTCCATCAAACTTCCTCATATCCATCTTTGGAATATGGTGGGTCTTACATCCAACATTAGAGTTTATGAAATCATGATTAACATTTATTTTTTTCTCAACATGAGTTTCTTGTACTACATTTTCGCCATTAGGAATCATTTCTTGTATCAAATTTGTCAAACCTTCCTTCAAACCTTCCATGGCTGCTTTTATATTATTCTTCATGTCTTTCATATTAGCTTCCATTTCATCCATCTTAGCTTCCATGCCATCCATCTTAGCTTCCATGCCATTCTTCAAACCATCCATATTAGCATCCACGCATTTCTTCAAACCATCCATATTAGCTTCCACACCTTTCTTCAAAACTTCCATTTCATTTTTTGTTGCTCCTTGCGAGAGCGAAATTTGTTGCACGTGCTCTTGTAATTTTGATATATCATGTTACACTTCTTCCTCTTCATGAGTCATAGTAGAGCCTTATGAGGGCTTAATGGATGTTGAATTATTTTTAGGGAGAATTTTAGAACCCAATACTAATATCTATGCTTAAATATTCCCTTGGAATCACTTCAAAGTGATTTTTCAAATAAGACTTATGCAATTTGAAAAAAAAATACACACCTTTTTCTTTCTTTTGAGGAGCTCGATATTGAAAATGATGTATCTCTATAATTTTGGATCCCCGATATTTTATCTTCAGTATTTTAGTATCCCTCTAAATCTTCTTTCCAATTCCATAGGTCTAATCTGATTTGGATTCTTCAAGCTAAAGTTATGTCTAATCTCCCATAATGACCTAATTTTGGACTAGTTCCATAGAGTGAACTTGTACGGAATTCCACGTGTCACTATTTCCTCCTTCAGATCTGAAATTGATACACAGGAAACTAAAGTCAGTGTACTTTTAGCCACTTTTTACATAATTCCAATCTGATGCTCAGAGAGAGAGTCATGACAATTTTCCCAAGGTCACCTCTTTGACATGAAATTCGGGAGCCTACCAAAGCCTTAATTTCCATAGATCATATCTCTAAAAATATTGCGAACCAAGATCTGAAATTTTTACAAGAAGTTCCTTGAGATTTATTTTCAAATGTTTTTTTTAGCTTCTGAAACTTCGTAGAAAAAAAGTTATAGCTAAAATTCCATGATTACCCTTTTGAAGCAGCGAAACCCTAGAATCCAAAGCTCTGATACCAAATGTTATGAACCAGCTTCAAAAATAGAAGAAAAGAGAGATCAACCCCTTAGGAATTAGCCACTTTGAGGGGGCAACCTCATTTACATTACATAAATGAACAATTCTTGGATGATTCAAATGAAAAAACTTTCTTTCTATATATAGGATTCCATGGGGTCACAATATAATCCTAGCTGAACTAACAATAATAATGTAAGGGCACAACAATAAAAATAGTGGGGTTTTATGGGGCACAATAATAACAATATCGGGACTATAGGGGTACAACAATAACAATAAGGGGGATACACTAACAACAATAAGGTACTACACTACTAATATAGGGACATAACATCAAGTGTGAGTTGGAAAGGCTAGAGAGGAATTCGATAAAATACCTCGACCCAAAAAAACCTCAACCCTTGATAGGTTTCACGCAGGCTGAGATTGGAAATTCATTATTTCGTTAATTTGTATATTCAAACCAATTGTCACATTTTGTGAGAAATACTATAATAAATGATGGACCATAATTTGAAAAATTTGAAGGTAAAAGTAGCATAACAAATAAATTTGTCATTCCAAAATTCAGACCATCAGATATCCTTAACAATCTAAGAACTATTTTGATACCCATAGAGTCACCTAAATTTTGTAAAGAGCAACACCACATGGAACAAATTCCAATATTAAAGGGAGTTCAATAATCATGATTATTTTTTCTCTTGAAATGAAGAAACTACAATGATCCAAGTTTCCAAGGTGGATGAAGCTTCCAATAAAAGTAGGAAGTGTATGTTAAGTTGAGCTCATAATATAACAAGGTAGTTAGTTCATGATAATTTCTAGTTAGTCGTTTTACCCATACATCTGCTGAAATATTTGTACTAAAACATTCTATGGAGTAAACATGAATCGAAAAAATCATGAATCCGTCGCAATGACGTTATCCTGCCTTAGGAGCACCCTCTGTAGTGCAAGAAAAAGTGTTGGTTGTAGTGATTAGAATATTGATTATAATATTCAATCCTCCTGCCCCACACATGAGAAAAATTTTCATATTATTACATAGACCATATAATATGTTATTATTTAAATTCATGTTTATGTTACACTTGGTATAGCTAGCAAGGAGCCCATTAATGACACAAAAAAAAAATTCTGCTTTTAAAAAAAATTCTTCCACACATTATTATCTTAACACAGTCTCATACTTATCACTCATTCAACCATTTTGTAGTGTTTTTGTTCCACACTTGTTTCCATATTCACTGGACAATTTTTAAGTTATATATTCAGGTTACAACTCTCAAAGGTTGGAAATGTTATCAGTGCTTTGGATCATTTCAATTGCTTGGATAAATAGTTAGTTTTTTGTATAAGGCATTGTTATTTCGTTAGCCCTAAATGGACCATGATTAAGGTTCTATTTGTTTATTTTTACTTCATTTAGAGATCAAACTTTAAAAAGAAAAATCCAAGATGCAGTTGGGAGTTCTAACTATCACAACAAAATATGGAAATAAAAGTGTCAAAGAATTCAAGTAAGAGGTTGAAAGTCTAATTTTCAAGGATTGGATACCGTATGCTATAATTTTGTGGTATCAAGGAAATACAAGCACATCTCAACGATTTAATCCTCCTAATTAGGAGTTTCCTCATGAATTTCATCTCTAGGAACATAATGAGTTTGAATAACTCCTCAAAGCATCACATCCTTCATCGAAAGAAACCAAGTACTCTAGCACAAATGTTGCCACTATTATATCCAAAATATGGAAATAGGCTTGTAGTTTAGTAGTGGATACATAAGGTGCCTCGTAAGTCCTAGTAAACACCTATAATCCAACCCAAATAAGTATGAAAACACTTTATCTAAATCTTGTTTTCATAACAACTTCGTTTCACTTGCTAGGATACAACATCCATGGTTTCCTCTCCAATGTTTGTGGGCCTCAAGCCCCTTACAGGAAATAATACATGTTATAACACCTTACCTCCCTAAAGAACCAACTTGATCCCTCCAAATGGATCATTGGAGGTGAATTCATCATTATCACATCTATAGGAGAAAAAAAATGAGGAAGAAGAAAGTTAGAACAAGAATCAGAAGCACTGATCACTTTCATATAAGAAATTGGGATAAGTTGAAATTGGACATGAGTAGCCTAAGATGAGTTATATTCAGTTCTTAGATCAACAAGACATGGTATAGTTGTATTAAATGTAATTGGTTCAAGGACTTGTAGTTGAGGAAAGACTTGGTTGGGTTCCCAAGTCCCAAAAAAAGTAAGGGTAGTTGTGAGGCCATGATATCTAAGGAGTGCCAAGGAATGAAAATACATGCTAAGACATGTTGCGAAGTGTCAATGCATGTTGAGGAGTGTTAGGGAGTTCCAGAACATCACAAGGGATAACTAGGTCAAAATGCATGGAAATGAACAAATAAGAGTGTGTGCCAAGGAGTGTCAACGAATTCCATGTGTCTCAAGGATAAAGTGTGTTAAGAGAAGGTCAAAATAGGACTTGTAGGAGGAAATATTATGGTTACAATAAGGGGTTCGACGAAGTATTTTTAGACAAAGGGATACATTGGGTCGTGCACAACATTGTTTTGTCAATGACTTGGTTGGGTTCCCAAGTCGCAAAAAATGTAAGGCTATGTATGAAGGCATGACAACTAGGGAGTACCAAGGAGTGCCAAGGAATTCTAGGAAGTAACACATGCTAGATATTTACAAGGCATGATAGGAATGCCAATAAAATCAAAGTGTTAAGGCATGCCAATATGTGCTAGGTTTTAGGTTGTTGCACGAACGCATGCTAGGGAGTGTGAGGGCCAAGTGTCATGAAACATAAGGGAGCAGTAGTTTCAAATGCATGTAAATGAAGTGTTAGCGAGGGAGTGACAAGGAGGGAGTGACAAGGGATGCTAGGAATTTTAAGTCATGCTAAGAGTGATAGGGAAGAATACCAAGATGTACCAAGTGCCAATGTGTGCCAATGCGTGCTAAGGAGCCAGGGAAACACAAGGGGGAATTAGGTCAAAATTCATGTAAATGAATGAATAAGAGTGTGTGACATTGAGTGTCAGTGAGTTCTGGGTGTGATCAGGTGGGAGTGACATGGTATGCTAGGCAGCACTAATTCATGTTATAATGCCAGGGTGGCATGCTTCCAAGATGTGCTAGGATGTGCCAACATGTGCTAGGAAGTGTTAGGGAGCATCAGGAAAAGACAAGGGAACATTAGGTCCAAATTCATGGAAATGAATTAATAATTATGTGTGAGAGGGAGCGTTAGCAAGTTTCAGGTGTGCTACGGAGGGAGTGACATGGTATGCTAGGCAGTCCTGAGTGACCATGCTAGAGTGCCAGGGAGACATCCTGCGAAGATGTGCTAGGGGCCAGGGTCTGCCAAAATTTGTTAGGAAGTGTTAGGGAGTGTCAGGGAAACACAAGGCAGTGCTAGGTAAAATTAATGCATTCAAATGAATGAATAAGAGTTTGTCATGGGAAGTGTTAGTGAGTTCCACGTGTGATAAGGAGGGAGTGACAAGGTATGCTAGGCAGTGTTAAGGCATTCTAGAGGCCAAAGAAACATGCCTAGATGTGCCAACTGCTAGGGCGTGCCAATGCATGATAGGGAGTATTATGGAGTTCCAGTGAAACACAAGGGAGAGCTAGTTTCAAATGCATGGAAATGAATGAATAAGAGAGTGTGACAGGGAGTGTCAGTGAGTTTTAAGTGTGTTGAAGAGGGAGTGGCAAGGTATGCTAGGTAGTGTTAAGGAATGTTAGTGCGTCTGGACAACATGCCAAGATGTTTCATGTGCTAGGGTGTGCCAATGTGTGCCAAGGAGTTTTAGGGAATGCCACAAAAACACAAGGGAGAACTAGTTAAAAATGTATGGAAATGAAGGGATAAGAGTGTGTGATAGGGAGTGTCAGCAAGTTCCAAGTGTGTTAAGGAGGGAGTGACAAGGTTATATGCTAGGCAGTGCCAAGGCATGCTAGAGTGCTAGGGCATGTCAGGGAGTGCTAGGGTGTGCTAGGGATGCTAACACGTATATGCTAGGGAGTGCCAATGTGTGCCAAGGAGTGTTAGGGAATGCCACAAAAACACAAGGGAGAACTAGTTCAAAATGTATGGAAATGAAGGGATAAGAGTGTGTGATAGGGAGTTTCAGCAAGTTCCAAGTGTGTTAAGGAGGGAGTGACAAGGTTATATGCTAGGCAGTGCTAAGGCATGCTAGAGTGCTAGGGCATGTCAGGGAGTTCTAGGGTGTGCTAGGGATGCTAACACGTAAAGGAATGCAGAGGATGCTAACACGTGCCACATATTGGAAAGGGATTTTTAAATGTCCCAAGATTTGTGGCATGTCAGGATGTAAACTATGTTGCTTAGTTGTTTTATGGCCAAGGTTAGACGTGAGCCTTGACTTGGTAAATTGTTACGTGGCATGAGTTGAGATTGGACATGACTAGCCTGAGATGAGTTATAGGTAGTTCTTAGGTGGACATTGCATAGTCTAGTTGTAGTAACTCTAACTTGGTAAAGTTGTTGTACTTGAGGGAGGACTTGGTTGGATTCCCAAGCCTCAAAAAAAGTAAGGTTAGTTGTGAGAGAATGATAGCTAAGGAGTGTCAGGGCATGCCAAAGAATGAAAAGGCATGCTAACACATGCTAGACAGTGTCAATTAATGTAGAGGATTGTTAGGAAGTTCCATGGGAACACAAGGGAGAACTAGGTTTGAATGCTTGGAAATGAACAAATAAGAGTGTGTTCCAAGGATTATTAGTGAATTCCAGGAGTCCCAATAATGAAGTGTTTTATGAGAATTTAATAATAGTACTTACAAGAGGCAAGCCTATGGTTGTGATAAGGTGTGGACAAAGTAGTTTTAGAGAAAGGGAGACTTTGGTAGACCCAAGGAATTCTAGAGTGCCAGGGTTACATGCCAAGATGTGGCAAGTTCTAGGGTGTGTCAATGTGTGCCAGGGAGTGTAAGGGAGTGCCATGGAAACACAAGGGATACTAGTTCAAAATGAATGGAAATGAAAAAATAAGAGAGTGTGATAGGAAGTGTTAGCGAGTTTAAGGCTTGAAATTACTTGAAATGTGTTTGAATAATATTCTTTTTCGATTGGGTATGGCTACCACCATTCCTGGAGCTTGAAAATTAGTGAATCATGGACATATCTAGGTCAATGAACATATGGTAGATATACCAATTTACCCTTCTTCCTTCTCTGATATTTTGAAGTCGATATCAAAAATATTTTTGGCCTTCCTGATGCTCCCTAACATCTTCTATAAAACCTTATTGTAAAAGGATCCTTTCAATGTTCTTGGTAATATTAGTAGTTTTTACTCGAACCCATCCTTTTTGTACCATGTCAGCGTTTCTTATAGAAGTAATTAGATTGGAAATAGTATCGTTACCCATGACAAACAAATTCTTAAGAATGTTAAGGAATGCATGGGATGCTAGCACATGCCACAAAATGCCAAGGGATTTTAAGACGTTCCAGGTGATATGGCATATCAAGATGTAAACTATGTTGGTTATTTTTTTTACTACCACAGTTGGATGTGAGCCTTGTCTTGGGAACTTGTTAAGTGGGATGAGTTGAGATTGGACATGAGAATTCTAAGATGCATTTTAGGTAGTTCTTAGGTGAACAAGGCATATGTTGAATTTCCATGACACATGAGAATCTGGGTTTACTCTTATAACATTTGATGCAAACACACTCAAGTTCCACGACATATCTACTTTAATGCACAACGAAATATACACACGTCAAGGAATCAACTAGTGCACATAATAATTTGTAACTTTTTCAAACCCTTCTTCATTATATTACAAGCTATAATACAACAGGTTGGAGCTCTCGTACCAAGGATCATACAACTAGGGCTTGGTGTTAGTCCTTTGACAACAATCTATCATGAATAAGACAACACTTGACCTACTTGTTGATGGTGACCACACACAACCCTTTCAGTCCATGTGTCCTAAAAACATGTGGTAGGTCCTCTTGCCTCCCATTCTACAACTCCTTAGTTTGCCTATATCATTGAACTCAAATCTTTTAGGCTACTGAACTTGGATCAAAAAATTATACCCTCTAGATACTTCCTTTTTCCTTCAAGATATGAAACACTTATGGTGTTATACTAGCTATTCACAACTCTTTTGTCTGCCCACTTTTGCCATACTACAACCCTAATATGAAAAGTCTAGGGCTATGGAGGTTTCCCTTATTCTCACTTAATCATTCCTATGAAATTCAGTGAACTCGGGCTAGTTGGTTGGCCCACTTTACCACTACGTTAGTCATTCAAAGTCTACACATCCTTAGGCCTTATACACCCACCCTTCTACCAGTCTTGTTTTCCTTCACAACTACAAGACTTAGGGATATTTTTTTACAGTCACCTAACAACCCTCCAATTGTACTTGGACTACTATCAACTTTTCCATGCGTAGTCAATTCATTTACTGATCTAGGGCCTACAATATTTACCTCATATAGGGCTCTTCAAATATGTCATCTAACAATGATATGCTTCCTCTCAAAATCATTGTTATTGTGCACAAATTTCTTCTTTTTTCCAATCTATGAACAAATCTAAAATACTCCTCCTATCATCCTTCTAAAAATTTGTAGATGACTGAACTAGGTTCTTAAATCAGCCACTAACAGTCCATTGACTAATTGTTTATTGGTTGCTTCAAATCTCTATCTAAAACTCTATTTACAGTCCACCAAAATAAACTCCTATTCATGTCAATCCATTCTTCATATGGCACATTTATTCTGCTCAATTTTCTGCTCAGGTTCCATGCTCCTTTAGACCTACTATCTCCACACATACTTATGTAAACCATCTTCCAGATTTGCGGTCTATGTTGCAGAGATAAACCACGCTCTAAGGGTCACAACCCATCTTCTTCTACGCAAATTTTTCATAGTCTTAAGGGCATACCTTATGGACTAAGCATGCTAGGAAATTGTCCTAACTAGGGCATTATACTTTTGTTTTAATTTCTTTATAACAAACCCTATCCACCCATAGAAAAAACAACAACTCTTACTTCCATAAGAGACTCGACCTAGCTCATATGGATCCATAGATTCTAGGAATTTAATTGACTAAATTTTGACATGAAATTCATATCTCTACAACCCTCAAACTAGGGTTACCTCATCCAATATTACACATGTGTCTACTTCTTTTCTGGCTCTAAATTTTAGTGTAGGACCTCCTGCATTTATCTTGGTCTTTATCACAGACCTTATGACCTACTAACCACCATAAGAAAAGATGGTCTCAACCCTTTCTTCTATTTCAGAATTTGATGCAACGTTCACACACAGACACCACTAAATCCACATGCCCAAATTCTCACGAGAAACCTAAATTAAGATTTATCTGCCATATGAGAACCAACAATATGCCATCCTACTTCTTAGATCAAACCCATTAAGGTATGCAATATTATTATGAACCCTCACAAGATGATCTTTCTCTTGGTGGATGATCATGACCTCCCTTTAGCAACCCTTACTCAGCCCTCTAACTCAACCTACTTTAGGACTACATCTTTCTTGGCCTTCTTGATCAAATCAGATCCTTCTCATTGGATGTTATTGCCTTCATCCTAAGGCCTCCTGAAATAATTTTCCCTAGCCCTCTTAGGAACCCTCTGGAACTAATGGGTTTTATCCACTTAGACCTTAGGAAATATTAATTTTCTTTTATATTTTAAACTTCATATTGGGTCGAAAACCCCTTCACTTGGGTTCATTTCCCACAAAGCCTTTTGTGACCATACTCACATAAACCCATCTCACTAGGCTTGTGGAGTACATCCCAAGCTACATAATTCAACAACATAATCTTGTTGTAGTAACCGTAACTTGGTCAAGATCTTATAGTCAAGCGAGGACCCGGTTGGGTTCCCAAGTTGAAAATTAAGTAAGGGTAGTTGTGAGGGCATGATATCAAGGGAGGGTTAGGGCATGCCAAACAATGAAAATTTATGATAACACATTTGGGACAATGTAAATGCATGTTGAGAAGTTTTAGGGAGTGTGGGGGAATCACAAGGGAGAACTAGGTCAAAATGCATGGAAAGGAATGAATAAGAGTGTGTGCTAGGGAGTGTACGTGAATTCAAGTGTGACAAGGATGAAGTTTGTTAAGAGAAGTTCATAATAGGATTTACAGGAGGCAATACTATGGCTGCAATAAGGGGCTCGACATAACATTTTTAGAAAAAGGGATACTTTTTGTTGGGCACAACAATTTTTTTCCTTTAACTATTATTTTTATATGATATGTGGCAATCTTTGGTTGCATGCTCATGTTTTAAACTATTCTAGATAATTGCATATTGTACATTGTTGTGTATAAGTTTTGAGGCACTTGGATTGTGTCAGCTTATATATTTTCCATCTTGTGAATCTTGTGGTTCTTGAAAACTCTCAGTTAATGTTCTAATATTTATATGAAGTAAACATACATGTCAAATATTTCTTGTGTAAGCTATGTTTCTTAGTTTTTTTATGTCCATGGCTAGATGTGATCCTTGTCTTGGTAACTAGTTAAGTGGGACAAGATGAGCTTGGACATGAGTGGCTTAGGATGAGGTATAGGTATTTCCTAGGTGAATAAGGCACAATCTACTTATAGTAGGTGGAATTGGTCAAGTTTTTGAAATTGAAGCAAGACAATGTAAGGCTAGTTGTGAGGTCATTAGTGCCAAGGTGTGCTAGGGAATGCTAACATGTGCAAGATATTGTGAATGCATTTCAAACATGCTAAGATGTGACAAGTGCTAAGGCATGCCAAGATGTGCAAGGGTATGACAATGCTTGTTAGGGATTGTCAAGGCGAAAAAATGGAGAAACAAGTTAAACTACAAGTAAATGAACACACAAGAGGGTTAATAAGTTATAAATTTACCTTTTCCAATAGGGGAATGCTACGCACACAAACACTGGGTGCTAATAGGTTCGAATTGATAGGTATTAGTGCATTCTAAGTGCCAAATCTTCCTTTATTTCTTCTCATCCACTTTCTGATAATTGATATTAAATAAATTTAATATTAAACAATTTCAAATCATACCAAGGAATCTCAAAAAAATCCATATATGCTAAGACTTTCCAAGCACCAACACGTTCTAAGTGCAAATATGTGTCAGGGAGAGTTATGCATGCTACAAAATGGCATGGCATGTCGAAGAGTGCTAAGGTATGTTAGAGAGTTCTAATGCATATTTAGGATTGTTAGGGAGTACTAGGACAACACAAGGGAGGACTAGGTCCAAATTCATGGAAGTAAATGAATATGAGGGTGTGTCAAGGAGTGTCAATGAGTGCTAGTTTTCATTCCAAGGATGGAGTGACTAGGTATGATAAGCATTGGTATGGCATTCTATGGAATATCCTGGCATTTCAAGAAGTGCCAGAGTGTGCTAGGGCATTCCATGGTGTGCTAACATGTGAAAAATAGTGTCAAGGTATGATAATACATTCCAAGTATTAAGGCATGCTAAGATGTGTAGGGTGCCAAGGTATATGTGTCAAGGAGTGTCAAGGAAACAATAGTAAGAACCAAGCTAAGATGCAAGGAAATGAAAACATAAGAGGGTTAATAATTCAAGAATTTATTTTTTTTGAAAGGGGAATACTAGGAACACTAATAATAGCTTCCAATACATGCAAAGTGTGCCAAGTGCTAATGTATGGCAATGCATGAAAATGTGTTCCAGGGCAATCAAGGGACTACAGGGCATGTAAAAACATGCTAGGAGAGTGCCATGTTGTGCTAGGGCATGCCAACATGTACTTGGGCATCCTAATCATGGTAAGACGTTCTAGGTACAAATATGTTCTATGACATGTCAGGTGCTAAAAAATGTTAGTGTGTTCCAAAGCATTTTAAGGTGTGCCAAGATTATTGAGGAGTGCTAGGTCTCTATCATTAATAGAATTGACAGAGCTTGATTATGTATTTCATAATATATTTCCTACACACACTAGTGGAACTTTATCTAAAGTGAATTTTCTAGATAATAAAATTAATATAGATGAATCATGTGTTGAATCATAGGAAAACTATATTATCATTACTTGAGGTAAATGATACACTATTTACTTCTCAACAAATTGATTGACTCTAACCACTATGGCCTTGGACACATAATGAAAAACACTCCACAATAATGGTATTAAATCATTATCGTTTGAAAAAAAATATAGTAACAATCACATAGTGTCATCAAAAACTCATTAGAATGATCAATGATGACGAACATTTTTTGACCGTCACCATAAGTAACCAAAAAGTGCATTGGTGAGGGTCAATAAAAGATCGTCACTAGCAGTGTCACCAAAGAGAGAATTAGTGATGGGCCTTTAACGACCCTCACCAAAAGTGTCATTAAAAATAGATTTGGTGACAAACATTAAAGGACCATCACTATATACACTTACAACAATGTTTTTTTAAGAACCGTCACCATATGTGACATTGGTGATGGACTTTAAAGGTTCGTCACAAGCATGACCCTCACCAATGACATTTTTGTTGTAGTTCCTCTTCCTTTTATTCTTTTACTTATCCACGCATTCTCCCACTCCAAAGCACATCTTCCAATAAGAATGAGATTCCAATAGAAACTAACGTAGGTAATCATTTTCTCTCTTTAAACATAAAACCAAATGATTAATAGTGTGATTATTAACTACCACATAAATTCTCTTATCACTAACAATGATAATAAACCATAAGGAACTCCCTAATATTTTGGTATTCCAAACACTCATATCCTCTCTTATCATATTGTAATATGTACTTGCACTTAATGCTCATTTAATATTAGATGTAATTGTTAGTATTTGAATTGTATCATCCCTTTTTTAATTGGAGCTCAAGGCTTATTTTGCTCCAATTATATATAGTAATGTCTTTGAATGTACCATAATTGGACCGAGAGGGTAGAGTTTGATGTTTGTTGGTTAAAATATGTTAAGGAGTTAGAGATTTAAATACTAAGAGGTGAAAAAAAGGAAAACTTTGAAACAGGCACTGAAACGAGTACTTGCTTTTTTGAGGTAGCAAAAAATCGTGTGATTTTGAAAAGTGTTGATTCAAAATACCCTTTTTTTTAGGTAGCAAAAAATCATGTGATTTGAAAATTGTTGATTCAAGAATACCCCACCCCCCACACCCCCCCCCCAACCCAACCTTTTTTTGCCTATTTTTGACACTTTAAATTTTCTTATGTATGAGGGATGAACATTTATTTAAAATGTTAGTGACTTTCATGCTAATTTTGAAAAGTGTTGATGCTACATCATCCCCTTTTTTAGACGCGTTTTTTTTTGCACTTAATATTTTCTAATGTATGAAGTGTGGACTTTTTTTTATGTTGGTGATTTTCATGCAGATTTTATAAACAATAACTTTTTTTTAGTCATATTTTTGAGACTTTAAATTTTCTCATGTCCTAAATATGCACAATTTATTTTTAACTGTTAATTATTTAATAATTTTTCAAGTTGTCTTATTTTTCGTCCTAAAATATTTGTTTTTTAAGGGCTTTCCTAACATGTATTTTATGTTTTTCTTTAAAACATTTTTTTATAATTGAAATTTTTAAATTTTTTGCAAAAAAGATAAATAAATTATATATATATATATATATATGACAAAAAAAATCAAATATAAAAAATGTAAAGAAAAAAATTAACATATGAAAGATAAAAAAACTTAAAAAAAAAACAAAAAAAATTAAAAAATAAAAAATAAACTATAAAAAAATTAATTAAAAATTCAAAAAAATATTTGCAAACAAACATAATTTAAAAATAAATAAATGAAAAATTAACCAAAGAAACAAAAAAAATTATTCAATAAATTAAAAAAAAAAAACAAGCAAACAAAATAAAAAAATATTAAATTAAAATTAAAAACATAAAACTAATAGAAATAAAAATAAAAATAACATTAAAATAAAAACAAAAATGAAAAAAAAAAATTATTTAAAGAAAATATTAAAATAAAAACATACATAATAAAGATAATAAATAAAAACATTATTAAAATAAATTAAAGAAATAAAAAAAGTTACAAATGTTAATAAATAAATAAAACCCCCGCTAAGCAAGCTAGCTGGGCTTGGTAGCTTATTCCCTGAATCGGTTGTCAAGCCCAGCTGCCACACTAGTCGTTAGGTTGGGCGGCGTCTCACGACACACTCTCCATCCCAACGACCAACCAACAAGTGGGCTTCGCAGCCAATTATCAGAATCGGCAGCCAAGCCCTTGGTACAACTAGTCGTTGGGCTAGGCGGAGGTGACACCCTCACCTAGCCCAGCGGCCAGCCAGCCCACGGGCTTGGCAACTGATTCTCAGAATCAGTGTGACAGCCGGCTGCCAAGCACATGGGTCGACTGGCTGCTAGGCTAGACTGGGGTAGCAATAGTTGATCACCAAGCACGTGGGCTGGGTTGGGGTGGCAGGCCACCCTGCCCAGCCAAGTGGCCAGTGGGTCTTCTGGGCTTGGAAGTCAATTCTGAGAATCGACTATTCTTATTCATTCTCAAAACCTCCCTTATTCCATGCACCAAACTGAAATTTGGACAACAATTTTAGCAACCACCTCAATTTGTTTTCTAGTATAACATGAGTGTTAGGATATTCTGACACGTAGGACATAGTTAAGTATAACTCGTTCTAGCATAGATTTAGGTAAAGTGTGATTCTTTACTATGTACTTTTGTAACTTATAATCTGACGGTCACAATATGTAGTGATCTGACGGTTCATTCTCTCATGGGTATTACTGACACTTGATCCATGGCTTAACACCTGATTGTGATCTCTATTTAAATATCATGGAGGGTCATTTGTCTAGTGACCATTTATGAGAGAATCTTATGTAAATTTTCTTTCTTTATATTAATAAAATTTTTGAAGTGGTCACATTGGCTCAGGTCGTGGAATGTTTCCCTCTTTGATGGCTTTAACCCCGTCAAATACTGGTGTACCGATATTTGATTTGTTTTTGAGTGGTGACCTTTGGTGTTTGATATAATGAAATTACCCTGTAAATTCCTACATGGAATCAGAGCTATTTTGAGGGAAGCATTCATTGTTGATCCAAATACGAAGATGGTTTGACTCCATGCGACTGTCGTTTTCCAGATCTATTGTTTCTGACCACTTTCAGGCTGGGAGAACTTCCATGTTGTGTCTGGATCCTCTATTATAGTGAGGAACCACTTTCGTTTCATGCGAAAAGGTTTCTGGTTGCCCAAGCTATGTCATTTTAGATCTGGAGAAAAAAAAGCACGCACACCGAAGAGCAAAGAAAAAAAAAACCTTCCTCCTTTCCAACAAATATAGAATCCTTTTACTAGCTCACTTGGTGTAAAGTTACTTTATTAGAATAGAAGTCTTGGGTTCAATTCTCTTTGTCAAACTTCTTTTTCTAAAACCTTTTTGTCAAGTTACTTTTTCTTAAAGAGATTTTTGGCAACTTACTTTTTTTTTAAAGGGTTTTATTTAAAAGGAACATATAACTTATGTTTTAAAGTTACTTTATGTAATAGTGTTTCTCACCCATTATAAAAAGTGAACCACTTACCATATAAAGTCACTTTATCTTTTATTTAAGTTGTAGTCTACATGGTCATTAGTTCATAAAGTAACATTGTAAGAGTGACTCTCACTTATTTATAAAAGTGGGTCACATAAAGTAGTATTTTTTTTTAAAGTGAGCTTATTATATTAAGTTTGGAAAAGGGGAGGGGGGGTCTAAGTACAACTTCATCATCAACTTTCAACTTATCACGTGACTACTTGACATCTACTACAACTTTTCTTCAAAAAGGTATAACTTCTTCATCCAAAAGTCATTTTCAGAGCCGTTTTTTTTAACCATCCTAATTTTTTGAGATCTTTCCATTGGAGTAGTTAGTTTCAACATTTTCAACTTCAGTTTTTAAAAATGGAAAGTACATCCTTAGTTATTCTTAACAACACCAATTATTTCCAATGGCTATCTTACATGGTAGACTTACTTATAGGTAAATTTCTTTATAGAATAGTCTCAGGACTAGAATCTCAACCTACCAATGGAGATAAAAAGGCTAAATGGGATAATAAACAAGATCAAGCACGAGGTTTGATGGGAATGTCCATTACTCAACATCTTATATTTCATATCCAATAAATTGACTCCCCTGATGAAGCTATGAAAAAGCTAAATATTTTTTTGGCATTAAAAATGAAATCAGAGCCCACCGGCTTGAAAATGAGTTGCTTACTTGGACCCCAATAATTTCTCCTTTATTGAAGGTTTTTTGTCCAAATTCAAAACCCTTAGACTTCTCTTATAATTTTGTCAGGTAAAAAAGGAGGATGGTAGTCTTATCTATTCCTGCATACTCTACATTTGTTTCCACCTTACATTCCACTAGAGAAGCCCTCATTTCTCAAGTAACACCCTACAAGTCACCCTCTTTTGATGCCTTTTGTGATTCTTTGATAAGGGAACAAGAAAAACTATTACACCTTGGTCTTATTAATTGTTGGACACCTAATCCTCTATGGGTAGGTGTGGAAGCTGAAAAATCAAAGAGGAGTCCAAGTGACCTTGGAATGTGGAATTAAAGGGTCACCACATTGTATTATAAATACACATCATGTTAATGGTAATAGAAACTCACACTTATCGTTTTTCCTTGTGTGTCTTTACCATGCATTGTTTAACATGGTATTAGAGCTGCAAGTGTATTCTTGTCATACTCTAAATTAAGCCATTATCCTTCCATATAAGAAACGCCATTCCTATGCGTAATAGTCAATTGAAGTGGCCCTGAAATCTTTGAGGTACACCATTTCGAAATTCAGATCTCGCTCTCTGAATTTGTCAGTTCTGTTATTTTGAGCAGTCCTGAAATTTTTTTCATTATCTACCAGTATGGTTTAGCATTTTCTATTCTAACCTGACACGCTCCCTTGCTCTCACCACTCATAGTTGACACCATTGTGGAACCCATCGTATCCTCCTCCCACTATTCAAACAATCGACTCCACCAAACTGGTCCTTCTCCGTGCATATTGAACTCCCATACTGCTTGGCTTCTCTGCTCTCCTCCATATGCTACTTGGCCTCCATATCACTTCTTGTTGCTCTCATTAAGTTAATCTTTGTGTATGCTCTAAAACCCTTCACAACTCCCTCAGCGTTTATGTGGAGTACTAAAAAGGTATGCTTTTGATGATTATTTCAGTGGCTTTTTAATAGAATTTATGAACCTTTTTGTATCACGAATTTGGAAAATAATAAGGAACTATAACAAAACATGTGAGAATTGACATGCAAGACTTAGCCACTGATAATGGTTATTTTCTGTACAGGAAAAGGATAAAACAAGGAATTGCCGCTCCAAAGGAAAGGATAAAGTCGAGATAACTGCTGTCCCTCTGGACGAGAACCGAATGCAAACAAGGATAAACAGATCGAAGAAAATCGGCCCGAAAAGGAGGTGAAGACTTGACTCGGCGCAAAAATATAGGATGAAGAGTTAACGGTTTGGCGAATCCCTCGGGATCTTCGATCCTGAGATCGGAGCTGTTATCTTGATGACTTCAAATCTCCTTAGTCACCTTTATTTAAGACGACCTTTGTTAACAGGAGAGAAAGAATACGCTTTTATGTGTAATTAATCTTTTGTAAGACATCGGCTTTGATTATTAAGTTTCGTTGAAGCTGGTTCAATGTATTTTTGGCCAGGTACGTTAATGAAAGCATTGATTATTCCATCTGCAAATGCTGGATTAGCAAAAGCGGTGTATCCTTGGAGGCTAAGGGCCCAGCCCCGGAGGACACTTGCTTCTGTACCATTACGACTTGATTTCTGTGTGGTTTGTTTATCAGTGTTATTTGGTAATTTGATATGCTTTATAAATTTCATATTACATGCTCTGTTAAAGATTGAATCATTGAGGTTTTTACAGAAAGAATCGTGTGTTGACTCTGCATCAAGTTATTAATCCTTTTCAGAGTTAATTGCATGTTCTTACTGTTTTTGTTACAGGGCTGTTATATTGAATATTCGTGTCATACATTTGTTGAGGCAATGTCTTTATAATCGTTGGATTCGGTAACAATAGCGTTCTATTTGAAAGCACAATCGTATTTCCGTTGATTCAGATTGTTATTCCAATGTATTGTGCGCGTTTCCGATTTATCAGTATTGTTCCATAATTCATTAATCGTTATTGCTGTTCCATTAGTGTGATTGGTGTGAATTTCGTTTAGAGTGAAAGAATGTTATTCGATTGCAAAGAGTGCATTTGAGTTAATGGATTAAGTTTGGTTACAACCCGCGGGACTTAGTTATTCAATTGCTGTTCCATTTTAGGTTTGTTGTTCCATTTCAGAATTGTTGTTCAATCCTTTACTTGTTGTTTCATTTACTTGCATTTGGTGTGAGAGATGATCTAAGGCTGTAGTGAGTATTGGCAGTCCCTGCCTAGCTCCCTTGCTCATGGTCTATGCTCTGATTTCCTTTCCATCAGTTTCCGAAGGGATGGGTTATCACTACCGAACCCTTGACTGATAAGCTGTTGAGTTTTCTGAGTGTGTGATTTATTCTTTGAAGTAATTTAATTATAGTCAAGCATCCATTTACTCTTGTATTTATTAGGCACTGTACTACTAGCATTACTCTGACAAATGATAGCCTCGGATTGAGTCACTCTTTGTAATAACAAAACGCTCCCGGATTGACATATTAATGTGAGGTAATTAGAGGTGAAAGAGACCCTTTTTATAGCTCCACATTTTGGCGTCGTTGCCGGGGAAAGAGTGTAGCCATTTGTCTTTCTCAGAGTAGTGTACGAGCCTGCTAGGGAGGAGTTGGATCCTAAAAACGGAAGGTAAGAACCTACGTGCGGAGCATGTAAAAACCCTGCTCCACTATCCGCTTTCCTAACAGATTTGTTTTTGCTTTGTTTGAATAAAAGTTGGTAGTTCATTTTTTTTTGAGTGCATGACTAAGTATAAAAGGCCAGAAAAGAATACCAAACCCCCATCCAAGCCTGAAAAAGCTAAGGGGCCGGTGACCCTTGCCCGAACGACCTTCATAGACAAAATCTATAAGAACGCAGAATCTCAGCCATCAGTAGGCCCCAGGAAAAACATTTCTAAACCGCCTACTAGTTCCCTTCAGGCCATAGGATCACCATCTGTAGCCTGTGCTGAGGTGCATAGTCAAACTGAAGAGCAGGACTTTCAAGAAATTGAAAATTCTACTCCAGAATTATTGCAGGAAGGGAACTCTAGTAACTTTTGTGAAGGAGAAGGAGAAACAGGGGAAACCAAGGAACCAAAATCCCCTATTGAGACAAATCAACCTTTAGATAGCCCAGATAAGGGGAGTGCTGCGAAAGTCATTTTTGAAGGAATTCAATCTCCTCAGACACCTGGTATTCCCATTATTCCAGATAAAGGAAGCGCTATTAAAAATATCCCTGTCAAAACCGTTCCCACTCAACCTAGGAATACCCTCCTAGATATCCCAGAAGGTTATTGGCATATATTTGATCCCATGGCTCAAAACCAGCCAAATGCTCAAAACCAGCCAAATGCTCAAAACCAGCCAAATACTCAAACCTCTACATTACAATATCCTATAGTGGATTCTGCAGCAAATGCACCCATGAAAGCTATCCCTCTTCAACATATCCCTACATTTCACGGACTCACATCAGAAGATCCGGATGCATTCTTATTCGAATTCGATGTGTTATGTAGGGGGTACGATTACACCACCGGTCCCCAAAAATTGAAATTATTTCCCTCTACATTAAAAGGGGCTGCTTTAAGATGGTTTATGGGGCTAGGTGGCGGGGTTATCAACAATTGGGATCAAATGAAAGAATCCTTCTTAAAAAAATATCAGGATTATTGTAGGTCTAGAGAATTAAAAGACGAAATATTTCAAATGACAGCCAGACCAAATGAAACATTAGAGGAGTATGTGGAACGTTTTCAGTATAATTTACAAAGATCTCCTTATGCATCGCTACCTTTACTTGATAATGTGTTAAAAACTGCATTAATGAGGGGCATGAAGGAACAATGGATTGAAACATTAAACATTATGGGCAAAGGGGATATTTATCAAGAGAGTTTTGCTGACATTATTGATTTGTGTATCAGGAGTTCGAGAGGCAGCACACGAATAAAACCGATAGAATACGATCGGTTTGCAAGAGATAACAAAGTATCAGCAGAAGGAGTAACACGTGCAGAAATTGGAAATTTATTAGAAAATTTTAAAACTGATATTATGGGGACACTAACTACACAACTTGACATTGTGCAGGCTAAACAGAAGCAGTTGGAGGCAGAACAGAATTTGGCAATCTTCTGCCCCCGATGCAGAAAAAAACATAGCCACAAGGAGTGTCCACTGGATAAAGTCCAAACATGCGCCATCTGTACAAAAGATCACCTTAAGGAGAGCTGCCCCTCACTTCCTGGATTGAAAGCAGTATATAAGGAAGCAGAAGAAGAACCAGAATCGGTGAATTCGATCAACCAGCGCCGCCAGTGGCAGCCAAGACAACCTGGTATGTTTCCGGACTCAACCTCTTTCTTTCGAAACCCACAGTATAATGCTCAACAATATGGTATGTGGCAAAATCAATCTCAACCCCCATTTACAAATTGGTCACCACAATCGTTTCCTTCTTCAAACCCATGGCTGAATCAAACAAGCCAATCTGGTTGGCCGAATTTCCCTTACACTCCACCATATTGGCAAAATGGCCCATATCCTTCACAATGGACTCCCTCTACTTCACAAAGTTCACCCTGGCAGACAAGCTGGCAAAGACCAATGTACCACCCAGCTGGAACTATTCCGCTCCCTCAACCTACTCTGCCAGCCTTACAACAAAATCCCCAGTCTCACCTGAGACCGCAACTCCCAGCCCAACCCGATCCCAATCCAAACAACAGACAGGTCCAATCTATTCAAATCATAGAATCACCAGAAATAGGACCCGACCTGAGGGAGTGCAATGACCTTCAGTTAATATCTGGACGTATAATTGAAACTGAGGGAGATAAAACAGTTCATATTGAAGATCAGTTACCAAGAGAACATCAGTTACAACAAGAGGATGTAAATAAGCAGCAAACTCATAATCAAGCAACCACATCCTCTACTCCATTCCCAGAACGATTAGCCATACCATGACCCATACAATATCCTGACTTTGACATTCTGGGAGAATTACAAAATCTGTACATAAAAATTCCATTCCTCCAAGCCATTCAAGACATTCCCATATACGCAAAAACTATCAAAGAATTGTGCATAAAGAAACCAAGGAGGAATATAACAAATAATCCAAGAGTCCAAGTAGTCGGTACTTTATCTGACCTATTGTCTGAAAGAGAAGCACCCCTTAAATATGAAGACCCCGGGAATCCAATTATAACTGTTCAAATTTATGGTCAGACCCTGTCTAATGCCTTAGTTGATCTAGGGGCTGCAATTAATATTTTAACAACCACAACTTGCCAAAAGCTCGGCATTACATCTGTAGAACCCACCTCTACTCTGTTGGAATTGGCTGACCGATCTGTGGTTAGACCAGAGGGTACTCTACATGATGTCATGGTCTCTATAGAATCCTGGGAGTATCCAACTGATTTTCTGATAATTAATCCAAAAACCCGACTTGATGGACATCCACTAATTTTAGGTAGACCTTGGCTTGCCACTGCCGATGCCTACATTGGTTGTCGGCAGGGAAATATGACCATAACCAGAGGACCAAATAGCAAAAATTTAGTTCTATATCCTCCAGCGTAGCCAAGTGTCACAATGATGAAAACTAATAAACACCCTGTATCATACCTTACTGATAACATCAGATCTCCATTAACTATACAAGAGGCACTCGATTTTAAAGATCAAACAGAAGACGATGCCATTAATAATTTCATTACTCAAACTGAACCTCGCACACAGTGTCACATGATAGAAGCAGCATTTGATAATGAATTGGAAGAAGATCCCTTGAAAGATATTCATGACCAAACGATACCTGTTACTTCTGTTGCACATAGTAAGACTGTGGAAATTGCACTGGGGAAAACCTTAAACATCAATGCTAATCTCACACCTGAACAGGAAACTAAGCTCATCCATTTGTTAACAAAATATCAAGAAGCCTTTGCATGGGATTACCCTGACATGAAAGGAATTGATCCCCAGTTATGTACACACCACATTTATATAGAAAAAGATGCCAAACCTGTGCGTCAGCCACAAAGGAGACTTAATCCTCATCTAAAAGATGTTGTAAAAACTGAACTTCAGAAACTTTTAGATGTTAATTTTATCTACCCTATTTCTGATAGTAAATGGGTCTCTCCGCTTGTGGTGGTACCAAAAAAGAACGGAAAATGGAGAATTTGTGTGGATTATAGGGAACTAAACAAGGAAACACAGAAAGATCATTTTCCTCTCCCTTTCATAGATCAAGTATTGGATACTTTAGCAGGGAAGAAGTTATTTTCTTTCCTGGATGGCTTCAGTGGATACAATCAGATTCAGATTGCCCCTGAAGACCAGGATAAAACTACTTTTACTTGTCCCTGGGGAACATTTGCCTATCGAGTTCTACCTTTTGGCCTATGTAATGCTCTTGCCACATTTCAGAGGGCTATCCTTAGCATTTTTGCAGATTTAATAAATGATGGACTTGAAGTTTACATGGATGACTTTACACCATATGGAGATGATTTTGATCCGGCTCTAGACACCCTAGAAAAATTCCTACAACGCTGCATTGTTACCAGGCTTTGCTTAAGCCACGAAAAATGTTTTTTGATGATGACTGAAGGACTTATCCTAGGACACTATGTCTCAGCAGCCGGCATTCAGGTAGACCCGGCCAAAATCCAAATACTTTTGCTTATTCCCACTCCTACTACTCAAACAGAGGTACGCAGTTTTCTTGGATTTTCAGGTTATTATAGATGATTCATAGAGCATTATTCGCACATTGCTGCTCCTTTATATGCACTGACTCGTAACGTTGATTTTCTTTGGACAGACAAATGTGATCGTGCTTTCGAGGATCTAAAGAAGCTTGTATCTACAGCCCCAGTCCTTCGAGGACCAAACTGGGACCTACCATTCCAGATATCATCTGATGCCTCAGATACAGCCATTGGCGCAGTCCTTGGGCAGGAAGAGGATAAAAAACCTTATGCTATCTATTACATCAGCAAAAATTTATCCCCTGCTGAATTGAATTACACTGTTACTGAAAAAGAATTCCTAGCTGTAATACATGCTGTCAATAAATTTAGACATTATATTACAGGCTATCCTGTTATCTTGTATACAGACCATTCTGCTATAAAATATTTAGCAAATAAGCCTGTCACAAATGCCAGAGTAACTTGATGGTTAATCTTATTGCAGGAATTCGACATCACGATCAAGGACCGGCCTGGCAAAGAAAACCCTGTAGCCGATTTTCTTTCGAGAATACCAAAATCAAGCGATGCAGCAGCAGTTGAAGATCAATTTCCGGATGAGCACCTGTTTGTTGTTGCCGTTCAAACACCCTGGTATGCTGATGTTGCCAACTACCTCGCAGTAGGTAAATTACCAAAACATTTAACTCCTAATGAGCGCAAGCAGATTATTCAGAAAAGTTCTCGATTCTCGTGGATTGGAGACTATTTGTTTCACACAGGAGCAGACATGCATATCAGGCGATGTGTTAGAGAGGATGAAATCTTTGACATCCTAAAAGCCTGTCACGATGGACCATGTGGGGGGCACTTCGCTGAGCGTAGAACTGGACATAAAGTATTGCAGACAGGATATTACTGGCCTACGATATTCAAAGATGCGAAGAAGTTTGTCCAAGCCTGTGACAGCTGCCAGCGAGCAGGACGACCTGGTCAAGCTGATGAGATGCCTCTGAAACCACAGTTAGTCATCGAACCATTCGAGCGATGGGCTCTTGATTTCGTTGGACCCATCAACCCCTCATCAAATCAGAAAACATATATCTTGGTGGCAACAGAATATGTCACCAAATGGGTTGAGGCAGAAGCATTGCCAAGAGCCACAGAGGACTCTGTCATACAGTTCCTGTTCCATCTATTTGTACGTTATGGCCTTCCAAAGGAAATCATTACAGATGGAGGACCATAATTTTCTGGGAATAGATTAGCTGCAACACTCAACAATTATCACGTCCAGCATAAAATCACTACTCCATATCACCCACAGGCGAATGGGCAGGTAGAAAGTAGCGATAAGATAATAGAATCAATCCTAACGAAAACCATTGCGTCACATAGGCGTGATTGGGCTACCCGACTACCTGAAGCACTCTGGGCCTATAGAACCACATGGAGGAGCACCACCGGTTACTCACCTTATCAATTAGTGTTTGGAAAACAACCCATTTTTCCCATAGAATTCGAAATCCAAACATTACGGACGACACAGGAAGTTGGCCTAGATCTAAGCGAGGCACAAATCAATCGACTACAGCAGATCAATGAATTAGACGAAATTAGGCTCTCTGCACTACAAAATACAGCATTGATTCAACAGCAGCGAGCTAAATGGCATGATGCGCTCATCAAAAACAAAGTCTTCCACGAGGGAGACTGGGCTTTGTTATACGACTCTCGGTTTCAGGACTTCCCTGGAAAACTTCAGACTCGATGGTTGGGACCATACGAAATCCAGAAGGTGCATGACAACGGAACCCTTACTCTAACTACCATTGACGGTTCTGGATATGCATTCAAATTTAATGGCCACCGAGTCCGTCTCTATCGCAAACCACTCACTCGGGAATCCTTCTGCCAGCAGCTATGTCGAGACACTGATATGGAGATCTTAGGAGAGGAGGAGAAATCTTCCTCACCTGTAATTCATTAAGGGTTCATTTCTTTTTGCAATTTGTACATAAGTTCTTGTTTTTGAGTGATTCTTGTACATAAGTTTGCATTTAAATATTTTCTTGTCATTTTTTGCTGTTCCTTTTCTTTCACAAAGTTCGATTTTTGCCCTTCTAAAAATAGCATTTGCGTGTTTCTTATGATGTTGGTTTTGCTTGTTTTGCTGTTCCTTTTTCTGTTCCTTTTCTAAAGGAACAGCATTCGGGATCTCTGCTGTTCCTTTTTCAAAGGAACGGCATTATTATGTTTTCTGTTGTTTCTTTTGGTTACCACCGTTCCTTTTTCTTCAAAGAAACAGCGCTCTTTTATTACTATTGTTCCTTTTTGGCATTTAGAGTGTTTTTATAGTATTTTTATTTTTGTCGTTCCTTTTCCAAAAGGAACGACATTTGCATTATTGCTGTTCTTTTTTTTCTATCATCCGTCGTTGTTTATTTTTCAAATAAACACCTCTAGCATACTTTTGCTCTCCTTGTGAAACATCTTATCCCTATTGCTGATCTAAATTGAGAATGCTTCTTGCCTGTCCTCTTTCTAGTCTTTAAAGCTACAGCTATGTATTTGTGCAATGAAACATAAAATCACAACATACCGAAATCTGCAAACCATAAATCGCTATATCTATAAGGCTTTGCATTAGTAAGAGGACAAATGGAAGGACATACTTATTTCTTACCTTTTGTTGACATGGTTTTACTAATTTTGCCCTGATTGGTTATCTTTATCATGCTGATTCCCTTAACCTTTTTTTTGATTAGTACTTGGGAATAAGAGCAAAGAGCTTATATCTTCCTATTGAGATAATAAGACTTCTTCCACCATTCCTACTCTTAAGGAGTGTTGAACCACCCTTTGTGTATAAATAAGGAAAAGTATTCTATAAAAAAGAAAAATATGTGAACATGATATGTGAAGTGTCAAATGCAGGATAGGGGGTCTCATCGAGAGCCAGCCTACCATGATCATGAGGATGGAAGTGAAGTGGCATTCCCATTATGGCCACCACACCAGGGATATGGTCCAAAAGGTATATCAACTAAACGAACCTTGGAACAGGAGTACTCATCACGAGCCGGCCTGTCCACGTTTCGCTCCTTCCTCGTGAATGGCATTATGGTTAACTGGTCACCAAGCTAGCATAATGGTCTACGTTTTGACATAACAACATTTCTAAGTATACACAAAGGATCATGGTTCCGAGGGTGAAAAAACAACTCTGCCAAGGTTATGGACACCTGTTGGCAGCAGAGAACTGTTAATGGTATTGAAGTCACCTTGCTTACACCAATGGGTAAGATACTAATACTCTTTTGTTTCTTATATCCTAGGAACTAATCATATGTCATTTCCCGATTTATACATCGCATGAACATTTATCATTACCAATCATGGCAACGAAAGTGACCATGATCACTTGAGATTTTTCAAGTACGATACATGTCTTATCCATCAGCCTCATATCATAACACAGCAGCCTCTTATATAATACGCGATCAATTTTCCGCCTCGATTTCGGTAATTTGTTGTCCTTTTCAACATAGCATAATTCCATATGCTGTTCCTTTCTGACTTGATTGCAGACCGGGTGCCGCTCCTTTATTTGCCGGCTGGGACAGCCTATCACACTGCGGGGGGGGGAGGTTAACCTCATCATTCCCTGTATTACGTGTCAACTCACCATTCGGGAAAACTAGTATACGATGGTTTGGCATATTTTAACGGAATGGCATTTCTATTTTCACACAAGTTGCTTTCTGTTTCACTGTTGCATACTCTATGTTTTCTTTCTCGAAACCTTGCGATTATCATCCTCTCTGTGTTTCAAACAGAAAACGTTTTTTCTGTTCCATTTAGAATTCGCAGTGAAACCATGGGAGGAAGGGAAATTCGAAGCGAGCCTCAACAGTTGATGATCTCCGCTGCTGCCCGGGAGATCCTGGAAAGAGCAGGATGGTTGAATTTTTTCAATCGCCTACAGGAGTCTAATGAAACAGCAGCGATGGAATTTTTGCAGAACCTACAGGATGATCACTCCACAGTAAGGGGGAAGAGGATAGCGGTCACTGATGACATAATTGCAGAAGTTTCAGGACTACCAGCCACCGGACCGGTATGGACATTAAAAAAGGAACGATTACAGAAGGTCATGGAAATTTTCCAGGACGAAGGCCAGAGTTTGACAATTAAGGGGAGGGGAGTTCTGCCAGCAACCCTAGGAGAACCATGGACGGAGTTAGCAAGAATAGTGCAGGGCTACATCACCTGCGAAGGAAGGAAAGACGTGGTAAGACCACGACATCTTAAACTTTTAGCTGTTTTAAAGCAGAAATGCTCTGTAAATTTACCTGCACTCCTGAACTCCTTACTGCATGATGCTGCACAAAGTATAAAAAAGGCACAGCACGTAGAGTCAATCGTTAGTCACCATGGGTTGATACGACTAGTTGTTAGTTATGGTCTCACCCAGCAGCAGAGCAGCTGGGAAGAACTGATTGCAATAATTGAGGGGGGATTGACAGAGCCATCCCCAAAACGTAGACATTCTATAAGCACACCAGAGCGTCCGGCAAAACGTAGAGAATTAGTACAGTAGGAACCTGTTGCTAGTATATCGGAACGACCAAAGATATCTCAGGAATCGGCAAAGCGCAAGCATGCCATTGATCCACCCGAGCAACCAGAGGAACCCAGAAAATCAGCTCGGTTAGCTCAGATGAGAGGAAGCATAGATAAGCCCAGAAAATCAGCCCGGTTGGCTCGGATACGAGGAAGGCTGGAAAAGCTCCAGGGAAGCACTAGCCAACCAGTGATAATTGAAGATGAGCAACCCGAAGAAGAAGCAGCCAAGCCTTCGGGAACAAAAATAGAAGCAGAAACTGAACAGGAGGAAGAAATGGGACAGCAGGAAGATAGCCCATTACAAGACCTACTGGGAGATGATGACTTGGCCGCAGTCCTAGCCAATATGAGCAAGTATGGCCAACCTTCTAGTTCAGAGGACCCTCACGACAAACCCCAAGAAGAAAACATGCCTGTTCATGATGAAGAGGAGGAAAATAATGAACGGGAACAATCTGTTCCCAGGTCACAAGAGGAAATTTTAGAGGGAGTAGAAGCAGAAACAGCAGTTGCTTAGGAAGAGACAGAACCAGTCGAGGTTCCTACCCCAGAACAGCCAGAGTAGAATAGTGAGGAAGAACCCCAAGAGGAAAATTTAGCAACTGGTCATGATCCAGTCCGCAGCAGACAAACTGCTGTTCCTTCGAATGAAACGCTGGAAATTAAGAAGTTGCGGATGGAACGGAGTAAATTGTTGAATACGATAACCCAGCTCAGACAAAAAATTAGGATTCTGAAAAAGAACCAGAAGGTAAGAAAGACTAGAGGGAGGAAAAAGAAGGCCAACAAGCGGCCTGCTGTTCAAAACCCTACTGAGAATCCAGCTGTCGTTCCAAATGATGCTGAGGAACGGGAACAGACGGATGTTCGCGTTAAAACAGAAAAGGATGATATAAGGATCAGTGACAAGCAAATTCAGACAGAGGCACCACCCTCAGGGGTAATAAGGGTTCTGAACTCCAAAAAGCATAATAAGAAAGTTCAGGTAAAACTCCCGGCCTCCACTGACCTATGGAAAAAAGATCCAAAGACAAAAACCTTGCATAAGATGGTGAAGCAAGCCCAGCAAGAATACGAACAACTTAGAGAGCAAACGGTTCCCCGAGAAAAATATGAAGAGTTACAGCAGCAACTAAGGGACGTCATTCAATCCAAAAGCCAGGCCTTTGAAGGGTGGAAAAAGGAACAAGAGGAAGTTGCACAGGTAACCCGTAGACTAGATACTGTTATCAAACAGATGAATGACTTGTGTTCTTTATACAATGATGTTTTAGCATGTAGGGCCCCTGCTAAAAACTATACTCTGTTTTTATTAGAACGGTATTTACAATTAAAAATAAAAGCTGTTAAAGCAGGCACCCCTATACAAATCAACACTGTCAATGACTTTATAGACTGCTGTAAACATTATGGAGTGAAAGTCCAGAGATTGTTGTGTGAACTTTATTTGCACGACCTTGTGTTAAGTCAAGAGACTGAATTAAACCCTAGCCCTTTCATTGGAGACATCCAATTCCAAGCATTCATTTCATTCGGGGTTAATCAGATTAAGTGGCTCAAAGCCTATGATACTTTCCAGAGTCAGGAAAATGGTCTAGATTTACGGGTTAGGGCTGAGCCTAGGAACCCAGTACAGTTGTGGAAAGCTCATAGAAATATTATAAGGGCTCCTGGTGCCATTGAAACTTTAGGACCCATGCATGAGGCACTTATTCGGGAAGGGTTAGAGTATTTTCTTTCCATCAAAGACTTGGCCATTAATGCAGCCAAATTTCGATACCGAATCTCTGATCCAAACATCCAGCTCAGGGAACCATTTAAGTATGAAAACTTTGAGTTAGCTGCCGACCGTTTTAACCTCTATGGTGAGAGCATTCTGAAAGCAGGGTCATCCTGGTTAGGATATAGATTTCGCACTCCAATTATTTGGCACCCTGCACCCGGATACCAGGCCCTGTATGATATGCCTGAGGGGCAAACAGGTCAGTTCTTTGACTATCTGATCACTCAACATGGTTGTAGGCCTCCGCATGAGACTCCTTCTCCAGCATATTCTCTCACTGCCTTGCATGTCAACTACAATGTTTTCATGAGGACATGAAACAAGGTAAGCAGGGGGGTGTGTGGAGTACTAAAAAGGTATGCTTTTGATGATTATTTCAGTGGCTTTTTAATAGAATTTATGAACCTTTTTGTATCACGAATTTGGGAAATAATAAGGAACTATAACAAAACATGTGAGAATTGACATGCAAGACTTAGCCACTGATAATGGTTATTTTCTGTACAGGAAAAGGAGAAAACAAGGAATTGCCGCTCCAAAGGAAAGGATAAAGTCGAGATAACTGTTGTCCCTCTGGACGAGAACCGAATGCAAACAAGGATAAACAGATCGAAGCAAATCGGCCCGGAAAAGGAGGTGAAGACACCAGCTCGGCGCAAAAGAAAAGATAGGATGAAGAGTTAACAGTTTGGCGAATCCCTCAGGATCTTCGATCCTGAGGGATCGCTGCTTTATTTATCTTGTCACTTAGACATCTCCGCCGTCACCTTTATATAAAGGGACAGCACTGTTAGCTTGAGGGAGAGAAAGAATACGCTTTTATGTAATTTTCTGTAAGACATCAGCTTTGATTATTAAGTTTCGTTGAGAACTGGTTCAATGTATTTTTGACCGATGCGTTAATGAAAGCTTGGTGATTATTCCATCTCTGCGTCTGGATTAACTTAAAGCGGTGTATCCTTGGAGGCTAAGGGCCCAGCCCCGGAGGACACTTGCTTCTGTACCATTACGACTTGATTTCTGTGTGGTTTGTTTATCAGTGTTATTTGGTAATTTGATATGCTTTATAAATTTCATATTACATGCTATGTTAAAGATTGAATCATTGAGGTTTTTACAGACAGAATTGTGTGTTGACTCTGCATCATTTATTAATCCTTTTCAGAGTTAATTGCATGTTCTTACTGTTTTTGTTACAGGGCTGTTATATTGAATATTCGTGTCATACATTTGTTGAGGCAGTGTCTTTATAATCGTTGGATTCGGTAACAATAGAATTCTATTTGAAAGCACAATCGTATTTCCGTTGATTCAGATTGTTATTCCAATGTATTGTGCGCGTTTCCGATTTATCAGTATTGTTCCATAATTCATTAATCGTTATTGCTGTTCCATTAGTGTGATTGGTGTGAATTGCCTTTAGAGTGAAAGAATGTTATTCGATTGCAAAGAGTGCATTTGAGTTAATGGATTAAGTTTGGTTACAACCCGCGAGACTTAGTTATTCAATTGATGTTCCATTTTAGGTTTGCTGTTCCATTTCAGAATTGCTGTTCAATCCTTTACTTGCTGTTTCATTTACTTGCATTTGGTGTGAGAGATGATCTAAGCCTGTAGTGAGTATTGGCAGTCCCTGCCTAGCTCCCAGGCTCATGGTCTATGCTCTGATTTCCTTTCCATCAGTTTCCGAAGGGATGGGTTATCACTACCGAACCCTTGACTGATAAGCTGTTGAGTTTTCTGAGTGTGTGAGTTATTCTTTGAAGTAATTTAATTATAGTCAAGCATCCGTTTACTCTTGTATTTATTAGGCACTGTACTACTAGCATTACTCTGACAAATGATAGCCTCGGATTGAGTCACTCTTTGTAATAACAAAACGCTCCCGGATTGACATATTAATGTGAGGTAATTAGAGGTGAAAGAGACCATTTTTATAGCTCTACAGTTTACACCTCCTATATTTCTCGATGCCTCTCACAAAAAGAAGTGGACCATTGAGTGCAGAGCTCAGTCGCCACTTCGAAATCCAACACGGAAGACTCCAATAGGGAAACCGGTTATAGAAGACAGAATCCTTTTTGATGAGGAGAATGAAGACGACGTCTCTATCCAATAGTCGACAAAACGTGTAACATGATTCAGAATCATCCAAATTGAAAGAAGAACGCTCCCACCGGATTGATAATAACTGCATGCAAGTCGACGATATGTGAATTTCCATATCACCACTGGCATTCATTACACTACCTTCATGCTTCTCGCTTAACCCTCCCTTGGCCTGTCACTAGCGCTCCCCTCTATACGTTTCTCCCTCTATACGCAATCCACCGCACTTCTTCCACCAGACTCCCTACTCCACCGTGAATTTCCAAATGCTGCCTCTATCATATTGACATGACCTTCTACTAAGCTCAACCTCCTAATCCAATACCACCCTCCTATGGCAGTTTCTCTTGAGAAAATCAGAGTAGTAGTCCTTACGCTACTTCTCGTTTGAGCCCGAACTTGAACCATAGATAGTGAACTATTTGAACAAACTCACCGGTGGCCAGATCATAGAGATGGCATAGGCTTTTTGGAGGATACATATGAGGAGTGTAAAATTGAATTAGGACTGTAATCACAGCACAGATCGTGGGACAAAAGGAGGTTACACTTAGCAAAACAACAATTAGAAGAATGAAAAAACAAATAGGTGTCATTCTATCATGTCACTGACTACCATGTTTTTTGCCATAAGGTAAATGGGGCGATAGTCTAAAAGAATCTGAAAAATTGAAAAGAACTTATGTTGGTGAGTGTCGAGAGACCCTAGGCATCTACTTATGTTGTATTAAAAGAACTTGAATATCGAGTTTTTCACACTTTTCCATTTTGGTTCTGAAAATTTACACACAATTCGAATATATCAATATCAACTATTTATGTTTGTGCTGAACCCATAACTCACTCTTGCACCTTGACTTGAAATGCATGAAACTAATAATCAGTACCAAGAAAATGTTTATCACTAGAGTTTTTAACCAAGACTTTAAGTCATGTGTAGTCAATTTAGTGTCCTAAATTGCTAACATAAATTATCAACCAGGGCTAGTAAATTGATGAAGTGTGGTGCACTATATGTGCTTAAGTGACCTCTTCCTTACTTCGTTGTATGTATTTTATTGATTTTTTTGGGGGTTTTGTCTTTTTAGTACTTATGTTCAAAAGATGAAATCAAATCTATGTCAAAAAGAAAAGAAAAGGAAACCTTAGACTCAAAACAGAGTGTAATTGTAAATTCTATCCCTAATTAAGAAAATGGTGAAAAACAGAACATTCTAATCCATGGATATCCTAGCTTGCGAATGAACATGAAATGTAACTCAACATAATACAACCAAATCTCTTTCATCTAATATTGATATGTTGGAAGAGCTTTTTAAGAAAAAAAATGATTGTAAGATAATGAGGATCTTTTAATCTAATTGTAAAACAGAAAATGCTAATTAACTCAACATGATACAACCAAATATCTTTCATCTAATATTGATATGTTGGAAGAGAGTTTTAAGAAAAAAGAATGATTGTAAGATAATGAGGATCTTTTAATCTAATTGCAAAACATAAAATTCTAATTAACTCAACATAATACAACAAAATCTCTTTCATATAATATTGATATGTTGGAAGAGCGTTTTAAGAAAAAGAATGACTGTAAGATAATGATGATCTTTTAATCTAATTGCAAAACAGAAAATGCTAATTAACTCAACATAATACAACCAAATCTCTTTCATCTAATATTGATATGTTGGAAGAGCGTTTTAAGAAAAAGAATGATTGTAAGATAATGAGGATCTTTTAGTTAAACAAATAATGCAAGACATGAATTAAAAGCTACTTATCTAGAAAGCATGTAGAAGCCTCCTTGGATAGCAGGGGCCCTCTGCTACCAATTTGGTGAAGTTCTTCAGCTCCTTAAAGTTGTATTCAAAACAACATCAAAGAACTGAATTTCTCTATTAAAAAAAACTCACAAATCTACATCCCATTCCATCTTAAACTTTGTTACAAAAGACTCTCTATTCCTTTCTCTCCTTCTCCTAATTTTTCATTACTTTTTCATTACCCTTGATAGGAGAAAGCTTCTCCTATTTATACAAAATATGAGAAGTTATCTCATTAATGGGAGTCCATGAATCTCTCCCTCCATCTCTAGAGTTACAATCAAAATAGGAAATGATAAGACACATGTCTTTCTAGAGTTTCAACACAACTAAAAAATGAGACACATATCCTCTTAGAGTTTCAATACAACAAGGAAGTGAGACACATGTTCTCATGATCCCATGATCTTCTCCAACCAAATTCGAATTTGGCCTTAGAGTGCCACATAAGGGTCTTCTAGAAGTCTCATTTTTGACCTACACATGTCACAAAACTCACAACAAATATATAGATATATGAAACTATGTTAATTTTCTAGTTTCTAATCATAAATTCACTTTAAATACATAAAATAAATAACTTTGGAAGACAAGGATCCTAACCCATATATTTATGAAAATGGTTACTTGATGTATGGTTTTCGGTCAGATGGCTATGAAATAAGAGCTAAATGGTTATGACATAATGAAAATATGTATGAATATGGAAAACACTTTTGAGACTCAACATACTCCCCAACTAAAGTTGTTGCATGTCCTCATGCAACTATTGCAATGATTCATTTGTCCATGAGTTGATCTTTTATGAGTTTTGACTCATATAGATTCATTTCAAACTTTGCTTCTTGATATTTTCTTTTTGGCAAAGTATAATACATTTGATTGCAACATTTTTTTTATTTTTTTTTTAATGGTTGGTTCTTGTGTGACAACCAAATTTATTTTTTTTGAGCAATGGTTCTTGTGTAACAATGCTTTATTTTCTTTGTTGCATCAAAATTCATGAAAACATTTAGATTCAATTACTTCATAAATGAATTGATCATTTGCAAGGCATATATTCTTTTGGATCATGTTGCAACAATAATTGTTTGGGAAGTATATGTGGGTGGAAATGAAATGAAAATATGTGATAGTGTATGACATGTGGATATGAAATTATGTCCCTTCCCCCCCAACTAAAGATATGACAATGTGAAAAAGGGAGTGGGGAATTTTTCCAAAGTTACAATTTTAGCATTCTAATGAATTACATGACTAAAAATTAGAAAACAACATACCTTCACTTACCTTAAATGTGGATGAGTTGTATGTGCGGTGGCTGCAAAATTATGATCATATTCTTCTTCAAGTGGTTGAACAAGAGGATTCATGGATAAAGAAATAAGATGACTTTTTATTGCTCCTACTAAAACTTGCTGAATCTGCTCCAAAATACTGAAAATAATAGTCTTCATGTCTTCAAAACTCATTGGCATAATTTCTACTATGTGAAAAGATGTTCTGATGTTGAACATAGTAGGAAATTGTTGACTTAGTAGCCATTAATGGATGCCACTAGTCAACACGAGAACTCTCACCATTGATGACAATGAGAGTCAAGATGCCCAAACACATATTGCTAGGTACGAATGATTTTGCTGATGTCGAGTCACCTAGAAGATTTGACGAAAAAGGCGCATTAATGTATTCACATTGTTTGTCAGCATGAGAACTTACCATTAAGGCATGCATGCCTCAAGGTGTTTTTACAAAGAACTTAGACTCAAAGGACTATAGACTCAATAATTTGCATTGAAGCAGGGCTTATTTGCGGAATGAAAATGACAAGAAATGGAAGATTAAAATGGAAGATGGCAATGGAGAGTAGAAATGGAAATGGGAAATAAGCATGTGAATGAGCCTCTTGCTTTTATTTGTGGGTTATGAATGGACAAAAAGAAATGGAAAGTGGATGTGAATGTAAATGGAAAATATGAAGTGAATTGAGGTGAATGGTTTATTATGAGGTATGGATGTGATGGAGATAATAGTATCTGAAAGTTTTTTTCAAGTGTTTGGATCTGATTTTGCATCAGCATATTTCCTCTTTGTTGCTAATCATCCTCTTATGAAATAAATTGGTCTCTTAGAGAGACACCATTCTCTTGTAGTCATTTGTCCTTCCTCCTGGAACCTGCAAAAAAAACTAATACTTCTTCTGCAATGGAATGTAATATTATCAAAGGAGAGAGGTGATCAATCTCTCTAGTTATGATATTTACACACAAAACTAAGAATTTG
Organism: Pinus albicaulis; assembly: GCA_034641835.2. Classification (NCBI taxonomy): domain Eukaryota; kingdom Viridiplantae; phylum Streptophyta; class Pinopsida; order Pinales; family Pinaceae; genus Pinus; species Pinus albicaulis. The sequence goes on along the minus strand of CM076572.1, from coordinate 198,463,973 downwards.
TATTAATGAAACAAGTTCTCAAAAGAAAAATCAAAAGAATTTATACATGTTTTGGAATTAGTGCCTCAAGTTGAATGTTGCTTCTTTTCAGCAATTTATTTCATTATTTACCATTTCAAACTCTAATGATGGATTTCTCACTGTGTAGATCTTGTTGAGACCTTTCCAACGATACTTGAATCATCAAAATCTGATTTTGTATGAGAAAGTTAGGCTGATTTGAACAATGAGGTTTTTTCTGCTGCGGAATTGGACTTTAGCTGCAGAATGTCGACGGTTTCTGTAGCTAAAAATCTTAAATAAAAAGTTAGCCATTCATCTTTCATCATCAGTCCAAAATTAATCAATACCTTCAGAAAAGTGAGCAAATAACTTATTCATTTCATTGATTCAAAATTATTAATTTTTTTTTTTTTTTTAGTAATCAGAACAAAATTGAATAAGAGAAATGCAATTATTCTTCTTCTTGTTTTTTTTTAATTTAAAAATAACAAAATTGAAAAAGAGAAATGCAATTTTTTATTTTTTATTTTTATTTTTGAAAAATATTATATATGTTACATTTAAAAAAATATATATACATATATAATTTTATTAAACAGAAAAATTTATTAAATAAGAAAACTAAAAAAAAAAACTGAAGTAGTCAAATAAACCAATAAGTGTGTTATCCACCAAGTGAAGCAAGATTCCATGATGGAAAGTCCTACTTTGCATGTATCTTACAGTAGAATTGAACTACAAGTCCTGCAACACTACAAACAACATCTCTTTCGTTTCATGATTGTCAAATGTTTTTGAAACAACTAAAACTGCAGAAAACATATGTCGATTCTTTTGAGATATACACAACTTTTCCTTTAAAATCCAATCCCAGATGCGGTAAAGATCTTCAGAAATCTGTTGCACTGGATAAAACTCAGAAACATTAAGATGGCCTCGACAAATCGGATGCCGCAAGAAATATGGTTGATCAGGAGAAATCTTCAGGGCCTCATCACCGCATATAAAACTTCTGAAAGTATTGGTACAATCATTTATTTCATCATCTCCAGAGTCATTGAATTCTTCCATACCTTCAGGTTTTTCTTCATTCATATTTATATCAGCTTCGTCATCTACATCTATTCCATTATCAGAAGAATTTGAATTTTTCTCTTCTCTGACATATGTCCTTGGAAATATTGTCTCTTCATTCAGTTTTGATTGAGAATTGTAACCATCAGAGTGATCTTTCTTACGAAACCAGGATTCTTTGACCCGTTCATGATTTTCAGGTTGTAGCTTCAAGTGTGAAACAATCATATGATAGGCTTCCTCGCGCTCCGATTTCTGGGCAGATGATAAAGGAGATGTAATTAATCACAACAAAATCCAACATTCAGAAAGTAAACGAAGTCGAATTGAACTCAAAATCGTGTGGAATGTGGATTGAATGCCACAATAAGACTTTGATTTCAATTAAAATTCTTCTTTCTCGGATTATGGGTGAAATCAATGCAGAGTGCCGTTCTCAAACTCTCCACTATGCAAAAACCGTTTTTCCTCACACGGCAGGCAAAAATGGGCTTCAAAGAACCGAGAAATTCTCCCAGACCGCCACGAATTTCTTAAAACGATTTCTGAGTTATCTAATTGACCCTATTGGCGAAAAAACCAATGTCTCCGTTTTTTGAAATTCGCCTTCATTTCCTTCGAATTCACGTTTTAAAATCATGTGTTTGCGCTGCTGCATTTTCTGGGAATCACGTCTTCTCTAAAAAATCAATTTCGAATTTGATTACTGTCTGTCATGCCATTGAATTTTTATTTTATTTTTATTTGAAATATTATATTGCTCTTCACTGAATTCCCCTTTGAATTGTGTTTTAATGGAATTTGATTGTTGTTGCAGGGCTGAGCAATGTTGAAATAAATACGTATGCGTGACTGACAATAATACGAGAAGAGGTGTTTGTCCAATAACTCATGTAGATTAGTTCTCAATCTTGAGTGACCCGACACATCCACTACATGAACTGGCTTTATATTTCTCTTCTTCGAAGATTCTGAATGCAGTACAAAGCAGCGCAGCTGATATGCATGCAAATGAAATCCATGGAGTGGGCTATGGCTTTGTCCACCTAGTTGCAGACTATCTCAGCTGTTGTTCGTTTGTTTCGTAAATCCAAAGCATCAACAATCTTGTGCGTTCATCATCGGTGCCTTTGTGTGAATGCCTCGGCGTGTTGTGCTGCTATTACAATTTATTTTTCTTTGGTTGGAATTTTGTAGCCAGGCTTATGGCTCGGAGGTCTTGTTATAGTTCAAAGTTTTTTTAAAGACCATGGCCATTGCGTTGGTTTTTGTTTATTGATTTTTTTTTATTTTTTATTTTTAATAAAATGACATATGTTATATTTTCAAAAATAAAAAATATACATATGTATTTTACTAAACAAAATAATTTATTCATTTTTTTTTATTTTTTTTAAAATGATTTGTTATTAAAATTATATATATTTTTTCAAAAATTTAAAAATATACATATATATTTTAGTAAACAAAACAATTAAAAAAAAATTATTTTTCATTTTTTTATAATTGATTTTTTTAATAAAATTATGTATGTTATATTTTCAAAAATTTAAAAATACACATATATATTTCATTAAACAAAACAATGTATTGGAATTTTTTTCATTTTTTTTTTTTTTAATTGAATCAATTGAAATGATGAAGTTTATTTTGTCTCCCTTTTTTTTTCTTTTTTTTCTTTTCTTTTTTTTTACATAACAATTTTTTTTCTGATCCTCCAGATCACACAAAGTGCAGGAGGAGAGCATACTCAAGAATTATTACTTTTTTTTTACATAACAATCATTTTTCTGATCCTCCAGATCACACAAAGTGCAGGAGGAGAGCATACTCAAGAATTATTACTTTTTTTTTTCTTTTTTTTTTAGATGTAAAAAATAAGGTCTCCTAATTACACTTCCCCGGCAACGGCGCCAAAATGTGTAGTCAATTTAGTGTCCTAAATTGCTAACATAAATTATCAACCAGGGCTAGTAAACTGATGAAGTGTGGTGCACTATATGTGCTTAAGTGACCTCTTCCTTACTTCGTTGTATGTATTTTATTGATGTTTTTGGGGTTTTGTCTTTTTAGTACTTATGTTCAAAAGATAAAATCAAATCTATGTCAAAAAGAAAAGAAAATGAAACCTTAGACTCAAAACAGAGTGTAATTGTAAATTCTATCCCTAATGAGGAAAATGATGAAAAAACAGAACATTCTAATCCATGGATATCCTAGCTTGCAAATGAACATGAAATGTAACTCAACATAATACAACCAAATCTCTTTCATCTAATATTGATATGTTGGAAGAACTTTTTAAGAAAAAGAATGATTGTAAGATAATGAGGATCTTTTAATCTAATTGCAAAACATAAAATGCTAATTAACTCAACATGATACAACCAAATCTCTTTCATCTAATATTGATATGTTGGAAGAGCGTTTTAAGAAAAAGAATGATTGTAAGATAATGAGGATCTTTTAATCTAATTGCAAAGCAGAAAATGCTAATTAACTCAACATGATACAACCAAATCTCTTTCATCTAATATTGATATGTTGGAAGAGCGTTTTAAGAAAAAGAATGATTGTAAGATAATGAGGATCTTTTAATCTAATTGCAAAACAAAAAATGCTAATTAACTCAACATGATACAGCCAAATCTCTTTCATCTAATATTGATATGTTGGAAGAGCGTTTTAAGAAAAAGAATGATTGTAAGATAATGAGGATCTTTTAATCTAATTGCAAAACAGAAAATGCTAATTAACTCAACATAATACAATCAAATCTCTTTCATCTAATTATGATATTTTGGAAGAGCATTTTAAGAAAAATAATGATTGTAAGATAATGAGGATCTTTTAGTTAAACAAATAATGCAAGACATGAATTAAAAGCTACTTATCTAGAAAGCATGTAGAAGCCTCCTTGGATAGCAGGGGCCCTCTGCTACCAATTTGGTGAAATCCTTCAGCTCCTTAAAGTTGTAATCAAAACAACATCAAAGAACTAAATTTCTCTATTGAAAAGAACTCACAAATCTACATCCCATTCCATCTTAAACTTTGTTACAAAAGACTCTCTATTCCTTTCTCTCCTTCTCCTATTTTCTCATTACTTTCTCATTACTCTTGATAGGAGAAAGCTTCTCTTATTTATACAAAATATGAGAAGTTATCTCATTAATGGGAGTCCATGAATCTCTCCCTCCATCTCTAGAGTTACAATCAAAATAGGAAATGATAAGACACATGTCTTTCTAGAGTTTTAACACAACTTGAGAAATGAGACACATATCCTCTTAGAGTTTCAATACAACAAGGAAGTGAGACACATATCCTCTTGATCCCATAATCTTCTCCAACCAAATTCGAATTTGGCCTTAGAGTGCCACATAAGGGTCTTCTATAAGTCTCATTTTGACCTACACATGTCACAAAACTCATAACACATATATAGATATATGAAACTATGTTAATTTTCTAGTTTCTAATCATAAATTCACTTTAAATACATAAAATAAATAACTTTGGAAGACAAGGATCCTAACCCATATATTTATGAAAATGGTTACTTGATGTACGGTTTTTGGTTAGATGGCTATGAAATAAGAGCTAAATGGTTATGACATAATGGAAATATGCATGAATATGGAAAACATTTTTGAGACTCAACAAGTCACTAATCGGAATTTGTTGAAGTTTTCATTGCATTAAGGATTCTACCAAGGGATATATGGCCAAACCCGATGTCGTTGTTGGTGCTATTTAATTGCTATGTGTATTCCAAATCATTGAAGAACTTCTGCTGCATACTTACTCTGAGAAATGAAGATATGATGTGGACGTTGGAATACTTCAACTCCAAGATAGTAGTGACGTATTCCCAAATATGTTATCTTAAAACCTGCATGTAACTCCTTTTTCACCTATCCAATGTGATCATCATTATTCCTAATGATAATAAAATAATCTACATACATAACTAGAATCACCATATTTTTACCTTGTTGGCGTACATACAAGGTATCATCAGATTCACTTCGTTGAAAGCACACTTTCTGAAGTTATTCGTCCATTTTGGCATACCAAGATTGGGGAGCTTGTTTTAACCCATATAAAGCCTTTATTAGTTTGCAAACTTTATGTTCATGTCCTTCAATTTCAAAACCTGGCGGTTGTGTCATATACACTTCTTCCTGTAAATCTCCATTGAGGAAAGCACTTTGTACATCCATATGATGAACTTTCCATCCTTGCTGGGATGCCAATGCAAATGTTAATCGGATGGTGTTCCATTTAGCCGTAAGAGCACAATTTTCCTCGTAATAAATCCCTTCCTACTGCGCAAAACCCTTAACAACAAGTCTTTCTTTGTACTTATCAATATCTCCATTTTTCTTGTACTTAATTTGATAAACCCATTTGCATCTGTTGGGTTTAACATTTTGAGGACAATCAACAAGTTTCCAAGTTTTGTTTTCGAGAACTGTCTGATATTCATCAACCATAGCCTGTTTCCATTCTTTATGTTTTACTACCTCTCTATATGTAGATGGTTCAGTAAAACCATTTTCTATCAAGGAAAAATTTCCTTCACTTCTATGTGATCCCCTTGTTCCCATTTTATTATGCTAATTAGGCCTTACATATTTCAAAAGTTGAACTGCCCATTTTGGCAATTGATGTTCATTGGTTTTAGACTATGAAAAATCATCATCATTGTAAAGAGGGTTGATGTAAACAGATGTTTGTTGATCAATCGCAAATTCTGGGGGCGGAGAGTCACTGTCAGAAGAACTGTTGCTGCTAGGCGATCTGGATGAACTACCAAAAGACTCAAATGGTGTTGGTGAAGAAGATGGACTAGATGAATCATTTTCAGATGAATGAAACTCAAGTTCATAGCAATTTTGTGAATTTGATTGACTTTGTATGTTTCATTTTCTTTTATCACCTTTTGTTTCTAAATTTTGAAGAATAATTTCAATTTCTTCAACACTCTTACTCTCATTTTCATCAAAGATCACATCCCTGCTCACAATAAATTTCCCATTGGACAAAATTTTGTACCCTTTCTTCTCAACAAAATACCCAATCATTGTGCACTTCACACTTCATGAGTCAATCTTAGCTCATTTTTCTTTCAGAACTAAGGCATAACATATTGATCCAAAAACTCTAAGATGTTTAACTCTAGGTTTGAAACAAAACCTTGCTTCATAAGGTGTGATTCCGTCTAAAGAAGCAATTGGAGATTTTTTCCTTCAGTAGATAGTTGTATGAATTGCCTCGGCCCAATATATAGGACTTAACTTTTTAAAAGTTAACATAGATCTTGCCATTCCTAACAAGGTGCAGTTTATTCTTTCTACTACTCCATTTTGCTATGGAGTGTAGACATTGTTAAGATGTTGGTTTATGCCATTATCCATGCAATAAATTTTGAATTCATTTGAAGTGAATTCTCCTCCATTGTCTGTTCTAAGAGTGCTAATCTTATCCTTAACTTCATTTTCAATAAGTTGGCGAAAAGTTTCAAACTTTTCAAATGCTTCTGACTTTTTCTTCAAAAAATATACCCAAGTCATCCTGCTGAAATCATCAAAAAAGAGTAAGAAATATCTACATCCTCCTAGCAAAGTTTGTAAGCATCCACAAATATCACTATGAACCAATTGCAAATGCCTATTTACTCGCCATGAACTTGTGGGAAAAGTCTCTCGATGTTGTTTTCCATAAATGCAAGCTTCACATTTTTCATTTTCACTTTTGAAGGTTGGAAGTCCCTTAACCATTCCTTGTTTTTGTAACTGAGAGAGACTTTCAAAGTTGAGATGGCCATATATTACATGCCACAATCTAATCGGTGAAATGTTTGTACTTGCTGCTCTTGCAAAGTCATAATTTCTTGGAATAACTATCCCTTTCATCCTTAACAGTTTTCCATCTTCAAAACATGTCATCATTGTTTTCATGTTCTATTTGACTGAGTTAATTTTAACTAAGCCATCCTCCATAATCACCAAATGTCCTGCTTGTCGAATCGTGACTAAAGATAGAAATTTTTTCTTAAATGTTGGTACATACCATACATTTAAAATCATTCTTTCTCCAATGCCAAGTAGAAAAAATTTAACTACACCTTTTCCATAAGGAGTATGTTTTGTTTTATTAGCAAGATAGATTGAATTGAGATGGCATTGTTGGAAGTTCCAAAACAAGTCACGTCGAAAATTCATGTGTTGAGTTTCTCATGTATCCAGAATCCGTGCATCTTCATATTCACTTCTAAGAAAGGTTGAAACCTGTAAAGCTGTTGATTATGTGTTTGTGAAGACATATTCTGAACCATCATGATCATCTTGATCATTTGCAAACTGTGCAGTTTTTTGATGAAACTTAGGAATTTTATCAATGGAAGTTCTACAATCCTCAGCATAATGGTCAACTTTGTTACATCTTCTGCAAACAATTTGACTGAAGTCTCTGACTCTGCCATGATACTGTCCTCTACCTCTTTTTTGTCCTATGTTCTGAGTTTTTCCTCTGCCTGGACTTTGTCCTCTTCCTTGATTATAGCCTCTGCCTTTATTGTTTCCTCCGCCTTGAAAATTTCTCCTGCCTGAACTATAGCCTCTGTTGAAATTGTTTCATTTTCTTTGGCTGCAACCATGACCTTGTATACTGTGTGCTACTTGACTTTGATTGAAATTTCCCCGTCCTCTACTTCTCAAACTTTCAGTTGAGGATTTACTTGTGCTATCCTTTGTGAGGAAGAAATCTTCCCCAATCTATTTCTTCTTCCCAAAAATTTTGTCATGTTGGGCTAACATATCACTCAACTCATCAAACTTGATCTTCTCTAATTTTCCAGTGACTTGCAAAGTTTCCAAAAAATGTGTGTAAGATGATGGCAATCCAGCAATTAAAATTGTAGTCATGAAACTTTCATCGACAGCTTGAAAACCAGCATTTATTATTTATTGCTTGATGTTTTTAAGCCGTGAAATATATTCAAGAACATCACCACCTTTAGTTAATTTTTGTTAGAGAAATTTTAATTGAAGATCAACCTTTTTTTATTCAGATTGTGTATCAAAGATATCTTTGAATGTACTTCAAGAAGTCCAAGCATCTAAGGCGTTTTCAATATGAATATACATCTCATTGTTAACTGAAGACTTTATAAGAGCTAGTGCCTTGGCATTTTTGACTTCCCATTTTGCAAGTAAAGCTGCATCTATTGGTTTATTAGGCTTAATGTCGTTATCACAAATGTCATGCCACAATTCATTATATATGAGAGTGCTTCCAATTATACATTTTCATGTCTTATAAGATTTCACCCCTTCTATCTTATCAGAATCAGAGAACAAATTAATTAACTTCGACATGGTAGTGTTTAAGCAGTGCACCATAATAATCAATCACACGAAACAAGCCACGCAAAAAATATCTATCAGGGCTTGGCCTTGACCCTCGTATAGTCATTGAAAAAGGAGAAAAATGATTGAGCTTTGCACTTGGCTCTAGTCAATTTCTCTTTGACAGTTCACAATGAAAGCTTTTCAAAATTTGACTGCTTGACAATGCCCTTACAAATTTCCTTACAGAAAAAATCTAACCCCCCCTCAAAGTGAAAAAATACTGTGAGTTATAAATAATGACCCTTATTTCTCCAAAATAAAAATTACAAATAACATCTACTTATTACTCCAAAAATTACAAAATCTACTCCTGAAAACATTTACAGATAACCCCTCACACCTTCTTTCTCCAAAAATCGTTCAAATAATAATAATTTCCTTATCTCTCCAAATACAATTACAAATGACATCTCCTTATTGTTGGTGTTCGGATATAAATAGAATTCAACCATTTCTCCACATAAATTATCAACCCGAGGCCATTAGTTATTTCAAGACTAATGGCCAAGTATATGCAGATACAAGCACATGACCTGCTGTAGATCACAGGGTTAATTCATGACACACAAACCACTGTAACAGCAATTAAGTAAACTGCAGAATTGAAGACATTCACAACAATCAAAGATTGATTGTAATAGCAGTAATAAAATCACACAAAATCATTAAAAAAATGCAAGAAAGGGAAACACAGCACCTGATCAAAAGAGTGGGCCCAACTCTCTGATCAGGGCTACGGAAAACTCGCGAAATACAAAAGAAACAACAAGCTGTTGTGCATTCGATTATTGATAAAAGATATTTGTTACAAGATCTATATGTGAAAGGGCTTAACCCTGATTCACGGCCCGCAGGCCCCTTTATACAAATGTCCTGGAATACCCGATTCCTCTCAGCAACCCCATAGTTACAAAAATACATCTTGTTACAATGGCAACCTAGTTGCCCAGAAGGAAACCATAAAAAGGCCTGAAATGGAGTTGGTACAAACAAGTCTGTTACACTGTAACATAAAATAAGGAAAACGCTAGAGATGATGGGTTGTTCCTCGACTCATGGCTGCAACGCTCCTGTTTTGTCCAAATCTGAAGAAATATCGGAGTTAATATGTAAAAAGGTAAAAAACTCCATGACAAATAATTCATTAATCAAATATCCCATGAAAGATAAGGAAAAGGGTTTTACCTCATGCGTTTAAGAATAATAATGGTAGAAAGAGATAGAAATATAGGGTAAAATGGGAGAGGAAAGTATACAAATTCGGTACCCAACATCTCCCCCTAACTGGTCTATCTGCATGTCCTCATGCAGCTCGTCATCTCCTTAGATTCGGATTGGACTCACTGTGATCGGCATGAAGCTATGTAAGGTCATATTCTGCAACCATTTCAGTTCCTGTTGGCTTATCTCCCTTTGTCAAAACAACATCCTTCCACCAGTCTGGATCAACATTGTATGCGGGATTATATCGCTCGGCCAGCAACCAAAGAAGGGGAAATTGAAACCTTAAGCCCATCCATCTGACCCCACAGGTATGAATGCATGCCACGAAACATGGCATTCTCTGTAAAATCTGTGCAAAGTTGGGTGCCCCAAATGGTTCTCTTTCTCTGACGATTGAGGATGACAACATCCACATTTTCTGACAACTGTCCAGTGCTTCCTTGCGAAGCATCATAATCTGGTCGACACATAGGTCAGCGCACCATTTCTTGGTTGCCAACATGTGTTTTTTACGGCCTTCAATACGTAGAAATTTATAACGCTTGTTATAAATGTTTGAGGACTGACCATGCTCTCTTCTTATCATTAATGGCCTTCCGGCTTGATTTTCTTCAAATGTATCCCAGGCCTTTCTCCACTTAATATGATTGATGGTGTAAGAGGTAAAATATCTTAAATGGATTTCCCCCACGAATGGAACGGGGTTAAAGGACTGATCATGCCTTAAGTAATACCCATGCATTTAGAGCTCGCACATTAAGTTTTGTCCTATGATATCATGAATTTTTAAAATACGGAGAATTGGGTTCTCAATTTCATACCAAATCTCCTTATATATACTTTCAAGACAAAAGAAAAGAAATTTTTCATGAAGGAATAAGGCATAGCTATGTGCAAGAGGTCTGCAGGCCATTACCTGCTGTGCTAGGGAGAACATCTTCTTCTTATCTGTCTTCAGCAACTGCACTTGTTCTTCCAATTCCTCTATTGTGGCCTTTTGTTTGGCCTACTTCAGTCACGCCTTCTATAGCTGATCCATGTACCCTGTGATGACTCTGGTAACCTATTCTCAAACCCTATTTTTTTCCTTTTTATGGTCACACGCAACAAACTGCCACTTCTGGATCTCAGCGGCCAATACAAGTTCTTGACCTTCAAACAATTATTCAATCGGGCCTATCTGGGTAGCTGTAGTGGAGACCTCGATTTTCATCTTTATTTCCCCCCACTTGTATATTTTTACCTACCTTTTCAGCCGGGAAACTTGCTTTTTCAAATCCCGAACCTCCCTCTTTAGTCTCATGGTTTCACTAAATTGCAACTGATACTTCTTCTTGAGAGGTAACCTTATTTTCTCACACTGTTCAACCCACTCATGTTTAAAAATAAACTCATTTTTAGGGCCTATGACAGGCTTAGGAGGCAGCAGAATGCTGCCAGTATTCTCAGTGGATTCTCTTGTCAAGCCCTTCTGGTCGGGCTCCCTATCTCTAGGGGTTTCTCCCTCTATGTTCCTTCCGGGAACTTCTTCCATCTCGTCGAAAATTTCATTAACCACTCTGTGTTCCGGTGTTTCCACTAGAACTCTGTTTTCTTCATGAGCTTCTAAGTGTTCTGGTTCGATAGTGGCTGGGCCGATGTTGGCTGTGTCAACAAATTTAAGCACTGGGGGAATAACTATTTCCTTTGTTAATCGTTTGGACGAGCGTAATCCCCTCGCCCCTCTAGGAATCATGGACTGGAATGAAGAGCGGGGGATAGATTTATCACCGTCAATTCCGGCTTGAACCGGAACTTCACACATTATTACCTCAACCGATGTCGATGCTGGTTCTTGTGGAGCAGCATCAATTTCACAGCTTGTTTCCCTTTTTTCCTCTTTCTCTTTGTTCACCATTTCTTCTTCTAGTGTCGATACTGGTTCTTGTGGGACAGTATCAACCTCCTGGTTCATTTCTTTTCTACCTTCCTGTTCCTCTTGAATTGCCTCTTTTTCCACAATTGGTTCTAGTTCTTGAGGAATAGCGTCGATTTCACAGGTTGACTCCTCCTGTCTTAGCCGAATTGGGGGTGGTTCTTGTGTAGCACCCCTAATATTATCAACATCCATATCTTTTTGGGCAGGTGGTGTTGTTTCTTGCAAAAAAGCATCACTTGCCACTTCTCTATCCACAATTTCACTCATTTGTTCTTCATTGAAAAAATTCGATGACGGTATAACAGTATCGACTTCATGCATGATGTTCATAGCTTCTTCCTCTGTGGGCTATTCAAGCGAGGTTGGTTCTTATGTGGCAACCTCGGCTGTGCCACCAATTACCTTCTCCATTCCCATTTCTTCTTCTGTGAGATTTTCAAGCGAAGCTGGTTGTTGTGTGGCAGCCTTGGGTGTGGCGCCAATTACCTTCTCTTGATCAACTATCATCTCTTCTTCCTCGAGTTCCTCCTGATCAACTTCCATTTCCATTTCCTTGGGTTCCTCTTGATCAATTCCCTCTAAATGCTCTGCTTCTACCAAACCAGCCGGAGAAATTGGTTCTTCTTCTCTAGTGGCAATAATGGCTGCCACTTCTTCTTTTGAGGACCTATAGAATTCCGCCCAGGAGACCCGAAGCTTGTTTATTGCATACATGACCAATAATCACACCAAACCGTGATTGGAAAGTACTGTCGGCATTCGGTGCGAACGCCGAGCAGCCTATGCCATATGCTGCAGCTGTTTCAATAGGAAGAAGGGCATGTTCAAGGCATGTACCTGAGCCTGTGGAAATCGAAGATGCGTTAAAATTTTAAAATGATACTTGAATAGAGTTGTGGCTCGGCCCTCACAGGTTATGTATTTTATTATGAAACCTGCAAGTTCGTTCCAAGGATACGACATAGTTCGGCGCTCGTATCCTCTGCCCATTTGAATGACACTTTCTCCTGCCTACAAGAACGATTCGGGAAATTCTGGGAGAGAAACTTTCCGAGAAAACCATTTCTTCCCTTGCTGTCTCATCCCGCTAACCTCTGCAATTACCTCTTCTATGACAGGAACTTCCAAACCTCTAACCCATGTGTTAGCATGAATCTTAATTGTAAGTGTACGAAAAAATACCAATTTAGCTGTGCATAACAAAAAACCCTAACAGCAAATATGGCTGTCTATATCTTCTTATCTGCAATTAGGTGATCAAGATAAATGCTACAAAAATCTAGATCTATGCATCAAAAGACATTAAGCAGTAAATAAAAATGAGATTTACTCCATGCATTCAATAAACAAGACAAGAATATGTTGAATGAATTTTATATTAAGGGCACCTTGGAGCAAAACATAGAAGTATGTTACCAATTCTCCTCAATGGGATGGGTTCTTGTAAGTCCTCAGCACTTTAGATCTAAAATTCCTCTCTCTTGATGGTGTACAAAACCTAGACAAAAATGGACCTCAAATGAAGCTCACAAGAAAAATGATAGAAAAATATGACAATGATGATGGATCAAAGTCAGACCAAATGTATAGATCCAAAGTGATCTTTAGGCAACAAAAGGTGATGAATGAATGGGAAAACCCTTCTATTTATAACAAAATATTGAGTTAGTCTAGATATTGGTGCATAATTAAAATATTATTAACCAAATCAAGATCCAACTTTTATGGAATATTTTATTATTTTTCTTGGAGGGAAAAAGAATTTGACTTGGGTCAAATCCCTTTATTTGTAAATAATAGATAAATAAATGATTTATTTATCATTTTAAGGATATGGTTGAGTAATAATTAAATAAATAATGTCTTATTTAACTATTAATGGATGATTTAGTCAAATTTAACAAGGAATATTATTGAAATAAGGTTTAAATAATTATTCCTAGAAAAGAATAAGACAAATAATAATTTATCTAATTAATTTTCCTGTTTTGGGTTAAATATGACCAGGAAGATTAATTAAACTATTGTTTAACTAATTATTCCTTGAGGAAAATTAAACAAAAGTGGATTTATTTAATATTTCCTCATGGGGTTTCCTGTTTAGACCATAAACAACTTAATAAAGGTTGTTTACTAAGTTATTTTTCATAGTGAAATAAATTTTACTTAGGGTAAAATTGGTCTTACATGGTGTATTTAGGTCCATCTAATAGTAACAAGTTAGATGACCAAAAAATGGTGTAACAAATTTCCCCCCAGCGTGCGAGCATTAGGAGCTAATTGTATGACAGAAGTACATTGTAAGAACTCAATCACTAGACACTAAAGGGGAGGTCAAAGAGAGAGAAATATAAGGTAGATCGAAGTGCTAGAGGACTATACCCTGAGGAGGCGAGACTTTCAGGTGCGACAAGTATATTTTATGATTGAGTACCTGTGCTATAGGTCGCGGGGGACGCATACCTATGCCCCCCGAGACAAAGTACAAAGAATAGTGCATCTAGTAAACAAGGGACTGAACAATATAGTACATGCTGGAATAAACATGAGCCAGGTAAAAACATGATAATGAATCCCACATACATATTGTGCCTGGGATAATAACCAGAACTTATACAATAATATCTGAGTACATGAGATACAAATACAACCCAAATGCCCCGGTAAACAGGAAAGGGCTCTGAAAATATGACTGATACATGCAAACAAAAAGGCGCTGCAAGCGGCTAAGGCCGAAATCATCAAATATATGGAGCTGCATCAAAGGCTGTAATGAAGAGGTCATCCGGGCATGTGGGGGGCTACCTGTAGGGCCACCCCCTCATGAGGGTTGAAAACATCTCACACACACCCAGGAATCACCGATATCAGCTACTGCATCACTGAACCATCAAGTATACAGATCTCGGTCATGCTGAAAGGAGCTGGAGCTGAGAAACAATCAAGTCAAAGGGAAATAAGGAGTCCCTTTGCTTGATCCGAGGCACCGAACAAGAGTGGAAGCTGGGACCAAGGTACACCACCGCCCTCTAGACTAGTCTTCTGGAATGAATGATCTGATGTCGACAGAAGGAGGTCCGCCATAGGTGAGGCAATAAGGGATCCTAAATTATGGCACGAGAGAAAATAGTAGAGCGACTAACAGACTGACACCAGGGATGATGATGAAATGGGGGGTACTGAGTAGCGGACGGACGACTTCCCTTGTTAGAGCATAAAGGACATGGATGACCTCGCAGCGACTGACACAATATCATGAGGGATAGGGGATAGTGGGACTAAAGGCCATAATGTGTGACACGAGAGAATAACCAAGCAATGAAGGAAAGAGGGCTATAGTGGGATACAAAGGGACTCAGTATAGACTCCATGAAAGCAATGATGACTCAACTCGGATGCTCTAAATAAGGGCGACTCAATAATGTTGCCACAGAGAACAAATCCGATGGGGACCATAAAAACATGAGTACATGATGGTTACTCATGACAAAAATTGACACGAGCATGGACAAGTATGAAGGCAAAGTGGTGCCCCAAGTACAAGTGTTGCAGGTGAAGAAATTTGATTTTAAGGAGTGGTGAAGTGATGCTTCGTGGAAAAAATGTGTCTTGGTGAAGTATCAAATCACAAAAAACTAACAAATACCCATTTGAGGGCTCGGTGAGAGCTTTCCAACGGTGCAGACGGTTTGTCAAACTGAGCTACGATTGTGCTGCAACAGGAAAAATAAAAATTAGGAGTTTTCTTTTAATAAGGTATTTTCCCTCCAAATTCATTCATTTGCATGTGGATCTGTGGTGAATGTAGAGAGGAGAGAAGGCCCTAAATCTTGTGACGATCGTAGTCGACAAACCAACCATTGGAATCGAGATCCGTTAGTTGCAGGTAAGAGGCCTAACCCTACTCTTTCATTTTAGTGGATTGAAAGTTTAGTTTAGGTCCCTAGAGCTCAGGAACAGACCCCTGCTCCTCTTCATGGCCTGGTCGCATTTTTTAGGGCAAAAACTACGACTTGGGTAGCAGGTTTTGGGAAGAAAACTACGACCTATCCCAGGATTGGGCCTGAAAAGTGTGACCTGACAGAGAGGAGTTTTTCTGTGTTGTTTTTTGGCTAAAAACTGGGCTTTTATGTTTAGATACAATATTTCCTATCTGTACACTGACAAATATGATGGTTTTGTGTAGATATGGTAGAATTACAGATCAACTGGAGAGAGAGAGAGAGACCTGGGCACATAATGGTCGGAGATCCGGGAAGATCAGGGTGTTCGCAGTGCATTGGCTAGGTTTGGGGTTCTAAAGTTTGTGGATAACCCTTTGATGAGAGTTGGGGAGCCCTTATTGGCCTAGATTGTCAACTATTGGGACCTGGACCATGAGGTCTTTATAGTGCAGGGGCACCAGATCTAGTTGACAGTCTAGGATATATATTTCCTGACTGGTCTCCCACCACTTGGGATGGTAGGGCATACTTAGCCAGTGTTACCATGAGGGCAGAACATCATGGAGTTTGTAGCGCACCATTATCATCCAGGTGTCCATGTCAAAGGGACACGGATACCCATCGGGGATCTAGAGAGGTTGGAGACCCATGTTGTGGCCGCAGCAGTGCTACAGATCCTGGGCAACCAGGCACTCCACCACATCACTGGAGGGAAGATGATACTTGTGGAGAGTGTGTTGAGTGGGACCTACTATGGGTGGGCCTAGATTATGTTGTCATCGTTGAAACGACATTTGTCGCTATGTAAGCGGCAAGTGAACCATGACTGTGCATATGGGATAGTGTTGTGCTCGCTCTTATTTGAGAAGATCCCGACACTTCAACCTCGCATACAGCTCCAAGATGGGGGCCCAAGAGAGCCCAGGATGCACTGGTGGGGGTGACTACTGTGTAGAGGAGGAGGTGGGGCACTCGGACTGGTGTTCCGACTCAAGTTTTTTGTGCATTGGGATCAGATGTCATTATACATAAACGACTATCCCTATAGTGGGATGAGTTATCGTGGGGACCTGGACTTGCCGCTACCGCTTGGTCAGGTATGGGGGGTCGATGGTAAGTGACAAATTGCTAATCTTTTATGTGCATTGTAAAGTTTTAGAATATTGTATATGGTACTGATTTTTTCAGTTTTTTTATGCAGATACAGCACCGGAAAAACTGACTGGGTATATGGGATGGCCTAGAGTATCAGGAGCTGTAGGACCTAGTGGATCAAGGGCGCCGCAAAATGAGGATGCAGCAGCCCTCCTGGAGGACATCTGTCGTAGATGCGAGAGGCTTCTGACCGGTGTTTCAGAGCGTGGTTGGAAAGACTTAGAGGACCAGTACATAGAGCCATGTATTGGTCTACCCTTGGAGTGGCGAGGGGTCATGCGGCGCATGGTGATGGCCGGACAGGGGATGCATGGTCTACAGGCTGTGGGAGTAGAGCCATTAGCTCGGGATCCTCTAGATAGTGATTAGTTGTGTAGGGGTAGGTGGTGCCCCTAGTTTTGAGCTTTTGTAACATGCTATGGGCATGTCATATGTATCAGAGTTGATGAACTCTAAAACATTTTATACGACACATATTATGGATATGAATTTTTTGATGGTTTTATGTTATTGTCTTGTGTTAAATGCATGTGCTAAATGAAAATCTAAAATGTTGTTTACAATTCTATATACATAGTGATTTTGTGCTCTAGGTACATGACTGAATGTAATGATTTCAAATTCACGCATCAAAAGCTTCACTCGTAAATATCTTCTAAAAAGGATAGGATTATGCACACGATAGACACCATTCAACTGCATGACAAGAAGTAGGGAATCTAAGCAAACATGAAGGTGGAGGATGCAATGTGAAAGGGAATCAGCTAATATACCTCAAACTGCATCATATTCGGCCCGATTATTGGTAGCAGTACCAATTCATACACCGTTCGAGAGAACAAGCGAATGAAAGGAGGTGAAAATGGCCCAAACTGCTAAGGCTAGATTCTGGGAGTAGCGACTTGCACCATCGGCAAAACCGATATAAGGTGTGGATGGGAGGTCCATCTTAAAGGTGCCACAAGACAATAAATGGGAGGATGATGAACAATGTTGGCAACCTGAGTGCAAATTAGAAATCAAACGCACTCCGCGATAGGGAGTGATCTAGGTAGGATGTCTACTACTCACACGCTGACGGTGAGGTGGAGTGTGGGAGCTCCCAGAGGTGTATCTTGTGCTTAGGCCGCAAAAGTCACCAGAGACACGGATGGTGCCATCCCGCTTATGGGCAGGAAATATGAAGTAAAGGGTGGACAAGGCTTCCATGATGTCATCATCAAAATAGAAGATGGAATGACTGGAGGAAGGGAGACCACATGACGCGGCAAAGCTACCTGACTCATCATCATGAGAAGAAAGGTTCACATGCGCATCGTCACAGGGGATGATGGAAGAACAAGCAGATTAGGGATCTATCGATATTGAGCCCAGGGTGATCGCTGAAGGGAGGTCCAGTGAAACAACAGGGCAAGATGCAGAGAGAACTTCCACCGAGGGTCTCATGGATGATGATAGGTAGAGGATGGTGGCGGCAGGCTCCGTCATCTCGACATCAGGAGGTGAAATTTCAATGGGAGCGGGTAAATCCTCAGGCTGGCCCATAGCATACTGCGCAAACACGGGAGAGGTGGATTGGTTCTGCTCAACCTCGTACTCCCGAGCTACCTCCAAAGAGGCATGGTAATGCATGAGGCAGGGACAATGGTGGGAATAATGGCCATGGAGATCGCACAAAGCACAGGGTTGATTGGTGTGAATAGTCTTAGGGTTCTTGGCTATAGTCAAGGAAGAAATAGAAGCTTCAGGGACCGTAGACTCAGGGAACACAACATTAACCATGGGCTTGATACGGGGCAGTTCAGGACAGTTATGGGTGGCATGGCCGATGACATCACACAAAGCACAAGGCTTTGGAGGCAGAGGAGGAGCAGGATTAGTTGAGGCAGCCTTGTCTTTTGATGCCCTCTTTCGAGCTTTTCCCTTCTTACCCGAAGCGGTCACAACAGGAGGTGGTTCCTATTGAGGTGGCAGAGGCACTATAGCAGTGGGAGAAGTCACGGGGACCGATTGAACTGGGGTCAAAGCAAGATAAGGTTTGGGTTGACTAGGCGGGGCAGCAGCTGGAGGATCAACGTACCAGATGGGAATCCCAAGGGTCAGGCTAGGAAGAGAGAGGGTGGTCATGACAAGTACCATGTACACTCCTGGGGGGGGAGCTAGGAATGGTATCTGACTGGAGGGGTAATGGCTAGGCGGGACAGCTCCAACATGGTTAAGGCCTGGAGGAACCATTCCAAGAGGGTAAAGAGGCTCATGAATACCAGCTGTAGGTGAAGGGCCAGGAGGAGGAGGTCCAGAAGGCTGAATTGAAGGGCTAGGAGTAGGCTGCGGAGGGCGAGGAGGTTGCTGACTAGCCGAAACGAGCCGCTTGAGGGCAGCCCGAGCCGATTGCATCATGCAAATATTCGATGAGCAAGGATCAGAGACAGGAGGAGGAAGACCAGGGAATGTACCAAGCAATGAGGAGTATTTGTAGACTCTGGGTGAGACACTAGTCAAAGGATCGATGGTTTGTTTATTGGCCACCGAAGAGATGATGGACTCAGGGGAGGTCTGAGGCTTCGGTTTGTAATATGTCAACTGGTCAATGGTGACTATCTTTACATTATGAGGGAAGGACATCTTGCGGTGAGCCACAGATGGGACAACAAACATCACATAAGTGTAGCTACAACCCAATAGAATGTTGTAATCTAAGGGGGCATCTATGACTTCTATGTCAATGCAAACAGTCTTTCCTGCAAGAGTAATAGGACAATTGTGGAACAGGCCAATGGGCTGGGAGGCATGGCCATCTCACACTCGGAGAGTGATCATGGAAGGAGCCAACTCAGGTGATCCGATTTGCTTCCAAACCGAAGCAGACATTGCAGAGGTGGATTCCCCCTCATCAATGATGCACCGGGAAAAGTTAGTGTTCCGGGTATTGACTAGGATTTGGAAGGCGATGGAAGTAGGGAGAGGAGGATGTTCTGACCGGTCAACATCAAAGACAATCAATCGATCATCGGAAGGATATACAACACCCATGGTAGATAGTAGAGCTTTTCATTGTGAAGGGCACGACCGGAGGAGTTCCAGCATTGAAATGGAAACAGGAGATTGTGCCAAATCATCTACTATGCTATATGAATGGGCAGCTTTTCTAGAAGCAGCATTTCGGCGTAGTGGTCCCTTATGGATCATGGTATGAACCTCTGCCTTGGGCTAATGGATTTGCAAGGGAACATTAGGTGTCGAAAGAGGCGCTGTAGGGACCGAAGGAGGTGGCTCAGGGACAAACGTAGCGGAAGGCTTGTTGTACTTACGGGACCGATTCTGAAGATTGATTTCTACGATTAGAGGTTGGTCAAAATTCATCATGAGAATCTGGTAGTCGGGGGTACCAGACGGAGGAGTTTGAGTGGCCACCTAACCTTCATGTGGTTGGGTAGCCATAAATCCTTGATGAGGGAAAGGATTATTAAATAGAGCCAGCTGACTAGGCGCAACACTGGGAGGGATGGAAGGGGAGGTTTGTTGTCCTCGCAATTTTTCTTGAGACTCCCACATCTGCTTCATCTGTGGTAAAAGAGGACAATCATGTGTGTAATCACCATAAACACCACAACAAGAACAAGGCTTGTTCATGCGAACATGCCTGTCCTACTTGGGTTGAGTGCCCTGTTGCTGGTTAGCAGTGTTAGGAGTATTATTTTGAGGATTAGGGCTAGAATTACTGGGATCAGATTGATTTTGAGTGCCTTTCCTCTTGTTTTTGGAAGGAGGAGGATTAGTCACGCCCTGTTGTGCATACACCTGCCCCTGGGGGGCGGTGGCTGCTGTTACGGGGGTTGAGAAGGCAAGGGAGGTGGAGGTGCTAATGCTTGAGGAGCTGGAGCACCAGGTTGCGGATACAGATAATAAGGAGGTTGGGTAACAGTGTGGTAAGCAAGAGGTTGGGCAAAAGGAGGAGGTATGCCATATCCTGGATACATGCTACCGGGAGGGGGGGAAATGCAAGAGGTGTTGGCCCCCCCCAAGGAAAACCATAGCCCATGGGAGGCGGAGCATCTGGATAAGAGAGAGCTCAAATGATACCATTGGTGGCATGAGATGCCCCCAGCGCATTGGCACCACCGGGTCTAGGAAGATCAGGTAAAACGGTATAAACATAACCCGACTAAGCGTAGATCAGGTCATATTTTAACGTAATTTGGAGAGTGGCTTCTTCGGTTTGAAGGAAATGTGATGCGACATCTTTTCCAATAGCAGGCAAGAGAGATCTAAGGAACCAGTTCATGTAGACGCGGTCTTCAAAGGTAGGGGCTCGACATAGGCTCTTTCTTCTCCACCATTCCTAGACATGATCGGATAGGCAGGTCGTAGACGATTGACGGAAAGAAGTCAAAATTTCGGTACCAGTGTCGTAACTAAGGGGAAGTTGGAAATAAAATAGAAAAGCCCGAGCAAGAGTCGCAAAGGTGGTATGAGAAGATGAGGCCTAATCAACATACCACTTAGAAGCTTCTCCTGTAAGCATACATTGGGACAACCGAATACGGACAGAGTCATCGATAATAGAGTTAGACAAAAACCACATGTGGAAAGATATAACATGATTTGTAGGATCTTCTCCACCGAGGCCTTCAAACTTGGGGATGTCCGAAGGGAGCTTGGTTGGCATAGCAGGCCAACTAGCGTCATGGTGTATAGGGTCATTGATCAACTCGTTAAAATTGGGAAGACTAAGGCCTGCCATATAGGGGAGCAAGGGAGCAGCCGGAGTAGTTCCTGTTGCGATCCCACTAGTAGTATTCCCAACATTAGGGTCGCGGCCACCACCAATGTTACGTCTTGAACCAGACATGGTGAAGGTGACAGGAGGAGAACCGAGGGTAGAACCAGAAGGAGAACCTAATTAACTAAAAGAGGAGTCAAAGTGCGGACTCAGTGGAGGACTAACTCGAATCCTACGTGGAGGAGTAATTATTCCTACCGGAAACTGAGGATGAAGGCCAAGAAGTCTCCGGGATAAAAGCCTTGGTGGCACAATGATGATGACACAAACACGACACAAGGGGAAGAGAGACCAACAAGGGCGGAGAGGTGCAGGTTCAACTGATTAGAATGTCGGAACAAGGGTAGAGAGGTGCAGAATTAATTGATTTCAATGTTAAAGTATTTGCTTGGTGGTGTTAACCAAGCTCTTCTTCACTTAGGGTGTGTGTGTAAAGTGTGTAAATTTTAATTTTTAAACCCAGAGGTTTGTAGAGAAAAAGAAAATGTGTGTTATATAACTGTAAATAAACCTGCAGATAACAATATATGAAACTAAAATAACAACAAATAAACAACTAATAGTGCAATAATCTAAACCCAAGGAGGCGAGCCTTTCAAAAAGTATTCTGTAGGTGGGCAAAAAACTAATCGAAACACACCAAAATAGCCAATAGATCTAAGGTCAGGAGGGACGGGGATATAAAGGTGAGATCTGTTGGAAACTGATGCAGAAAAACAACAACAAATTAGAGGAAAAATTGTTGTAAATGAGGTGGCAAAAGGCTATCTCCTGGAGGGAAACAGAGTGGACCCTAGAGGAAAATCCAAAAAAAACTAAATGAGGTGATTTGGATGGATAAATAGCCAATCTGAAGCGGATCTGAAGGTGAGGTATTAGATCTGAAAAATGGCTGAACACTCTAACAATTTCAAACAACCTGCAGTAGCTAGAACTCTTCCACAAAGTGTGGAGGATACTGAAGCCCTAGGGGGCTAGGTTCCAACTTATATGAGTAAAAAAGAACAAGTACAGGTCCAAAATGGGCAGAGATGGAGGTTAGATAACCCTGAATAGAGGCCCAGACAAACCCAGAAAACTTTCAAAAAAACTCCCGCAAAAAGTCCAAGTCGCAATTTCTGACTTGTTTCTTACTGAGGTCACAGTTTCTGGGCAGATATTTGTGTCCTAAAGCTCCATGTCAAAGTTTTAGGGCCAAAAAGTGCGACCTGCACTTCCAGCACTCTCGGTGGCAGATTTCAGCAGAATGTGTTGTCTTAGTTGCGGCTGATGTCTGTCACCTGCGCAATACGTTCGAAAACACACAGAAGTTAGAATTTTAATGTTTTAGGGTTTTATAGGTTAAAAACAACATCAAGAAAAGAAAAACAAGTAGTTGAAGAGAAATCCTAGGGTTTGAAGCAGCTGGATATGCAGGGATCTGAAAAATGACAATGGTCGTAATCGTAAACCCAGTGGAGTCGCGAGTTGTTAGTATGAATCATAATTACAAGTGTACGAAAAAAGACCACTTTAGCTGTGCATAACAAACAACCCTAAAAGCAAAGATGGCTACCAATATCTTCAGATATGCAATTAGGTGATCAAGATAAATGTTGTAAAAATCCATATCTATGCATCAAAAGACATTAAGTAGTAAATAAAAATGAGATTTACTCCATGCATCCAATAGACAAGACAAGAATATGTTGAATGAATTTTATATTAAGGGCACCTGGGAGGAAAACATAGAAGGATGTTACCAGTTCTCCTCAATGGGATGGGTTCTTGTAAGTCCTTAACACTTCAGATCTAAAATTCCTCTCTGTCAATGGTGTAGAAAACCCAGACAAAAATGGAACTCAAAGGAAGCTCACAAGCAAAAAGATAGAAAAATATAACAATGATGGTGGATCAAAGTCAAACCAAAAGTATAGATCCAGAGTGATCTTTAGGTAGCAAAAGGTGATGAATGAATGGGAAAACCCTTCTATTTATAACAAAATATTGAGTTAGTCTAGATATTGGTGCATAATTAAAATTTATTAATCAAATCAAGATCCAATTTTTATGGAATATTTTATTATTTTTGTTGAAAGGAAAATGACTTTGACTTGGGTCATATCCCTTTATTTGTAAATAATAAATAAATAAATGATTTATTTATCATTTTAAGGATATGGTTGAGTAATAATTAAATAAATAATGATTTATTTAACTATTAATGGATGATTTAGTCAAATTTAACAAGGAATATTATTTAAATAAGGTTTAAATAATTATTCTTAGAAAATAATAAAATAAATAATAATTTATGTAATTAATTTTCCTGTTTTGGGTTAAATATGACCAGTAATATTAATTAAACAGATGTTTAACTAATTATTCCTTGAGGAAAATCAAACAAATGTGGATTTATTTAATATTTCCTCATGGGGTTTCTTGTTTAGACCATAAAAAACTTAATAAAGGTGGTTTACTAAGTTATTTTTCATAGTGAAAGAAATTTTACTTAGGGTAAAATTGGTCTTACATGGTGTACTTAGGTCCATCTAATAGTAACAGGTTAGATAACCAAAAAATAGTGTAACACCGCGAGTAGTTCTTCTCTAAATTGAGTGTGAATTCCATTGTGATTCCTCCATCAAACCCCTGCAATCTGTCAAAGTAGGTATCCCACCCTGCGTCAACAAAGACTTGCCATACCTCTAGATTGCTGCGGACTGAAGCTATGTTTTCAGGTTCCTGCCGCACAGCCAGCCCACCCATACTGTGGAGACTTGTAGCAGCACTTCCTGTAACAGCAAACCATTGGGCAAGGTGGTGGATACCAAATTCGGAGAAACAACATGGTGAAAATGGAAAGTGGTAACGGTAAATACGGACAGTAATTCTCAGAAATTGAGAAAAATCATAAACTAATATGGTAAGTATGGTGAATAAAAGTAATAATTGTTTCGTATAGAGTGGACGAGACATCTTATGGATCCCAATACGTATTAAATGATGATACCACATGTTGATGGGAATCATAAGGTGTACCATGAACAGATTTTCATACTGATTTATGAGGAAATTATTACACCATCCTTAACTATGATAGCACCCCCCCCCCCCCCAAACTTAAAGTTTTGTCGTCCATGGTATTAAGATCTTCACATGGGATATTTAATTAAATCGGTAAAAGTCACGTGGAGGTGTACCTGATGGCCTACCTGGACGATGTGATGGTTGGTAGGATGACAGCGCAGTAATGATGTGGATTCGAGTAATGACATCCAGAGTAATAGCATCTTGTGTAACAGCATCGGAGTAACAACATCCAGTGTAATAGCACCGAGTAGCATCATCAAAGTAACATCATCTAGTGTAACAACATCAGGAGTAACAACAGTGCAAGTAGCAGCATTCGGTGTAGCAGTATTGAGTAGCAACAGTGTGATTAGCAGCATCGAGTAGCAGCATCAGAGTAACAGCAGTGCAAATAGTAGCATCCGGTGTAGTAGCATCAAGTAGCAGCAGTGCGAGTAGTAGCATACGTTGTAGCAGCATCGAGTAGCAGCATCGAAGTAACAGCAGTGCAAGTAGCAGCATCCAGTGTGGCGGCATCGAGTATCGGCATCAAAGTAACAACGGTGCGAGTAACGACATCTTGCTTGACATCGAGTAACGACGGTGCGAAGACAGCGCATCCGGTGTAAGCATCGAGATACTTTGGAAAAACCTTTGATTTTTCTCTGTGGCGTAACTCTTGCAGAAGGACAACAAAATAAAACATAATTCTTTATTCTTTAATTTTTTTATTTATATATATATATTTTTTACAACATAGGTGAAGAGGAAGGATTCTCTGTGCTGATGAGCTTCAAACCAGATTTCTCAGAGAGTTGTTTAATAAAAGCATCCTTAGAGGTCAGGCGGTGGTATAGTCTTAGGTGATGACCATTGACTATTAATGAAGCACGTGTATCATCAATTGTAACTAGCTTGACTGTTCCATTATCAAATATAGCATCCACCTCATAAGGTCCCATCCAACGAGTGCAAAGCTTCCCCTTAAAATCCTTAAAACAGGAGTCATAAAGTAGTGCCCAATCTTTGCTTTGAAACACCTTATTTTTAATAAAATTGTCGTGCCATTTCATTCTCTACTGTTGAATAGCAATAGTTCTCTGGACAGCCATTGAACGGATTTCATCTAGTTCATTGAGCTGAGCTAGTCGGTGTTTCTGGGCCTCTAATAGATCCAAACCAACTTCAAGAGTTGTTCTAAGCGTACTAATTTTGAATTCTATTTGAAACAACAAGGATTTCCCATAAACCAGATCGAACGGTGAAAACCCAGTTTTATTTCACCATGTTGTTTTGTATGCCCAAAGAGCTTCTGGAAGTTTCTAAGCCCAATTTCGACAACGGTAAGCCACATTTTTTGTCAAGATATTTTCCAATGTCTTGTTTGTGCTTTCCACTTGTCCATTTGCCTAGGGGTGGTATGGAGATGTCACTTTGTGCTTGACCCCATATTTTTGCATGAGCTTTGCTATCTTTTGTGATGTGAATTGTGCTCCTCCATCTGAAACAATCTCTCTTGGAGTAGCATAACGAGAAAAAATTTCTTCAAATAGAAAATCTGAGACCGCCTGCTCTATTTCTTTCGCAATAGCTTTGGCTTCCGCCCATTTAGTCACGTAATCCGTACAGACCAAGATGTGGAATTTTTTCTAGGAGGGTGGGTTAAAGGGTCCAACGAATTCAATAGCCGATTTCTCAAAAGGCTCGAGGACTACTTGTGCCTGTAAAGACATTTCATCAGCTCGACCTGGCTGCCCCATACGTTGGCAACTATCACACCTCCTAACATAATTCCGAGCATCACGAAAAATGGAAGGCCAGAAATATCCCATTTGTAGCACCTTATGGCCTGTTCTTTTGTCCGCAAAATTCCCTCCACAAGGGCCATCATGGGTAGCTTTCAATACCTCATAAATATCATCCTCAGACACACAGCGTCGGATCTACTTATCTGCCCTTGTAAGAAAAAGGTGCCCTACCATCCAAGATAGGGCACTATGATGAATAATCTTCTGTTGTTCCCCATATGAAAAATGAGGAGGCACTTTCCCTATAGCAATATAGTTAGCAATATCTGCATACCACGAAGGTTTAGTAGAAACTGCAAAAAGATGTTCATCAAGAAAACTATCTTCTACAAGTGTGCATTCATCATTGTTATCCATTCTAGATAGGAAATCAGCTACTGCATTATCTTTTCCTGGCTTATCTACTATTGTAATATCAAATTCTTGAAGCAATAGTAACCATCTTGTAATAAAGCCAAGAGTAATAGGTTTATTCATCAAATACCTGATTGTTGCATGAATAGTATGGACAATAGTAGAATACCTAGTGATGTATTGTCGAAACTTATTGACAGCATAAATGACAGCCAGGAATTCCTTTTCTGTCACCATATAATTTAATTAAGCAGGAATTAAGTTCTTGTTGACATAGTAAATCGCATACGGTGTTTTGTCTACCTATTGTCCTAAAACAGCCCCTACTACTATCTGAGAAGCATCAATATGAATGTGGAACGGTAATGCCCATTCAGGTCCACGAAATATTGGAGCCATGCACACCGGCCCCTTAATTTTCGTGAAAGTTGTCTCACAATCTTCAGTCCATTAAAATTCTTCATCTTTTGTTAGCAATTGAAACAGTGGATGTGTTATTTTAGCAAAATTTTCTATATAGCGCCTGTAATAACCAGCACAACCAATAAAGCTACATACCTGTGTGGGTGTTTTGGGTACCGAAAGTGTAATATTACCTCTACTTTAGCCAGATCAACTTGAATTCTAGCAGCTAAGAGAAAATGTCCCAATACTACTCCTTCTTCCCTCGTCATATGGCATTTGACTATACTCAGAAATACATGGGTCTGTTTACATATTTTGAGTACTTTCTCTAAATTTTTCAATCCTTCCTCAAATGAGTTTTTATATGGAGTAAAATCATCCATATAGATTTCAACACTATCGTCGACCAAATCAGAAAATATTCCCAAGATTTCCCTATGGAAGGTAGCAGGAGCATTACACAGGCCAAATGGGAGGACCCTGTATGCAAAGGTTCCCCAAGGGCATGTAAAATTTGTTTTATCCTGTTCTTCTGGGGCTATCTTTATCTGGTTGTATCCATTGAATCCATCTAGGAAGGAAAAGAACTTCTTCGTAGCCAAGGTATCCGGGACTTGGTCAATGAATGCAAAGGAAAATGATCTTTTTGCGTTGCCTTATTTAGTTCCCTGCAATCTACACAGATCTGCCATTTACCATTCTTTTTGGGAACAACAACTAGCAGGGATAACCATTGGCTATTTGAGATCAGGTAAATGAATCCTACATCCAATCATTTTTTTAATTCTTCCTTGACAATGTTTTTAGAGCAGGATTCATCCTCCATTGAGGCTGTCTTACAAGGCAGCAATCTTCCTTAATATAAATATGATGAGTGCATAAGTTAGCACGAATACCCTTCATATCGGTATAATCCCAGGAAAAAGCTTCCTGGTGATCTTGAAGGACTTTCAAAAGCTGTCTTGTTTGAGATTCAGACAGGTTTGGGTTGATATTAAGTGTTTTCCCTGGTTCAATCTCGTTTGGAGTACTATCATGGGATGAGGTTACAGGAATGTCTTCAATGTCATCTTCTGGTTCAATGTTTTCCTGTGTCTCACAGCTCATAGAAAATTCTAGAATATGTCGAGTTGAATCGGAAACAGAATTGGAATCATTACTAAAAGCGTTAATGGCATCATCTTCAGTTTCTATTTTAAATTGAAGGGCCTGCCCAATAGTGAGGACTGATTTAACATCTTCATTTTCAGGTTCAGGCTCTTCTACAAGTAGAGGTTTCTAACTGGGTAATGATTTTTCAGATGGTCTTGGTTCTGCAGGAGGATAAAGCTTGAGATTCTTTGTAATTGTCACATTCGATATAATCATGTGCCCAGATCGGCACCCTATGTAGGCATTTGTAGTTGAAACCAGGGTCTTCCTAGGATCAATGGGTGACCACCTACTGAAGATTAGGTCTGTAATATAAGGAGGTCCACAGGGTAATGCCTTCAGTCTACTGAAATGATCACATCCTCTCATTTCCCCACTTCTTTAATTATGGATCTGTCTGCAATCTCCAGGATAGTAGGGGTTGGTTTAATGTTTCCAAGTCCCAATGTGTTCATTGTTTCAGCAGTGATAATGTTAATGGCCACTCCCAAATCTACCAGTACGTTTTGGATTTCAACCCCATTAATCTGTACTATTAGAATCAAGTTCCCAGGGTCTTCGTATTTTACAAGCACAATTTTTCCTAACATGATATTGGATAGTTTTCCCACTACATGAATGGTTAATGGATCCTTAGGTTTCCTCCCTAGTTTCTTTGAGCAGTATTCTTTTAGATTTTTTGTGTATATAGGTACATTCCTCATAGCTTGTAACAGGGGTATTTTAACAAGGAGATTCTGCAATTCCCTAGGAAGTCAAATTATGCTTTAGGGTTTAGCTTACTCAAGGTCAATCTTCGAGGGTATGGAGGAGAAGTTAAAGGACCTTGATTAGGAACAGCTTGGGAAGGTGTCTGATTTATTATGTTTTGAACTGAGTTCTCCCTCATTGTTCTTTGTTTTGGTTCTATATCTTCACCATAAAAATTTTCTGTATTGATGGGCGAAGTAGGTGCATTTACTACCCGGCTGGACTGTAGATTGATTTCATTAGGTCCCACAGTATAAATGTTGTAAGATGGAAGGTTCATGGTGTTTGTTTGTTGGACCCCTTTATTGTTTGGATTTGGGTTGGGCTGGATAGGAAGCTGGGGCCTAATGGTTGGGTGTCCTAGGGGTGCATTGCAAAGCAATTGAAGTTCTTGTTGAGGCATAGGTTGAGGAAATTGTCCAGTAGGAGAGGGTCCACGCCAAGTTTGATTCCATGAAGGATTCGTACTAGTTTGAGGAACCCATTGTTTCCAAGGGGGATACTAATATTGAGACCAAATGGCTGAAAATGGTACAGATTGGGGACCCATATTAAAATTGTTAAAGTACTGGGATGGGTCCTGAAACATACCTGGATTCATAGCTGGTGGTTGAGGTTGCCATGGCTTCTTCTACCCCATGAATTACAGCTTGTATACCACATTTTCTTCACTTTCTCCTTGGAAAAATGCTTTCAACTCGAGCAAGGAAGGACACGAACTGGTCACGTTAGTCTGTTCACATATTGCGCAAGCTTCCACCGTGTTCAACGGGCATTTCTTTAAAGGGTGCTTCTTTTTTCACTGTGGGCAGAATATGGCCATGGTTTTTTCCAACTCCATCTGCTTCTTTTTTTCTTGTAGAGTGTCCATCTGGGCTGAAAGTGTGCTTAGAATATTGGTCCTTAGATTTCCAATCTTTTCTTTTGTGACCCCTCCACCGGAAGTCTTCGATGACCGAACCCC
Organism: Pinus albicaulis; assembly: GCA_034641835.2. Classification (NCBI taxonomy): domain Eukaryota; kingdom Viridiplantae; phylum Streptophyta; class Pinopsida; order Pinales; family Pinaceae; genus Pinus; species Pinus albicaulis. Next base: position 198,433,970 of record CM076572.1, on the reverse strand, counting down.
TTGCCCACTCCTTGCAGCCCCTGTGAACACTTAATGCAATAATCATAGATAGTTTCGCAGTTTTCTTTCAAAATATCCCCTTTTCCTATTATATTCAGAAGTTGCAGAGAGTCTTCCCTAAGTGCTCGAATAAGAATGATCTTCAGACTGTCCTTGTCTAGGTCACTATGTCCAAACCTCTGCAATATGTATTTAAATTGTTCTACACAGTCCTCCATATTTTCATCCTCTTTCTGTGCAAATTTAAATATTTCCTCCTTAATGTCATGGGACTTACAGTAATCTTGGTATTTCTCCAAGAAATCTTCTTTCATTCCTTCCCATGAGATATACATGCTCCCTCCTAAACCTATGAACCATCTAAGGGTCGTTCCCTTTAGGGTAGCAGGAAATATTTTCAATTTTTGGGCATTAGAAATATAGTCATATCCACGAAAAACAATATCAAATTCAAAAAGGAACATGTCAGGCTCTTCAGAAGAAAGCCCATGGAAACTATGCAAGGTTGTTAAAGGGATAGGTCTCATTGGTGCATCACCTATAACATTTCCAATGGGAAAATCAATAGAGGAACTTACAGGTGCCATAAATACCCTCCAATACTCACTTAGAATTTCGACTAGTTCTGCAGCTGGTATTCGGAGTGATTTAGTGGTAGAATGTTGTACCACGCTACCCTGGTCCTTTGATGACTCAAAATATTTCAAGAATTCTTTCACCAAATCAAAATCATTTGATTCAGCTGCAGGAACTTTTACAGCGCTTCCTTGGTCTCGTGGGGATGAAAACCCTTTTAGAGGTTTTTCTTCCCAGTTAGAGTTGCTCCGTTCTTCTGATCCCCTACTTGCCACTTCTTCCTCTTCTGCTGCTGATAAGGATATCTCCTCCACTGATACCCTGTTTATTAAATATTTTGTTGTAGAAAAAAAACACTCTGGTACTGTGGATGGCACTGATTGCTACACAGACTGCCCTTCGAACTTCGTCTGAACCCTAACCCTAATAGCAACACGAGATGATGCCTCTGATCTAGATTTTTCAATAATTTCCTGAATGTATGTCTTCCTTCCTAGATCCTTCCCCTTCCTAGGGGGTCTTCCTCTACCCCTCTTATTCAAATCCTTGTTCATGCAAATTGTGAAGAGGGTTCATCAAAGTAACAGAAATCGCTCAGGACCTGAAGCAGGACATATAGCTTCCTCCCCAGGATTAGAGAATAAATTCAAACAAACAATAAAAAGAAAAAGGAAAATCGAAGTTCAGGACCTGAAGTAGGGTAATCACATACCCTCCTCAAGACAAGAAATTGGCCCAAAGAAAAGAAAATAAACGAAGAACTGGAAACTATGTGCAGGACTTAGAGTAGGGTTTCAAAATACATTCCCTAAGATGAGGGGTTAATTTTAATTAAAAAAACAAAACAAAGTAGAAAGAAAGACAACATTCTATGCTCAGGACTTGGAGAAGGGTAATAACTTCCCTCCCCAAGATGAGAGATCAATTATACAAAAAAACAAATAAAATGTAGGGAAGAAAAACACAAAGCACTTACACTCAAGACTTGGAGCAAGGCAATAAATTCCCTCCCCTAAGACAAGATATTGACCCTTAGATCTGTTGCAGATCCTATTCTTGCACCTGTTAGACTTCCCCGACAATGATGCCAAAATGTTGGTGTCTGGATATGAACAAATTTCAACCCATTCTCCACATAAATTATCAACCTGAGGCATTAGTTATTTCAAGACTAATGACAAAGTATATGCAGATACAAGCACATAACCTGTTGTAGATCATAGGTTTAATTCATGACACACAGACCACTGTAACAGCAATTAAGTAAACTACAGAATTGAAGACATTCATAGAAATTAAAGATTAAATGTAATAGCAGTAATAAAATCACACTAAATCACAAAAATAATGCAAGAAATGGAAACACAACACCTGATCAGAAGAGTAGGGCCAACTCTCTAATCAGGGTTGCGGTAAACTCATGAACTACAGAAGAAAAAACAAGTTGTTGTGCATTCAATTATTGATAAAAGATATTTGTTACAAGATCTATATGTGAAAGGGTTTAACCCCAATTCACAGCCCGTAGGCCCCTTTATAAAAATGTCATGGAATCCCCGATTCCTCTCAGCAATCCCATAGTTACAAAAATACATCTTGTTACAACGACAACCTAGTTGCCTAGAAGGAAACCGTAACAAGGCCTGAAATGGCGCTGGTACAAACAATTTTGTTACGCTATAACAACAAATAAGGAAACACTGGAGATGTTGGGTTGTTCCTCGACTCATGGCTGCAACGCTCCTGTTTTAGCCAAATCTAAAGAAATATCGGAGTTAATATGTAAAAAGGTAAAAACCTCCATGAAAAATACTTCATTAATCAAATATCCCATGAAAGATAAGGAAAAGGGTTTTACCTCATGCATTTAAGACTAATAATTCTAGAAAGAGATAGAAAGATAGGGTAAAATGGGAGAGGAAAGTATACAAATCCAGTACCCAACACTTATTGCTCCACAAATTTACAAATTTTATAAAATAATCACCAAAAAAAAAAAAATATCCCACTTACATTACAATTTTTTTTTAAATAACACTTTTCTTCCAAAAATGACCGAGGTTGCTGCCCCAATCATTTACAAAATGATCCTTGGCTCTTTGCTTCTGGTTACATTGTTTCCACATCAAAATTACAATTTCTCCAAGGATAGGGTAATGCTTTCTGAGCGATGCCTCTTGACCTGTGTTCTCTCCTCCTCTACCTTTTTGAATGCTTAGAGGACCATGGATGAGGAATACAATGTGATAGTGCAAGCGATAAATGACGACTTAATTGAGTATAAAAACTCGAGATTGATACAGGAAGACTAAAAGTGACGGGCTCTACTCTTACCTTTGTTGCAATTTTTGGTTTGATAGGTGTCAAACTTCGACGAAGTTTCACTGATTTCAGGAGTTTGCGCTATTATTCAGCGGTATTACATGGGGTATTATTATGTATTTTATAGGTTCTAAATCTCTGTTTCTATTCCCATTTGTGAAGTCATGGCGAATACTACAATTGAAATTCCTCCTAAAGGCAGCTTCAACTTTTATTTGTGTGAATCTTCATAAATGCTTATGTAGAAAGGTGTCCAGAAATTCTTACGTAGAAAGGTGTTCAACCTTCAGCTTTAATTTTTGTGAATCTTCATAAATGCTTACCGAGAATCAGGAAATGCTTACGTGGTATTGAATAGATGTTTATATAATTGGAGGGGATGGAATGCAAAGAGGAGTATTTGTTATTTATGAGGAAATCTGGCAGTGTGGTTTGAAAGTTAGTTGCTGGAATCCCCAAAACTATCGACAACAATATTGAAGTCATGGACAGGTCCTTTGGTGGATCTTGTTGTGAGCTAGAATACCCTTATTGACTGCCTTCAACTATCAGTGGTCATCAGAAGTAGGTTCTTTGGTTTTGGCACGGCAACGTTGAATAGTGGATGAGCTTAGGATAGTGGGAAACAAATCATTGTCTTGAATAGTGGGCAGCGTAGAATCTCACGGTAAGGAAATACACAATGTTTGGGGCAGCGTAGGATGAGCGTAGGATTTCATAAAATAATAATAATAATAATAATAATAATCAATCAATCAATCAATAAATAAATAAAATAAAATAAATAAATAAAAATTAAAAATAAAAATGAATCTTAAAAAAAATGATGTTCATATTTTAAAATATAGAATCAAATAATAATTAAATTTATTTTCTATGAAAAACAAATTTGACAAATTTGCATTCCAATTCAATTGATGAACAATTTAATGGAGTTTTCCATAAGCTTGTAGAGCTGGAAGCTCCTTCTCCCATCAGCTGCATTACTGGAGCTTTGATACCACAATAATGGAAGAAGTGTCCTTAGGCACGTAATTTTATTAATAGGACAATAAATTACATGAGAAGTTTGCAAGAGTTTACACCCATAGACTCCAACACTCTTGCAATTAGGAAAATGACCTATTTATAAGCTACATGTCCTAACTTATTCTAGTTATGGACCACTTGATAAAACAACAAGTGTCCATTTATAATAAATATCCTTCTAACCAATCTACTAACTTTATTCCTATATTAGAGCCTAAGATACGACACTATTCTAGATTCATATATTTTGTAACAATATTATATTTCTAAGTGTCTCTAATATTAATTTAAATATTCTAATTTAATAAATATTTTATCCTAGCTTTAAACTATGATATTTGGATCATCTAACATTCATTGCATTAAGGATTCTACCAAGGCATATATGGCCAAACCCAATGTCGTTTTTGGTGCTATTTAACTGTTATGTGCATTCAATTTTAAATATTGTGCCCATCAATTCCTGAGTGAGTTGGTCGAATGTTCATGAGCTGCTATGTGCATTCAGTTTTAAATATTGTGACCATCAGTTCCTGAGTGAGTTGGTCGAATTTTCATGAGCATTGATTGAGATTGAGGGACATGTGCATATATGGTTCATGATATATGGTTGCACCAACAAATAAATACAGTTTTTGTTAGTGTATTCTCTGCACTTTATATAAAAACAATCTTTTGTGCAAAAGAGAAGAAACTTGTATTCGCTATAATATTGTCGTGTTTTTTGTGAAATGGATGTAATTGGTGAAATATTAGAACTCCTAAATACTTTGGTACACTCAACTACTGAAAACACAATCCAAATAAGCAAAGAGTCTATCTCTGAAATTCTAACTTGTCTACAAAATGCACAAGAAAAGATTGATTTCTTGCAACTTGAGTCACAATTACAACAAGATGATCTTCAACAAAAGAGTTTTCATGGTAAACTTGTTTTTTTTCAGAACATTGAGACAAAATCCCATCAACAACAAGAAGCTTTTCAGATCATTGAGCCCAGTACAAGAGCATATTTGAATACAGAAACAAAAATACAGCGTGCACTTCCCAAGCCCATCACAAAAACTTGGGAATGCCTTGTCCATAACAACCATAGAACAGGTCTTGGATATGACAAGGAGTTTTCCTTTCATATTCTAGACTAATCCAGGCCCATAAAATTTCAGAGTGCCAGATTTCTTTATGACAATTTACCTTCAGATGTTCCAAATCCTGCTCCTCTTCCAAAGTAGCAACAATAGATTGAAAAATTCCAACACTATGATCGAGTTGTCCATATGAAAGATCAATGTTTCGATCTTCACCCATGCAAGCATTGTGGTTGGAAAACCCATTATTCACACATATGCTTCAGAAATAAGCCTCCTGCAAGAAAAAATATTCATCTTTGATGGATCACTTCTTGGAAATGGGCATCAACAGCCAAGAAGATGTTTCAGTCATATGAAAGAATTTCTTCTAGAATATTAAAAGGTCTTGCAGTTGAGTTTTCTCCATCATCTCACCTTGTACCTAACAGGGGGGGAACTGATGGTCATCTACAAGGTTTAAAGTCACCTCAAGCAAGCCTAAGCCACAACCTGTCATTCCATATTCATATTTGTAGCCAAAGACATAGTAGTTCAAGCGAGCCTGAGCCACAACCTTTCATTCCAGATTCAGAGTTCTAGCCAAAGACAGCATTTCAAGCGAGCCTGAGCCAAAATCTCTCATTTCAGATTCAAATTTGTAGCCAAAGATGCATATGCCCATGAGCATGCCTTTGGTTGGTGATCAGCCTTAAACCATCTATGCGAGGTTGATATTCTTCTTCTTAAAAGAATTCGGGACACTTCCTCTAGCAGAATACTTCAACTTCTTGCCAGTTTTGGAAGAGTTCCAGGAAATGCATCAAGCATTCCAAAGTTGGTGGTCATCCTTAAACCATCACAGGTTGTAAACCTCCCTTCTTCTAGGTTGAAGGTCTCCCTCTTCAAAATATAAGCAGCACTTCCTCTAGCAGAATACCTCAGCTTCTTGCTATATTTGGAAGATTTCCTAGAACTGCACTAAGCATTCTAGTGTTTGTGGTCATCCTTAAACCACCTCTTTATGCCAACATTTTAGAGAGCTCATTCATCATAATTGTGGCCATGCATACTTTGCAGATTTTTATTACATCTCTCTTCTTGGACTCACACATACCCCTTCAGATTAAGGGGGGGAATTTTGGACACCTAATCCTCTATGGGTAGGTGTGGAAGTCGGACAGCCAAAGAGGAGTCCAAGTGACCTTGGAATGTAGAATCCAAGGTTCACAAAATTGTATTATAAATATACATCATGTTAATGGTAATAGAAACTCACGCTTATCTTATTTCCTTGTGTTCGTTTACCATACATTTTTTAACATTAATACTTGACACACTTCTAAGAAAGCCTTAGTAGCACAACAACAACCAAATCCAAAGAATGCTAAAAAGCAGCATCCTAAATAGAATGGTCCTAAACCAAACAAGGGTTTTAAGCAATTTCATCAGCAAACTGAAAAATCAACTCAACAAACTGATAAGGAAAATAAAAACATAGGGAAGAAGAAAGATAGACACTGCAACTTTTGTTATCGTGATGGCAACACAGAGTCAAAATATTTCAAGAATACGGAAGCCTTGGAAGCAGCAATGAAGAAGCACAACATCCATTTGGAGAACTCTTCAACTTCATCTTCGAGATTGGCACTTTTTGCTTGAGGTTGTCAATCATAAAGATCTAGTTATGCATTTAATGTATCTTCTTCTTCTCATTCTCATGAGTGGCTCATTGATTCTGGAGCCTCTTACCGCATGGCCAAAAATAAAGCCATGTTTTCTTATTTAAATGATTGTAACACCAAAAACATTTTCATTGTTGATGATAGATCTCTTAGTGTTGTAGGGTTTGGAACCATTCATCTAGATAATGTTCAGGTTAATGATGTATTATGTGTTCCTACCTTGTCCTACAACCTTATATCTTTTTATTAGATAACTCATTCAGGTGAAGGGAAAACCGTAAAATTCTCACCTCATTATGTTATAATTAAGGACCTAAGAGATCCTAGACATATTTTAGCTACTATCATTGTTGATGATTCCACAAGGTTGTATCAGTTTGACAACTTTGGTTCATCATGTCTTCCCTCCATTTTTGTTGCTCATAATGATGCAGTGAAAAAAATTTGGCATGAGTGATTTGGTCACTTTAACTATCTCTCTCTTCAAACTTTATGTAAATAAAATATGGTAACAGGTCTTCCTATGGTATCTTGGCGAGATGGTTTTTCTTATGGTTGTTTACATTGAAAACATCATCGGGATATTTTTCACAAACGTACCTCTTGGCACACTTCAGCCCCTTTGCAGTTTGTGCATAGTGATTTATGTGGTCCACTTCCAGTTGTTTCTTTCTCTCGATACAAGTACTTCTTAAATTTCATTGATGATTTTTCCAGGCACACTTGGGTATACTTCTTAAAACTCAAGAGTGAACTTTTTAACATGTTCTTGGCCTTTAAGGCCTTTATTGAGAAACAATCTAGACATACATTCTTAATTTAAGATCTGACAATGGAGGAGAATATGTTAACATCGAATTTATCAACTTTTTCACAGAGCGTGACATTCAATTGCAACATATCGTTCCATATACTCCAAAACAAAATGGTGTAGTTTAAAGGAAGGATCACACTTTGAAATAAATGGCTAATTGTATGCTTCAATCTAAAGGACTTAGCCTTAATGTTTGGGCAGAAGGAATTCATTGTGAAAATTACATAGTAAATCACAATCCTACTAAGTTTTTAAGGAATATCACTGCAGAATAAGTCTGGAGCTCAATCAAACCAGATGTAAGTCACTTTCGTGTTTTTGGAAGAGAAGCTTGGGCACATATTCTTGATGAGAAGCATAAATCCTTAGAACCTAAGAGTGAAAAATGTATTTTTGTTGGATATTCTAAAGATGTCAAAGGATATAGACTTCTTCAACCCAAATCCAAAAAATGTAATCATTATAATAGATGTAAAATTTGAATAAAATATATCAGCCTATGAGCCTAGTTTGGCGAGTGTGCCAAATTTGGCCTGCAAGCCTAATTCGGCATATGTGCCACCTCTCTCTATTTATTTTGCTTCTAACAGAAGTCCTTCTACTTCAGATGATGAATTCGAGGACAAAAATCCTCCTCCACCTCGTAGAGATCTTCCTTCAGCTCCACATCTTCCAAAATGGGTCTTCTCTACTCGAGATGCAACAGGTTCTCTTGCAGGTGACCCTGCAAATCAACGTCGTACACATTCTCAGTTCGATGAAGCCTCTTCCTTTTTGGCTCAAGTTTCAGAAAGTAATGATCCAGATACCTTTAAAGAAGCTTCAGGTCATCCAAATTAGCATTCAATTATTACTGAAGAATATTGTTCCTTATTGGAAAACGATACTTGGAATCTTGTTCCTCTTCCAAAGGGAAGAAAATTTTTCATATGCAAATGGGTTTACAGAAAAAACTTTGGACTAGATGGAAAAGTGGATAAACATAAAGCTCATCTAGGTTCTAAAGGATTTTCACAATTTGAAGGCATTGACTATACTGAAACCTTCTCCCTTGTTTCCAAAATGAATTATATCTGCCTTTTTATTTCCCATGCTGCCTCATTTAAATGGGAAGTCCATCAGTTGGATGTTAAATTTTCCTTCTTACATGGGGACTTGCATGAATAAATCTACATGGAACTGTTGAAAAGTGTAACTAGTTCGGTCTTCATATTGACTATGTAATTATGTATTTTATGTAAAGAAGAAGACAAAGATAATATTTCTTATTGCTTTCTTATTGCTTTCTTATTTTGTACTTGCTTCATGGGTTTCATGAGAAATATTTTATTATAGGTTAAATAGACTTCTTCTTGATGTGTATTAGGGTTTGTCTTATATTTATGTGTAATTAAGAGTCATGAAAAAGAAGTGTCTAGTCTGAAGAATGTTCTCCAAGACCTTGCAAAATAATGACCCATAATGGCACTCAAGACTGCCCAAAATCTACGTATTAAAGTTAGCCTCCAACAACTAGGCAAGTCGGCCTACATACTAAAGGTAAGGTCGGCTTAAACTTAGAAACAGAGCACTATATATAGTGTTGAAGCTGTGGATCAATTGGAGGAATAGCTTGCAGATTTCTCAGTGAATAAATATAGATAAGAATTGTGCTCTCTCTCTTAGGAAATACGGTATTAAGTTCAGGAAGAAAATGCAAATTTATTCAGGGGATAAATAGTGGTGGTATGCTGATTGTCCTGTGCAAGTAAGTGAAAAATTTTGAAGAGTAATAAACAGTAGATCTGTGATTGGAAAAATAATGTGGACATATATGCATTCCAAGGAGGAATTCAAATTCAATTAAGTGCGGATAGATCTATTTTAAATGATAAGTTCAAGCAGCGTTGAAGTATGATATAAATGTGAAATGTTAAGCTCAAGCAGCATTGAAGTATTTCAAGTGATTTGGTTAAGTCTAATATAAATGTGGACTATTATGATGTCTATAATGTGGATCACTATGATGTCTATGTTGTGGATCACCATGATAAAACACTATGATGTATGATGTTGTAAAGAAGAGATTCAGGAAAACATACTTATAAGTACCTGCGATCTACGACTGAATCAAGTATATAATATGAAGATGTGAAAGAAAAGGATCATTGTTGGATAAGAAAAGAGAGGAAGGTGAATCTATGATTTACCTTCCCTCTCATAGTTCATAGAAGAAAGGTCAATACAGGTTAATGAAGAAAAGAAGGACCAACAGTAGTATCAAGGCCTTGGAGACATTCATAGGTCAAGGGTCTGAGTCTTGGTCATGGTACTTTTCATTTGAAGATCTATAATAAGAATTTCACATGGGTTTTCCTCTCCAAGAGGGAGATTTTTTTCCCTGGCTCTAGGAGCCTAGTTTTGTGTCTCTTGTAATTTGATAATTTACTTGATGAAATGCTAAATAAGATAATGAAGAAAAGACATAAGCATCTCAGGTAAGCTCACAAGTAATTATCAGGAAGAGAATTTGTATTCATCTACCAGTCCTCAAAATTATCAACATGGTATCAAAGCTAAGGTGCTAAAGACAATGGCCTATTAGACAAGAACACACTCAAGGATCAAAATTCATTCTATGGAAATCATCAAAGAAAAAAATCAAAGTCTTCATTGAAGTCAAATCAGTTTGCAAGGAAATCCTCAAGCCATCCCAAGAATAGTTTCAAATAATCCACACAACAAGGAGTAATCTTTGACATCAAAGATTCTTGATATTATTAGAATACAAATCATTAAGCACCACCCAACACTATTGAATACATCTTCATTCTGAAGTAATCCTTGATCATCAAGGATCCAAGATCACCTACTTTGAAATTAGTTTAAGAGGGAGTTCATGCCATCATCTTCAATAAGAAATCTAATATAAGAATAAAAGCATCTACTCAAGTAACTATCTTTATGACTTCATATGAATCTACCAAAATGTCTTCTTTGCAAAGAAAGCAACAAACTGGTTAGGGTTTCAAACTTTCCTACATATAAGAAAAGGATAATGAAGGCATGCCAAATACATGAAGGGAGTTATAAGAGCCCAAAGGATTTGTACAGAGTCCATAAAATAATCTCTCATCTCTGATGTACCAAATAGAGAATCATCAAAAGGAATATATGAGAAATTGGTGGAGCTATTCCCTGTGAGTCCTGTGAGAGAATAAATCTCTTTAAGATCAACTGTAGAAACTAGGAGAAGTAATGTCTAACACTGAGATGACTACAGTGGTGCTGAATGCTCTACCAGAAGAATGGAGAAACTTCAATCTAATTTTATTCGAGAATAAAGAAGCCACACCATTCCATGATTTAGGGTCTCTATCTAAAATAGAGGAAACAAGACTGAATGCCAAAGCTGATATAGGATCAGGTGAAAGGAATCAAGCCTTTGCGGCTATGTCCAGGAAGAAAGGAATATTTGATAAGTATGGTCCTCATAGTAGAAGAATAAATATGGAAAAAGCACGATGCTTTGGATGTGATGAACTTGGGAATTATAATAGAAATTGTCCTTAATCTAAAAAGGGCAAGAGAAATAGTGAAGAAGCCCATGTCCCTTAAATGAGGAACCTCATGCAAAGTAATCTATGAAAGAAAAAGTGAGGGATCTCCACTATTATTGAGATCATCTTCTCCTTTAAGTGATTTATGTTGATTGTAAGATAGGAAGCAGTCTAGCATGCTAATCGAAGCATGGTAGGAGCTCCTGGTGAAACAGGTCCGGTGAAACCTCTCTAATAACATTACTAATGGAAGGTAATCATCAAGATCAAGGGTCATCACGGAAAAAAAAAATTTGATGACATACTGATGGAACAAGTCAAGAGAATGAAGCTCTTCACTCTAGAAAACCTGCTACAGGATTATGCAAGGAAAAAGGTATGAGGTATGTATATATTTATATGTTGACACTAGATACTATGAAGTCATGTCATATGGTTGTAGGTAATAGAATTTTGTATGATCTATGGAGGAGTATCTCTCGGTGCATTGACAAATGAAATCAACATAATATATCCTCATGGAATGTGATGTGGTTGTATATGAACGAGGAACTGGAAAATTTGTAAGATCCTGGGAATGAAGAATGTGCAGAAAGGAAGAGATCCTGAAATACCACCATGTCTAAAGAAAGTTATCATCTGGAAGCCAAGAAGATGTGACTAGGAGATCTCCTGGGAGGATATGTAGACTTTGAAAAAAGTCTGGTAAAGAAGAAGACCCTTGACAAAACATATCATTAGGAGATGTGTCGATCTAAATAAAGGATGCAGATGCTAGCAGGAAGATTTCATGGTGAAAGGTCATCACTGAGGTAACTTTTGTTTTAAAAGTTCATATGTATATGCTTATCTAGAAGAATTTGTGCAGGGCTGCTAATCATGAGAAAGGATGTATGATCCTTGGAGATGATTCGAATTAAAGCAGCATGGAATAATGATGGACCAGATGAGAAAGATTGATGAATCACTTTTTGATAGTGGACATGACTCGTGATTGAAAGTGAATGATAATTTGTGCCCTATGAAGCTAAAAGTTGAAGATTTCTCAATATCAAAATCCATGACATCGAGGGGAGGAATGTTGGGTTTGTGTTATATTCTTTCCACGATTATTCACACTTTATTTTTTGGGCCTTGTTTTCCAGTGGGCAGACCCGCCCATGGTTTTGTGCATGGGTTTGCACATGGTTTTGGGGCATGTTGATTTTCAGCCCCTGGTATTTTGTAGATCTGGTCAAGGGAACTAAGGCTATGTTCTAATCCAAGGTTAATGGATTGGGGTTTATGTATGCTTCAGCATGTATATATATGTGTTGTAACACTAAAAGGAATATAATGAAAAATCAAGCTAGTTGTCCTGATTTGGGATCCAAGGGAAAATCTCTGTGTTTATGTGTTTTATGTTTTAGTATTGTTTATTTTCTATTTTTAAGATTCGTTTGCAGATAATTTCTGTATAGGGTTAAAACCTACAAGGAATTCTTCATGAGTAGCTGGATTGCTGCTATAGGATCCTGGTTGATAAGGAGCCTAGTGGTAAGTTTATTGCTTGGAAGAAACTTGAATTATGTCCTTCCTCTGTTAAGAGGGAGTGATGTGTGTGATTCTCTATTACATGTGTCATGCACTAGACTAGGACTAACAGTTGTAAGTCTTATTGAAGGCCACATGAAGAGAATGGATAGACACATCATTCTAGTCTTCACCTAGAAGACAGAATGGAGGATTGGGTAATCATCTAGCATTCGATACTCTTTGAGAATGAGATAGGGCATTCAAGATAAGAGTAGTCAAGGACAAATATTATTTGAGGGTTGGCTACCCAAGAGAAGAATAGTCCAAGAAGGTCATACTCTGGGAACACCTAGGTGGGGTATGTACCTTGGAGAGACAATGACTTTTGTTTCTATAAGTCATGTGTCTCATCAGCATTGTAGCCCATCGTCTCATTGATAGATGGGGTTGTTAGTAAATACCTTGCACTAGGAAAATGTTGGTTGATATGATGATATACAAATGTGATAACCAATCCGATTGTTCTTCTAATATTCTTCAGTTTGAAAGTGACTGTGTACATGTATGAATACCCCCCTAGTTAAAAGGGAGTGCTGAAAATTGTAACTAGGTCAGTCTTCATATTGACTATGTAATTATCTATTTTATGTAAAGAAGAAGACACAGATAATAAGATGTATTTTTTACTTGCTTCATGGGTTTCATGAGCAAGATTTTATTATAGGTTAAATAGACTTCTTCTTGATTTCTATTAGGGTTTTTCTTATATTTATAAGTGTAATTAAGAGTCATGAAAATGAAGTGTCTAGTCTGAAGAATGTTCTCCAATACCTTGCAAAATAATGACCCATAATGGCAATCAAGACTGCTCGTAATCTACGTTGAAATATCAACTCCATCCTGCTCCTAAATTCGACCTCCAACAGTTGGGAAAGTTGGCCTACATACTAAAGGTAAGGTTGGCCTAAACTTAGAAACAAAGCACTATATATAGTGTTGAAGCTGCGGATAAATTGGAGGAATAACTTGCAGATTTCTCGGTGAATAAATACAGATAATAATTATGGTCTTTCTCTGAGGAAAGACGGTATTAAGTTCGGGAATAAAATGTGGATTTCTTTAGGGGATAATAGTGGTTGTATGTGCACTGTCCTGTGGAAGCAAATGTGGATTTTTGAAGACTAATAAACAGTGGATCTGTGATGGGAAAAACAATGCGTACATATCTGTGTTCCAAGGAGGAATTCAACTTCGATTAAGTGCGGATAGATCTGTTTTAAATGATAAGTTTAGGTAGTGTTGAAGTATGATATAAATGAGGAATGTTAAGCTCCGGCAGCGTTGAAGTATTTCAAGTGATATGGTTAAGTCTAATATAAATGCAGACTATTATGTTGGCTATAATGTGGATCACTATGATGTGTATGTTGCGGATAACCATGATGAAACACTATGATGTATGCTGCTATAAAGAAGAGATTTGAGAAAACATACTTATAAGTACCTATGATATATGGTTGAATCAAGTATATAATATGAAGATGTGAAAGCTAAGGATCATTGCTGGATAAGAAAAGAGAGGATGGTAAATCTATCATTTACCTTCCCTCTCATAGTTCATAGAATAAATTTCAGTATAGGTTAATGAAGAAAATAAGAACCAACAGCAGTATTAAGGTCTTGGAGACATTCATAGGTCAAAGGTCTGAGTCTTGGTCATGATACTTGTCATTTGAAGATCTATAAGAATAATTTCTCGTGGGTTTTCCTCTCCAAGGGGGAGAGGTTTTGCCCTGGCTCTAGGAGCCTAATTTTGTGTCTCTTGTAATTTGATAATTGACTTGATGAAAGACTAAATAAGATAAAAAATAAAATACATAAGCATCTCAGGTAAGCTCACAAGTAATTATCAAGAAGAGAATTTGTATTAATCTACCAGTCCTCCAAATTCTCAACGGGAGCAAGCCCCTGGATTTATCCAAAATGACTCTAGCCTTGTCTGTCACCTTAGGAAGTCTCTCTATAGTCTCAAACAAACCCCTTGGGCTTGGTGTGCCAAAATGCATAGCTTTCTCTTAGATAATGGCTTTTCTAGATGTCATTCTGACAACACTATCTACACCAAGAAAATGGGTAAGTCTGTAATCATCATTTTTCTTTATGTTGATGATCCTATCCTTATTAGTAGTGATCCCAACCATATAAACCATGTGAATTATAGCCTCAAAAATAAGTTTGAAATGACAGACTTGGGACACTTACATTATTTCCTTGGTCTTCAAGTCTTGCAATCCAAAGAATTTATTACCCTTTCTAAGTCCAAGTATGCATGTGATATTCTATGCCACTTTCATAGCCAGACCATTCTCCCTTTCAGTCTGGAGGTAAGATTTTAGTCACTTGTACTTCCCCTAAAGTTGATGCTACCTTATACCGTCAACTTGTTGGTAAAATTTTGCATCTAACCCATACACGTCCTGACCTTTCCTTTTTTGTTGGTATTTTTGCTCGGTTTATGCACGTACCTCATGAAAATCACTGGAAAGAAGCTAAAAGAATACTTTGATATATTTGAGGTACAGTTCAGATCGGGATTCATTACAGTGCAGAAGCATCTCCATTGTTGGTTGGTTTCACTGATTCTAATTGGGCTGGTGACCTTGATGATCGAAAGTCTACTGTAGGTTATGTATTCACTCTTGGTTTAGGATACTCTCTTTCTTCAGCAAAAGCAGAGTATCATGGTGATGTTGAAGCCAACAAGGAGACCCTGTGGCTTCATCAAATCCTATCTGAATTTGGTCTTCATCAGCAACATCCAACTACACTTTGGTGCGATAATTAGAGTGCCATTCAAATATGCAAAGATCCAGTTCTTTACTATGTACTTTTGTAACTTATAATCTGGCGGTCACGATATGTAGTGATTTGACGTTTCATTATCTTCTCGTTATTACCAACACCTGATCCATGGCTTAACACCCGACTGGTCCACGATCTCTATTTAAAGAGCATGGAGGGTCATGTGTCTGGTGACCATTTATGAGAGAAGCTTGTGTAAATTTTCTTTCTTTATATTAATAAATTGCCTGAAGTGGTCGCATTGGATCAGGTCATGGATTGTTTCCCTCTTTGAGGGTTTTAGCCACGTCAAATATTGGTGTATTGATCTGTGATCTTTTTCTGAGCGGTGACCTTTAGTTTTTTATCTAAGGAACTTAGCCTATAAATTCCTACAATGAGGGCATGCTAATTCTATAGTTTGGGGGAGGAATTCCTACATATGATGGATGTTTTCTCCTTTCTTTCTCATTTAAGGCATACAATTTCATTCTTATATTGTGCATAAATTTATTCATGCATATCTTTAAAAATGTGAACTGGATTCTTGTGATTTTTTGGACAGCAAGAAAGTATCATTAAAATGAAAAAACCCTAAAAAATTCAAGCTAAACTAGTTTGTAAAACTCCAGAAATCATGAACTATCACTTACAGCCATTCCACTAATATATTGAATATTTTGCGTTGAACTGCTTTGATTTTCAGATTGGAGAAGCATTAATATATTAGAAATTTTCCTATAAAATTTCAACAAAATCTGATTTGCAGTTTGTAATAAAACAGTTAATGAAGTTTGTTGTTACTTGTATCGTATTTTGCGGCAGCTTCATATGCATATGGTTGAAATTAAATTGCAAATTGTTACAACTTCACCAACCTCTCTAGAATTTAATAACTATTTTTTTAAAGAAGCCTTTGGGGAAGAAGCATTTTGTTCCATCAATATCCCGAGTTAGGGTGAGTGTCTTGTTTATTGAATCACAACATGGTTAATACAGAGGCATTGGGTTGCATGATGACATGCAACATGTTCAGTTTGGGATAGATTTTGGGACAATAAATTATCATTATTATTACTATTTCCTGACATCTATTTCATCCATTTCCACATTTTTTATCATGTTATTTATCATAATCTATTATATAATTCCATTTTATAATTATTAATGCTCTTTTGGATTAGTAATGTTTATTCTCCTTATTTTTTAATATATTAATGCTTATTATGCATAATTTTTCCAATGATGGTTTATAAAAATATTATTTTAACAATACTCATGATTTCAACCACCAAGTTCTCATCCAGATTACAAACATGATCTACAACTCCTAGTCAAATATGGCATCTCAAAATTTCATTTGATAAAGAAGTGACAGTTTTATGTTGGATTTTCTAGGCAAATGAGGATGGATCTCAAAAATCTCAGACACTTGTTTTGTGTAGAACGGACCAAATTAGTTTTCTATTGAGCAGTTTTCCAAAATTTGGTCTCAATTGGGAGAAACAAAAGGTTCTATGAAGGCGATTTTCTCATATTTTCCATTGTGTCTGATTTACAATTTTTCTCAAATGCATAATCAGATTCGATTTGATTCTAGTTAGATGTTGTTGGAGAGATATTTCATATCTCGTCTATTTATTAAGATTATGAATTAGGGTAATTTTGAGGTTCTAAAATGGGCCTCCTAAGAAAACTATAAGTAATAGTGGAAATAATAAAATAATATTAGATTACATCATCAAATTTTAGAGGGAAAAACGAAAAGACTATTTTTTCAACTCGTATTTTCAACTTATCCCCTTATGGGTCTACTCAAATTTCGAGCAACAAGATTCGTTGGATGCATAGTTTTATTCCTCATCCATAGAATACTCATGTTACATTCTTTCGATAGATAATGCTACACGAAAAATGAGAAATAGATGGAAAACATGATTGAATTCACGTTTTTCATGTATTTATTATATTTTGTGTAGAAGGGTCTATCAAAAGTATGCAACATGCATATTTTTTGGATGATGAATCAAATTATGCATCCAACGAGTGTTGCTGCTCAAAATTTGAGTAAAACCTTATGGATATAATTTGAAAATACGAGTTGAAAAAGTAGTTTATTTTTTTATTAGTTTTTAATATTTTTTACTTTTTTACTCCATAAATGGTGAATCATCCCCCATGGTTGACATCATCATATTGAATCCTATTGGTTCTTATAAAGTTTATTTTGGTTGTACATTTTTCTTAGGAGACCCATTTTAGACCTCAAAATTTCTCTAATGGTATTAAATCCAAAATTGTAAGGGAAAATAATTTCATAATTAGTTCAGTTTTCATTTCCCTTTGCTATTTGTGGATTTAAATGAGAACAAATATAAAAGAGAGGGAATGGGAAATTATTGAATTAAAGGAAGAGCTCAAAGTTCTATTGTATCTATTTGTATTTTTTAATGAAACGAGCTATCGGTGGAATTTCATAATTTTCTACCACCTTGGACTAGGTGTTGCCTTGAACATATAAAGTAGTTTAGTTGTGTGCTTGTTTCTATGAATTTAAATTGCTTCTCCCTAAAGTAAATTTCCTTTTTTTTCAAGTAATTTGTTGGTTGTTGCATTTTCCTAATTTGTTGTTTCCTACAATTTCTAGATTTCTATTAATTTACTACTCTAGATTAGCATTTGAATTTTCTTAGGTGCAATAGGTTAAATTTCCAATTCAACAATGTGTGGTTTAATTTAGTATTGATTCAAGTCACGTGATTAGCATAATTTGTTTTCCTGTCATTTATTTTCTGCTTTTTAAATTTAGCATTGTTATTCAAGTCTTACATTTTATTTCTTATTGAATGAGATTGATAGTGTAGAACACAATCATGTAGAACCAGTGTTATTTTTTGTTATTTTCTTGCATATATTTTTCCAATTTCCTTGATATAAAAAGAAACTGCTCAGGTTGATAATTAATGTCTAGGTGATTAGTTTTTTTTTATTAAGGGATTAATTTCCCCAACACCCTAAAACTAGGGTTTCAAGCACAACACTACACCTAAGCATAAATTAACACAAGACATAAGAATGAATACTTATATTTATAAGAACAACAACTCATTGTAGGCTCTCCATGTTCCAACCTGCCATAGACCTCGTGGTTCATTAATTTAAACCATGGGCACCCTCATTCCAAGGTTGCACCTCCACGGGTAACACTAGCAAAAAATAACCATACATCCATAACCGAGGTGCCATCCCAGTGGTCATGTTTTATAGGGCTTTATGCAACCTCTAGGCTAACTGCCAAGGTGCCAACCTAGAACCATCTTTCTTTAGGGCTCCAATCACCCTTTAGGCCAATTTCCAAGGTGCCAACCCAATGATCATGTTGTCCAAGGCTTTAAGCATCATCTAGGCCTATTGTACAACAATCCTCATATCCATCATCATAGTGATAATAACATCTCCCTCTTCCATTGTATAGACCTATGTATATACCTTTTCTTTGCATGTCTACCTTCCTCCATGTGGCACATAGTGGCACCACTCCAAGTGTTCTAAACATCAACATATATACCAACATCATTTCCTTACATTTGTGGAGTCGCACCGCCCCTCGTACTCCTACCGTCGAGTGAGCTTCACAACCAGACTATGTTATATTATTCAAATATTTACAAATTACGTTGTATTAGAATCATGGCCCTCCGACCACTTAACTAATGCTGGCACATATGCCTAGGAACTCTGGCCCCATAATATATAAATTGTCTGTATGGGCATGCCACATATCATAAACAACTAGGCACGTAGGCATGTAATATACATCTACCTCACCAACCTAAATAACAATTATATACATTTACATCATAAACAAGCAAAGGGGTATTTCATTCCTCCTCCCATTATTTTATGCATTATCCTTAGTGTATTATGTATCCATAATCCAACTCAGCGATTGCAAAATAAAATGAGCTTGCAATCTTGTAATTGTAAGTCCATGTCCTCATGCATGGTTAGCGTGTAAGATTTGTACCATCTTCCTCACATCTAGAGAACATTAGATGAATAATAATAATATTAGTGGAAGTTACTACTTACATTTATGGAATATATAAACACACACATGCACACATAAATATGTGTATATTTTTTTCTTCACAAAGGGCAACATCTAAAAAATGCACACAATCATAAATAGAGCAAGATATGGAAAACAAATTTTTTATGTAATGAAAAAGTCATAGTTGGTTATAAAATTCCTAAATAACAAGCATTATTCTCGTATCCAACTCCTACTTGAAATTCATGTATGCAAGCATATTTCTTGTATTTTTTATTTCCTTTAATTGTACTGCTCAATATGAATTTATATATCAACCTATCCTAAGAAAACTATATCAATTCTCTTACAAGCTGCTAAATTTTTTTATAACACCTATTGCCCTTTCCATCACACTTATAATTTCCATTGATAAATTATCATAAATAGTAATGTGTCATTTAGGTCATCCCACTGGTTATGTCATAAAAAAAATTATAACATGTGATTAGTCCTGCCATAATACCTACTAGTTTGGCCTTATGACAATGGCATTGTATACCATTAAAGACTTATCAAAATAAATGTTACAACCTATAAAAAAAATATTTTATAGATCATGTTATAAACATGTAATAACCTATTATAAAGTTTCCATCCACCAAAAAAAAAAATTTGCGATAACTTGGAATTAACCTGTCACCAACTTGTGAAAAACTTGTAGCAACATGTATGTAATCCCTTGTTATAGAAATTTTAGTAATCTTGTCACCCATCGATGAAACATCTCTCACAAATATGTAGGGGATCCTATTACCAACGTGTGATCATCCTACTTGTAACACTCTGTCACAACCAATAAGTATACGTGTCATCTACTTGTGACAAGATTTTCATAAAACTTTAAGGGGCTAATCACCTGCATGTGACTAATCCACCTGTAACATTCTACTATACTTGTAATATAGTTTCCGCTTACCTATGACAACTTTTCATATATTTATTAACATACATGTCATTATCTTATAGCCCAACTGGTATCATTGGTTATCAATCCATTGTTCTTTGTTAGGGAATTCATTACACCACCTATATGCCTATAAAAAAACCTATGCATGATCATTTTACACTACTTGTCTTAATTTGCCACCAATTTTTTTAACTTCATCATCAACTTATCACCTATCTGTGTCAAGGTTGTCGTAAATTGTTAGATGTTTGTTTAGACCTTTTCTATAGCCCAATATGTTACCCTTATGGGTTTTTGTAATAAATCCTTGCTCTCTGTAATAAAACCTATACACAACCTGTGTAAGGTTCATGTACACCGTTCATGTTACAAATATGTTATGTTTTTCATTATCTTGTCCATGAAATTTCTTTGCAGCCATGCATGCTACCTCTCTAATGTATACCTTCATAGCCACATAAATTTTCCTACCACCTTGACCTTTCATCTTAGAGCACCAAATAACATTCTCAGTATTATATTTTCCAAAATCAAGTTCTAACTTTATAATAGTTTCCTATAAATTCCCGAAGCAAACCTATACAATCAATAACCAATCAATAGTTTCCTATTCTGAAGAATTATGATTCATGACTCATGTATACATTACATGAACAAATAAGATATGCAACGAAATAGGATAATATATGTAGTTTTTGTGTTGATTAGCTTCATCACATCAGTCATGATTAGTCGTTCATTTTCTTTATCGCATAAATAATATATCGTAATTCTCTGAATCATCGTAGAAATAACAAGCACATATTTATACATTACAGTTGCATATATATATATAGCAATATTTTATGATTCATGACTGAAGGAGAGTTTTGAAAGTTTTCCTTCTCATTTCAATATATAAAATAGAACTCATCAACATAACTATCATGTTCCTTGGTTTTTCCCATTACTTAGAACTGGCTAGTTATTGATTTCTTATTCCCATATATTCACTATATTCTACTCAAGCCAAGGTTTTGAATTATTTCAATCTTGTTATAAACCACCACAAGTAGGGTGAATCATCATCTCAATTAGCTCATAGCTCATCTTATCATCCTCAAGTTGATGGGAAAACTGAGATAGTAAAAAAATGTTTGAAAGGATATCTTCGTTGCTTTGTATTTAATAAACAAGCACTGTGGATCAAGTGGTTATCCCTGGTAGAATGGTGGTATAACACTTCCTTCCATACCACAACAAAAATGACCCCATTTATGGCACTTTATGGATATCATCCATTGTCCATCACATCATCTTTAAGAGACAATTATAAGGTTCAAGAAGTGGAAGATCACATCGAGCATCAACAACAAGTTCTCCAACTCTTAGAGGATAACCTGACTCTGGTGTAGAATCGAATGAAACAACATGCATATTAGCATCACAATGAAAGAAGCTTTGATGTGGTCGACTGGATATTTTTACGACTACAACCATAAAAACAAATGTCTCTCAAGCAAGCTATGAAGGATAATAAGTTATCACCCAAGTATTATGGCCCTGACAAGGTGTTGCAAAATATTGGTACTATGACAAACAAATTAGAGTTGTTTGCATCTTTGCGAGTACACCCAATTTTCCATGTTTTATGCTTAAATAAGGTTATAGGTGACAATATTTCAGTTCAAACTATATTTCTAAAACTTGACAAGGAAAAAAAAATCATATTGGAGCCTGGAGCAATCACAGAAAGAAGAATCTAACAGTTATGGAATAGATCAATTTTAGAGTATCTCATTAAGTGGAAGAACTTAATTGTTGAAGACTCCACACAAGATGATGATTATTTTATTCAAAAGCATCCATAGCTACTCAAGTGTTGAGGAAAATACTTGTTTAAAGGAGAAAGACATGTTAGATCCCTACAATACTAGTGTAGCCCCCATATTGTTATTGTTATGCCCCATAGAATCCCACTATTGTTATTGTTGTGCAGTTACATTATTATTTTTATGTAGGTCTTATGTATATTTTGGACCCTTAGACTCCTATATATACTAATTGGTGCTATGAGGTTAAATTTCTCCTCACATTAAAATTTGTATTTTACTGCATTGGAATTAGACTATAATCCACCCACATATTGCTTGACTTTGTTAAATTGTTTATCCATAATTTATGCAATTCTTTGCATAAATGTAGGTAGAAGTAAAAATTCAATATGTAATACATTTCCTATATTTCGATAATTAAACATATTTACGAGAGCCCACCATAATTCATGCACTTCTTTACATAAAGTAAAAGTAATTTTTGCAACTCATAATTACTTCCAATGATATATGATATTACTTTAACACATTCTAGAACAGGATGACTATGTAATTCCACTCACAAAATTCAACTGGTCACACTACAAAGTTTGGTATATTCCTCACATTATGAAAATGAGAAGTTCTAAGTGTCTTTTTATAGTGGAATGTTAGTTAATAATATTGTTTTTTATATTAATCAACTGGTTGTTTTTAATATTAATCAACTATGTGCATGTGAGTTGTCAACTAGCACAACCATATTAATAAAGTAGTTGATATATGTCAACCAATGTTATTTTCCACCCTATAACAACAGTGATTGACATATAAAAGATAAAAAATGACTTAAATGACTTAAATTTGATAATAAATATTTATCAATATTAATATTATTAAATATTACTAATTATTAATATTTATATTTATTTTAATAATAATATTAATAATATAATAACATTATTATTATTATAGTATTAATATTAATAATATAATAACATTATTATTATTAATACTATAGTATTAATAATAATAATATTTATTATTATTTTAATATAAACACTAACACTATTACAAAATCGAGTAAAACTATAATAAAACCTAATATTATTATAAACTTTACCAATATTATAGACCCAACCTACAAAATAAAAAATTACCGAACCTAAAACATAAAAAAATTCAAGACCAGTTACTAGGCTGAAATGAAAAAATGAATCGAAATACACAAGGTCATTTATCGGCCCAAAAGCAAACGAAATCCTCCGTTACGGTGATTCACTACCAGCCCTTTAATATAAGCACAAACATTACAATAAAAATTATTTTTTTAGATTTTAATTTAAAATCTTATATATACTTTGATCCACGTCAACAATATTTCCATTATGGAATGAATACGACAGTAAGACGCCAAAAGTTTTTTTTCCCCGGTTTTGGTTTGTAATTAACAAATTGATATTAAATTTATAATTTTATTTAATAATTTAAATATATTCGAAATATGAATTTAGATCAAATATTTTTTCAGGCTATTCATAAATTGTATATTAAATTTATAATTATATTTAATAAATTGATAATTTAAATGTAATTTAAATTGATAAATATAAAATGGTTATTTATGAAAATTTGAATAAAATCTACTAACATTTTCAACTATATACCATCCCATCAAAATTGATAATTAATAAAAAATAAAAAATAAAATGTACCAAATTTCAATAATATAATTAATAAAATGATTAATGTAACACTAAGTTTCATCTATATCAACATAACGTATGTTACAATACCCTATATTTAATTATATATATATAGGTTTTCCGAGTTTGGAATGGGCTTTTAGAATGTACCTTTTTTAATTAATAATTCTAAATTAAAAATTAATTAAACTGAATGGAGTGTAGTTGTGTCATTCATATATATATATAATTAATTTTTATTTTATTTTATTTATAATTAATTAATTTTTCAAAAAAAATAAATTTTAAAAATATAATTTAATTTAATTTCAATAATATTAAATTTATTATTTCTAAATAGCAATTTAATCTATATAATTATACCATTTAAACCTAGTTTATCTAAACATAAGGATAAGTGCAAAGTCACTCATTGATTTTGTGATTGGATTCTGAGATGACCAATCTGATTGCGCAACTTTTAAAGGAAGCTTCCAAACCTTTTTGATTCTGAGATGACCAATCTGAATGCGCAACTTTTTAAGGAAGCTTCCAAACCTTTTTGTTAGACAATGGACATGATAGATATCGCGGGGTAGCCAATTTTCCAATTGCTGACGCATTGGTCAGTTGTGTGTGAATATATAGAGAAAGCAGGAGTCCAATTTCCAATTCCGTCACCTACCATCCGTGAATCGCTAACGCATTGGTCAATTCTTTGTGAAACATAGACAAAGCACGAGTCCTGCCGCTGATACGTTGATCTATCACCCAACTTTGTAATTTTTAAATCGAAGGAAAAATATGTCCAGATGAAAAGTTAATATATTCACTTCAAATGAATTAGGTAGAGCAAAAGTATATCGGCCGCAAGTAGCAGATCATTTGGATTTCCGGTTACAGAAACTGAGAGTAACACAAGTGGTATGCATTCAAAAAGAGAAAAGCTAATCCAGAAAGCAATGCGAGTGAAAGTAACATGAGTCTTATTCATTCGAGAAGAGAAAATCTAATCCAGAAAGCAATGCGAGTAAAAGTAACATGACCCTTATTCATTCTTTGAACAAAGCCACGTCTTTAAACATGTTTGAAAAATTCAGATTTTTCCATGAAGAATATGCAATTATGCACGTCTATTTTCGGATCAAAGAAAAATAATTTGAATGAAAAAGGAACAGACTCAAAACAAATTATATGGTTAGACTTAAAATAGTGTTCAGCTATGGCAGAGTTTGATAGATGGTTGTGGTGAATATTAGTAATGTGTTTTTTAAGGCGAGTTTTGAAAGGGCCATTTTTTGGGTCAATATAGGATTTTCCACATGAGCAAGAGTCTATTATCTGATAGACTCTTGATCCTTGCATGGGAAACTATTTGTCTTTAATGGAATAAATAATTGCTTATTGGGTTTCAAAAAGGTTTTTATTTTTTTCTTGGCCAAAATTTTCACTATAAGATAAGTGGTTAAAGGGTAAGTGGTTCTTTTAACGTATGGTAGCCTAATTTGGATGCAAGGAGAAAGAGTGGGATTGCTGGACCTAGGGCAAGGGACTGGTGGAAAGGAGTTTAAGATTTGAGGGGTGGAATAGCCATTGACTTTGAAACCTAGAACAAATGAGATTTTTCAGGTCAAAAGAACACATTGCTCATACTAACCACAACTATCTATCAAAGTCTACCATCCCTTAGCACTATTTCATGTCTAAACATTTGACTTGTTTCAATGACTCAAAAATCTTAGTCTTTGTCCCTTTTTATAACTCTCATATATGAAGCTCTAGAAATTGAGAAGAACCCAAATAATTTTAATAGAGATGCATCCACAAGCTCTCT
This sequence comes from Pinus albicaulis, assembly GCA_034641835.2. Lineage (NCBI taxonomy): Eukaryota > Viridiplantae > Streptophyta > Pinopsida > Pinales > Pinaceae > Pinus > Pinus albicaulis. The sequence continues at coordinate 198,408,267 of CM076572.1, read as the reverse complement.
CACTAAATCTGGCCCTTCTTCCTTGACTCTTTCCCTTTTGGTTCCTAGCATGGTTTGCTTCTCTTTTTTATTATTATTAAATTTATTCTTTATATTCATTTAACTAGCTTTATCTTCAGTTTCCTCTTTAGTTTCTTTTGGCCTGTATTCTCTCATTGACTCTAGCCCTTCTTCCTCTACTCTTTCCCTTTTCATTCCTATTTTCTTTTCTTTTTTATTATTATTAAATTTATTCTTTATATTCATTTAACCCACTTCAATTTCTCTTTATTTTCTTTTGACCTTTATTTCTTTATCCTTGTCAGTTCTAAAAATTTCTAATCTTCTTAATATCATTTGTTCAAAAAATATTATACTTATTTACAATTTCTAAACTTAAATGAAAATATCCTAATTCAATATTGTCTTTTTTCAAATTGTATTCTAATTTAGTTTCATTATCTCTTTTTTTTCAAATTGTATTCTAATTTAGTTTCATTATCTTTTAATCCCCTATTAGAATTTAGTCAATTTTAATTAATGTTTTACCTAATTAATTATTATATTTAAAATTAAATTTTAATTTACTACTTTATTGTATTTTAAAATGATGATTAAATATTATTTGATTATGATACCTTTATTAAATTCATTAATTATAAATAATAAAATAATTGTTAGTAACTTTTTAATTAATTTTTAATTTTCATAATCAAATTATTTTCATTTGTGAATTCCGTCATTATTCTAACTTATTGACCATTACAATATTTTAAATACTTAAATATTATTAAGTCAAATTATTAGTTGATTATTATTTCTCTATTTATTTATTTATTTATTTATTTATTTAATATTTTTTTCTTTAAATTATTTATAGTTAATTCTGATTTAATATTTTTCAATATTAAGTTATTTTCATTTATAATTTTTAATCAATTTCATATTTTATATATCATTTAAATTAATCTTGTAAGTATTTAAATATCTATTTAGTCAAAATCTCAATTATTATAATTTTATATTTTTATTAATTTTTTATTAAGTTGTAACCATTGTGACTTGGTTTATTCTCTATGAGTTATTTGATGATGGATGGAGTAACCATCATTACATAATTCTTTTTCAGAAATATCCAAATATGAATAACTGTGAAAGTCTCTTATCACTTATAAAATAATGATTTTGTAAAGACATTTAAATTTAATTAATAAGCACATAAAAATTTAATATTTACAATATAACAAGATTCTTAACCATGAATATTCACCACCATTTTACCTTGGATATCATTAGATTTTATATAAGTTTTCTCACATTACCAAGGGTCAATACTATGGCTTATGAATACTACATACTCAATATCCATAATTCATTTTAAAATTAATTCTGTATCTACCAAGCTCCGAAAGGGATCAAATCTCCTTTCACTCTAAAAGAGGTTTGTATTTCAAGAGATTTGATCCCTATGAGATTAAGCTCGTTTGATAATTAAACTATAATAAATTTTATATTATTCACTATTGCATATTTCTCTAGTATATATTTATGTGTTTGGATCAGCACAAGCATCATTTTCTTGATGATGAATTGCACTTAATAGTAAACAAGTATCATTTTGCTAATAATAAACTACACTTAATAATTGATTCTATAAATTATGATGTAATTTTCCAAAAAAAACTTGTTGATAAAATGTATTTAAACTTGTTGATATCTATTTAAATGTATTTATTCAAATAAAAATATTTATTTTGATCATACCGGTGCATCTATTCAATTTCTTTATAAACATGTCCAGAGCGATTGATATAATTGTGGTTTCATACTCGTGTTACGTTTATTTGTTGAAACATAGGGAAGGGTAATGGTTAGTTATCTCACAATCATTTTAAATTTACTTATTTAACTTGTCTCACAATCATTTTAAATGTATTTATTTAAATGTGTCAAATTTCAGTTTTCTCGTGAAGGGTTATAAAGAATTGTTAAATATTTTATTTTCAATATAAAGAAAGTTATTAATATTAATATAAAATTATTTTAATTTTGAATTTATTAAGAATTAAGTTGGATTAATTTTTTTTGAAAAATTCACTTTAAATATAAATTTGGATAAAAAAATTATATATCAAACAATTGATTACTCTATATTATAAATAAAGATGTGACTAAACTAAATTTATATTATTTTTTTATATTATGTATATTAGAGGGGTATTTCATATTATTATTTTGTTTCTTAATTTTATGTATAATTAGTACAGCTATATAAATTAAATGTTTAGTAAACACCAATAAGTATCCATCCATAACAAATATCAAAACATTTCATAATACATTTTACTTTGCTAAAATTAAAAAAATCATAAAAACTAACCAAATTATAACTTTATTTTAAATTATTATTATTATTAATTATAAAAAAGATTAATTGCACCAAGAGGTGCTCTCTAGTCTGATACGGAAGGGATATAATCAAAAGAGATTTAATATCTCTAAAATTAAAATAAATCTAGACTAATATATATATGTGTATATATTGTATATTTCATTATTTATTTATCAAAAAATAATATTTAAATATAAATAAATCAATCAAATTTAAAAATATATTTTTTTAAAAGAAATAATTATAGCTTTTCTATTAATTCACAGTGGTTTGGAGGCCAAAACCTTTTACATTTCTCACAAAATCTTCGTCCTCTAAACTGAAGAATGTCCAAAAAATAGACTAGTACTTCTTATTTTCTGACGACATACTACTTTTATAATATGGTTTGACTTATATATCTGCAAAAAAAATCCTAAAATGATTAGATATTTGCAAAACATAAGATAAAATGAAATTATCCATCAATATTCACCCAAGGGGAAGGGATGCCTTCGATCTCATCATTTTCTGGCCTTGTCTATGGGGGCGAAGAAGACAATTCCTCAGTTAGTGCCTCAGCTACCATCTCTTACTGAATTGGTGTCGCACCTTTCTACCCTTCACAGTCTTCACTCGCTTCCATGTTTTCTCAAGTTGTCATTATTACAATCCATGGAGACGCTCTTTCCAACTTGAAGTTTAATCTTTCAAAAGATACATGCAATTTTTCTGACTTCGACTGCATCAAACTAATTCTTTAATTCAAGAGCGTAAAGTGGGCTTGATATTCTTCCAACACCATTTCCCCTTGCCCATAAAGCAGAGACATAATGAAGTCCATTGATTCCTCCAACTAAGATAATTGAGGGAGGATTTCAAGCTTCTCAACTGTGGAATGGTGTTCCATGCAAACCTCCACTACCCTGACCTTCCTTGCTTCAGGATAAAATGTATACCAAACTAATACTATTATAGCAACAACACTACACAGCCTCTTCTTATGAACATGCAAGCCAAACTCCCACATCCCATCGTTTTTCACAGTGTTCCCATACAATAATAATTCTCCTACAATCACTAGACAAAGCATTCCATCACTGATTTAATAACTATGTAACTAGAAATCAATTCCATTAAGGTTGAACCACACAATATGTTTCATCTCAAAAATGATATGGCAATCACTCTAAGACCATATATAATTAGTATCATATTGAGCCAATGATTGCATGTCCTCTAGTGTGACACCTATTGCGAGGAGATACCAAGTAGATGCATGAATCCACCCATCAATTAAATGAAGGGGTTGCTACAGAATGAAAGAGATAACATGCATGTTCAATATTCCTTGGTGAATTATCACATATATTTGTTGGAAATCCCACCTTTCCAATCCACCATTAATTTGATTTAATAACCCTGAATTATGAATTAAATTGAGAATATCATGGAATATGTTTAATAACTATGTTGTTGCCATTTTGAATCATCACTCATTGTGCAATGGAGACACCCAAATTTTCTAGAGAGTCGACCTCTAATATTAGAAGCTTCTTTACGTAAACCAGTTCAACTTTCCCAAATTTTGCAATTGGCAAACTGAGTCTACGCAGGATGGAGATTGAATTTGAGCAGGATCATCTTTGATCTTAGAAACTTATTGAATGATGATCATCGAATCTCCAAACACTATTGATTGTTGAATATTACAAAATATTGCCAAGTATAATCCCTACCACAAGGCTAAGAATTCAGCCTAGTTGTTCGATGAGATCCCCAATCTCAAGCATATTGAGACTTCTTTTCTTCATTGGGGAAAATATAACCCCTCTCCATCTTTCCTCCCTAGGAATCTATATATATATATATATATATATATATATATATATATATATATATATATATATATATTACTTGCTATTTAAAAAAATAATAATAAATATATATTAATTTTCATAAACAAATCATAATTTCAATTAGGTTAAGAAAAAAAAAAATTATATATATATATATCCTAAATAGTTTTTATTCTGAAAACATAATCCCCATAAATAATTTCAATTTCACAAAAAAATTCTTGATTTACATTGTTTATAAACAAAAGTATTAGATTAATTTCTAAAATTAAGTTAAATTATGAAAGTGGAGAAGATGATGTCAATCAAATTTAAAATCCATATAATCATCATTCTAAGAACACAATGTCCCAATAAATTTTGTATTATTTTCAAACTATACATAATTTATAAACAAAAGATATTGGATTTAATACTATTATAAACAAAAATATTGTATTCTAGTCTTAAAAGGAATTGTAAATATTTTTAAGAATTAACCCAATCAAAAGTTGACAAAGATGTGGTCATGACATAGTCACAACATGCCACTTGTCTCTACATCAAAATAGTTTGAAAAACTTAAAAGGAATTGTAAATATTTTTAATAAATAACCCAATAAAAAGTTGACAAAGATGTGGTCATGACATGGTCACAACATGCCACTTGTCTCTACATCAAAATAATTTGAAAAAGATAGAACATTTATGTGGTGACAATGAAGTGCACCCAACATTGTGATGATGTGGGAATGATGTGTGATTTCCAATAACAACATATTACTGAATAAAAAATATTTATTTTTGTCACAAAAATGATGCATGGGAAATTCAACACTAAAACAAAGAAAAAAACACATGACCAAAACCCTAAGTTTGCATCACCCTACTTGTTAATTCCTAACATAAATTGAAAAGGGGGCTCAATAAGGGATATATATTGGGAATAATTGGATCTTTTAGGTTCTAAGGTACATACTTTTTTTCTCATTTTCCCATTTTTAAACTAAAAGAAAAAAATCATTGATTTAAACTAAGATGGAATGAAAGTTGGAATAGAAATTGGATTTTATTTGGAATGGTATTTGAAATGTGATGAGATTTATGTTTTAATTGAAATGTAACGGAATTTTAGTTTATGAATTTATTAACAAAAAAAGAGTAAGATAGGGCTATGGATTTCCTCTTACATATTTCTCTTCCTCTATTTCTCTCACTATTTTCCTTTCTATTCATCTCCTTCGAATCTTTTCCTTCTCACTCTTCCTCTTCTCCACTCCTTTTTTTAATCCCCCTTCTGTTCCTCCACCTCTTCCTCTTCCCCTTCCAATATTTTTCTTTCCCCTTTTCATTTTTTTTTCTCACTTTCCATCCCTCCCTCTCCTTGCTTCCCCTCTTTTCTTCTTTTACTTATCCATGCATTCTCCCACTCCAAAGCACATCTTCTAATAATAATGAGATTCCAATAGCAACTAGCCTAGGCAATCATTCTCTCTTTAAACATAAAACCAAATGACTAATAGTATGACTATTTTTTTTCTTAACAAGAACGATATGGTTTTTATATTAAAATTAAAATTCGTTGGATTCCTATCCAGCAGAAAAATCTTACAAGTCTTTCCAGTCTTTCAGTTATAGAGATTATTACAAAAATGATGCCCACAGTTTCATCAGAATTGCATCTACTAGCAACGCCGAGAGTTCTAAACTTCCTAGATATACTATAGACTTTATGGAATAGTCCTAAAAGCAAAATTGCAAAACATTGCATCAAAAGAAATTAACGGAAATGATTATAACCCGGGAAGTCTGGACAAATCCCATATTCTTTAATTGTGCATCGTTGATGTTAGTTGTTGGGCTTGCCGATGCTCCGGTTCGTTCCAGTCTGGGTACGTGATTAATTGTTTCCATAAGGTTCTAGGTCTTCTTTCCTTTGTCATCTTGGTCCACCTATTGACGGAGACTGTGAACCTCACTGCTTAACCAGGACATCCACTTTTCCTGCTCTGTGATCCTATTCTTTTGCAGCATCATCCTTTCTACGATGGATTTTTCTTTGTCCTTGATATTGAATAGCAAGTTGTTCAAATTGATGTGCAGATGGGCCAATTGAGCCTCCTAATAACTACAGATCTCTTCTACTAATGGGGAAGAGTCTGATGGGGAGTCCGGATTACGCTTAAAAGGGTCCATTTCCTTCCAATTGCTATGGCGATGGATTCCAAGGTTGCCTGCACCCAAGTTTCCTATTACAATGCTAGTGTTCAGCTCCTTTCCCTCTTGAAAACAATGCAGATACATTTTTCTAATTGCGCTCCTGAGAGCCACACAGAAACGGTTCCCGACCTGAAGCCTCCCACTCCAGAGTGAGGCTCTGCCCATATCACCTCTATACACATTGGAGGAATGGTTCTGATGGAGGGGGAGGCCATCCGTTATCTATTTCGAAAGGCCAGCATGCCTCAATCGTACTTTCGCCCAAGAAAATTCATTTCTCTGTGAGCCAATTCAATCTCTCATGCTCACAATTGAAGCCAATTCACTGTATTGATGGTCATTGTATCCATGGCACATGTGTTTCCACTCTCCACCGGATTGATATGACCTGCCTTACTGTCATCTGTGTGGTGGGTGATTACATCAGGGGTGAGCCAGCTCCACCATGTGTCATCTTTAGTCGACGTGCCATGAGTGGCAAAAGTTGAGTGGTAGCTATGACATGTGCCTTATAGGTGTTCAAGATCTCATGTTTCTTGTGAAGATTTCCCTTGGTCCAATTGGGTTTGATTGCCATTGTCATTAGGGAAGATTGTGGATCTCAATTGCTCCCCCTAGCCTAAGGTGACTTGGGGGTACCACCACTCCCTGATTTGCTTGCTTGTCTGCCATGCTATTTAACTCCCGCATCACATGCCAAGGAGTTAGGATTTTGAAATAAGGGAGAATACCTTCTATACGGCACCAAATCCTAGACTTATGTTTCATTATGCCCTTTTGCAGGGATAGAATGTGCATGATTTCCCACACTGAGACTCCAATAACATGAATAGCTCTAATGTTATTCCTTAATGCTAGCTCTAGCCCTTTCCAGAGAGCCATTGCTTCAACTTGATTGTTCATTTTTGTTCTAATTCCCCAAGCATACTCCATTTTTTTTGTTCCCTCGGGGCTATGCAACACCCCTCCCACTCCTGCCGACCCTGATAATATGATTATTAACTACCACATAAATTCATTTATCACTAACAATGACAATAAACCATAAACCATACGGAACTTCCTAATTTGTTGTTATACCAAACACTCATATCCTCTCTTATCACATTATAATTTGTACTTTCACTTAATTCTCATTTAATATTAGATGTAATTGTTAGTATTTTAATTGCATCACCCCTTTTTTAATTGGAGCTCAAGGCCCAGGCAGGTGAGGTTTGATTTTTGTTGGTTAATATGTTAAGGAGTTAGAGATTTAGATACTAAGAGGTGAAAACGATGTAAACTTTGAAACGGGAACTTAAATGAGTACCCATTTTTTTGAGGTAGCAAAAAATCATCTAATTTTCAAAAGTGCTAATTCACAATACCCTTTTTTTTAGGTAAAAAAAAATCATATGATTTTGAAAAGTGTTGATTTAGAATACTCCTTTTCTTAACATATTTTCGGCACTTTAAATTTTCTTATGTATCAAGTATGAACAATTTTTTTTAAATGTTAGTGATTTTCATGATAATTTTGAAAACTTTTGATGCTACATTATCCCCTTTTTTTAGATGGATCATTTTTTATGCTTATAATTTTCTAATGTATGAAGTGTGGATCTATTTTTTTATGTTGGTCATTTTCATGCGGATTTTGAAAAACAAACACATTTTTCTTAAGACATATTTTTGAGACTTTAAATTTTCTTATGTCCTAAGTATGCACAATTTTTTTTAAATGTTGATTATTAAACAAATTTTCAAGTTTCCTTATTCCTCTTTTTATTTTTTTGTCATAAAATATTTTTTTTAAGAGTCTTCCTAACATTTTTTTTTAACATTTTTTAAAATACATTTTTTTTAATTTTTTAGCGCATATATATATATAACATAAAAAAAAAAAAAATAGATTAAAAAAAACACACATATATAACAAAACATAAAATTAAAAATTAAAAAAAAATTGCAAATAAATATAATTTAATAATAATAATAATAAAAACAAAAAACAAAAAAAATACAATTAAAAAACAAACCAATAAAATTTTAAAAATAAACATTAAAGTAAAATTCAAAAATAAAAGTAATAAAAATATAAATAAAAACATTAAAATAAAAAGAAAAATGAAAAAAAAATTAAAGAAGATATTAAAAAATAAAACCATAAATAATAAATTAAAAATATTATTAAAAAAATTAAAAAATTATAAACATTAATAAATAAATAAAACATGCGCAGCCTAGCGGCTAGCGGACAAGCTGGGCTTGGCAGTGGATTCTTGGAATTGGCTGCAAAGCCCAGCTGGTCCAATGGCCATTGGCCTGGGCGGGGTGGCATGCCCAGTGGCCAGCTAGCTAGTAATAGCAATCCCTGACTAGCAATTTGATATCATTGTGTGTCAATTTGATTGTTGATTTTAAAATTTTTGTTATAAAGGATCGAGTTCACCCTCACAATGTGTCAATTTCATTATTGATCTTTAAGTTTTCATTACAATGGGCCGAGTTCGTCTACACTGCGTGTCAATTTGATGGTTGACTTTTACATTTTTGTTGCAATTTGTCAAGTTGTCTTATGTTAAGATTTTAAATTCATCATACTTTTAGTATTTGAAAAGGAAATTACTCTTAATATAATGACTTTTTCGTTCAGGTGTTCATTTTTAAAGCTTTTTAGTCATAAAAATTTTTCATAATGTCATGGCCGAAAATTTGTCAAAATTTCAAAGTTTTTTTTTTAGTCATGGTAGTTTATTTTTAATGTTATTGTTGAAAATAGTTATAAGTATTTTCTCTTTAACACTGGCTGAAAATTGTTAGAATTTTAAGGCTTTTAAGAGATGTGATATTTTATCTTTAATGTCATCCCTAAAAATCGTAGGAATTTTAAGGTTTTTCATTGTTACGATATTTTCGTTAACGCCATTACTAAAAATGTTGAAAATTTACCTTGAAAAAAAAAATGTTAGCCCAACATCAACATATTTTGTTTTCAGGGTGTTTTTTGCACAAATAAAAATTGTGTTCATTGCTTTTTATTGTCATCATTTTTAAATATTGAAATTTTACACACAAAAAAAAAATGATATTCTAGCATCAACATTTTTCATTTTTGGTTTGTCTTCCATGTTTTTTTGGGTTTTTTTTTCATATTTCTTGTTTTGAGTTTATAGTTCCCATTTTAAAGTTTGCATTGTTTGAAATGTTACCTTCACAAGACAAATAGGTACCTTCTTACAATATTCTCATTACTGTATATGAAAGAAATAAAATTTACTTTGACATTGTCTAATTAATACATATTAGTATTTTAATATTTTCTATATAATATTTACCAATGTGGAATAGAGTGCACTAGAGGTATTTTACACCATAATAATAATGAAATAAATAACATAGGACCCATAGGTGGGACTGAGCATACGTGACATGATACCAAAATCATAAATAATATTTTGCTCCCATATTGAAGGAGTGTGTGAGTCAACTTTGGTTTATTTTGGTTGAATTTGGAGATTTTCATAATACCTTTTATTAAATAAAGTATTTGTATATTGTTAAGCAAATGTGTGTATATGTAATGTTCATGACTCAAGCTATATACATATATTTTATTGCATGAATATGTACTTATATTAGTAACCTATAATTGTAATAAATATATAAATCATATGGCCTTTGATGGAGAGATCAAACAATAATGCTAAATACAAGGAAATAACTAAAGAACATCATAGAAGAAAACATAAGATAAAGTAATTCATGAATACAACAATGAATATATCATGATGAGCTGTAGTTGTAATTACATATTTTACGGTTTTCATATACTGTTGAAAAATATGTATTTACTTCACAAAGAGTTGTATGAATAAACCTAATTATTATTATAATCCTTATTATAATTGGTAGAGATCAAATTTTAGGAGCCACATAGTTACTTTGAGCATGCATGCTAGACATGGTATTATTTATCTTATACTTTTAGTAAAATTTAAAATAATTGAATATAGTATAATATAGTTTTCATAGTACTTATTCATTTGATGTTGAGCATATTAATGTTTGAGCACATGGGATAGAGATGATATGAACAAATACTAATATTTATATCAACAAAAGACAAGGTAAGGGTTTTTTTTTAGTATGATGGGATACAAATTAATGGAAAATGAGAAGTTTTAAAATTTGTAAGTGGAAATTTTAGTAGGAGGTGGTCAAAAGAATACTAAAAGCAGTGGGATAAAATAAGTTATGTTAATAATAAAAAATATTAGGGGAAAATAAGTTAGGTTAACAAAAAAAAAAATATTAGCGTGAAAATGTGAAAATGGGAAACACTTTTGCTTGTTTTTTACATACAAAATTGTGAATTTTTATGTATTTTCAACTTCATTTGTTAGAAACTCATGTTTTCTTTGAGATATTTTCTTTTCGGCTATGGTCACAGGGGTCCTCCAAAAACTCCAACAGGGAACTAAATGGGAGAAAATCTCCCAAAGTTGGCGAACAGCAGCTCTTATAGAGGAATTGAGTCAATTGGTGAAACGCATACAATACCTGATCCCTCACCATGTTAGAAGGAAAGGAAATGCAGCAGCAGACTACTTGGCAAACTAGGGATGTGAGAATGCTGAGAGCCGCATAGAGGGACGCCCAACTAACCTCATATGGAATGTGGAACTACAATCGCTCCAGTTGATAGTGGCAAAAGACCTCCAACCCCCCGATCGGGGTGTACACATGCCATCATGAAGTGGGGAGGCGGCAACTTGGCAAGCGCTCCCATAAATGATAATTAAGACCACTTAATATGAACTGTCAGACCAGCGGAGTGGAGTGTGTGAGCGCCGGCAAAGGAATGATGGTGCATGATGGACAGGGTGTTTGGCAGGCCAGCGGAAAAGCAGTTGTGAACTTGGTAAGTCATTTAACCCCGCCCCTTCAATCTTGCAAGCATTATCCATTGCATGCGAGAGACTGGAGGTGGCAGCGAAGGCGAACTACAGCTCTTCACCCAGGATATAGCTTGACTCTATCCGGGTATGTTTTTACGATAATCTCAGCTCTAATGATGTTATATGCAGAAGATATGGTCTATAGTCATGATGGTAGTTTAGATTTTATGCCGTTAGTAAAGTGTCTGGAACCATAATTGAATCCGGTCCCTCCTTGTTTCCGTGACCCTTGTTACTCCTCTGCACCCGATACAAGCTCTGTTCGAATGTATGGGAGTAAAACCCCCAATTATATGTGTTATCAGCGCGACAGCCAGGTTTTGATAGGGAGTCATTTCCCAAACAGCAATCCCCCTGTTTCTAATTCTCGTAGTATCTATGGTAATATGAGGAGTCATCCCATTAACAGTAGGCTAGAATTCCTCAGCCAGAGTCATGGCCTCATCTATTTACCTGTAGAGAAACCCTGCCATACAATGTTATTTCTTTGTCTGGGCGTAGCAAATCCAAATTGCAAGGGTGTTAAAGTTTATAATATGAAGGGGAAGACAGAGAGGTTATGGTCAGTAGGTAGTCTTCCTGAGCAGTGTTTGCGTTTGTCTGTGTCGAGAAACCAAAACTTGTTTTATCCTGAGGAAAATGTGCAGAGTCAAACCAAATCCCGTGATAGGAACTCTCCCAGTTATCACAGGAAGCGTAAGAATAAAAAGCTGGCCGAATCTCAACCTCATCTCCTGTTTCAGTGGTATAATAATGATAAGAGAAAGAGGCGTTTACTCAGATCAGACAATCAAACTCTCAAGGGCACCGTAAGGTGCATGCTTTGTTTTAATACTCTTTCTTACTCTGTTCACTTCTGTATGCCAGTGTTTGTTCAAAAACCCAACCCAGCAATGGGGAAGCGACATAACAGGGCAGTCACTGACAAAGGAAAGCAGCCTGCTCAGTCTGAACCAGCTCCTAAGAAAAGGGGTCGGAAAACGTATTTGGAACATCTGGAAACGCTGGCAGTTAACTATGTCATTGGCAATCCCTCTGTAGTTAGAAATGATATTCGTGGATGGGAAAAAGAAATTCAGCAGGAACCAGAAGATAATGAGACAGAGGCAGAGATCCTCGATTTCATTACTGATCCAGGTCATACACGAGGCAGGCTTACATTGTTTAATCAGACAGTCCATACTTATTGGATTGTAAAATGTTTGATAGCAAAATCAATACATAGTAATCATCCAGTTCAAGCAAAGACTGAAGCAATGCAGCCAGACCTTCGTACCCAGGCTCAACTCTTGGAGATTCAGGACAACCAGCAGCATATAAAGATCACTCAATACCAGACTGCAGATAGAGTTAGCAGACTAGATGACAAAGTGGGGCGCATGGAGAAAATCCTCCAGAAGATTCTTCAGCAACTCAATCAAGCAGAAATGCCAGGGTCTAATGTCAAAGACCCTGCCCCAGTCTCTTTATCTGAGGGCTAGAAGATTTTTCTTGTTAGATTTGATGGTTTTTTGTTAGTTATGAACTTTTAAAGACTGTTATGTTTGTACATATTAAAGTAGTGGAACAGGTAGTGCAAGAAAATTATAGGCGTAAGAGACAATTTCAGTATTGGGATGCAAATCATGTTTTTAGATGGCCAACAAAACTGGTTTCCCTCGGGCAGGTTGAGGCCAAAGAATGACTTTATATTTTTGTAACCTATCTTTAAATATAAATAGAAATGGCAAGGTCCCACCGAATTCACAAAAAAAAAAAAAAAAATATTTTTATAGATTTGTCTTGCTTTCGTACTCATATTTTTTTTGTATGGACATATGTTTGGAGAAATTTGGTGGATACTAAATGCATATACTTGAAAATTTCACGCAATTATAATGAGTGACTTAAGTATCCACCATGGTTTGTAGAGATGGTAATTTATTTTGGGAAAAAATTTCTATCATCACAATCTACACAAATTGCACTCAAACCTAAACTATTTTTGATGAATTTTTAGATTCAATCATTATGTTTAATCATTAAATGAAATACGACGAGACCAAAAAAAAGGTGATTTTTCAACACTTTTGGCTATCCGTCAATTTTCAATTTAATGTGATCATCAATAAGTCAGTTGAAAATACGATTTTGAAGAGGACATAGAGAGGAAGTACCAAGTGAATTTTTAAATGATTTGGTGTTTCGATTTTGAAGTTATTGAATTTTCATTTCAGGTATTTTTCAGAAGTCTCAAAATCTACAATTACATAGTTTAGTATAAAATTATTAATAAATATCATTTCTTCATGAAAATTAATAAAACTTATATCATTTGAAACTAGATTAAGAGGTGATTCAAATGGTACCAAAGTCATCAAATAGCCCATAAATTTGGCAAGGATTCAACTCTTATGAATTAAAAATTTCCTTAAAATCACCGATTTTTTTCTAATTTTCATTGACTGAACAATTTTAGTCATGAGTTTAAAAAAACTCTCAACTGAGAGTTTTTTTTCAACTATGGTTTTTGTGAAATGCGCATGGTTAAATATGCAAAAAACTCTTGCTTGAGAAAAATTAAAACTCTTGTTCGAGAGTATGAGTAGACAATATTTCCATTCCCATACTCTCAACCAAGATTTTGGACAGAGAATATTTCCTTTCCAATTCTCTAGGCCGAGATTTTTATAAAATTTTGTGTGAGAGGTTGGCCCCAAGAAAACTCTCCGTTGAGAGATAGGGCATAGAATGTTTCCTCCATTCGACCCAATTATTTTATCAATCGATGTCCATTTCAATGTACAATTATTTCGGCTAAGAGTTGTATAAATACTAGGCTGAAAGTTTCCATTGGAGATAAAATACTCAAAGAGCGAAGTCTGAAAGACAAAGTTCATCTTTGGACAAATTTTTATTGAAGGTACTACAAGGGGAAAATAAAGATTATATATATATATATATATATGGGCAAAGGACCTTTTTTTGGGAGGGAGGGAGGTAGGGAGGGGGAGGGGGAGAAGGAGCCTGATTTTATTGTTTTTCTATGGAAATTAAAAATTATTTTTTCCCTATGGAAAAATATATTCTGATTTTTGTTTTCTAAAATAGAAGATATATAAAAAATTATTTTAGATTAAATTATGAATCACCATAAAAAATTGTGCTTTGAGATATTTAAATTTGTCTTGAATTATTTGTAGTATTAAAAGCTTGAACTCACTTGTGTTGTTTTAGAATTACATTTTAGATTTCTAAATTTAAGAACATGAGAAACCAAGAGAAGTGTAAACGAAAGAATGATCGCATTAGAACTGATTTAAAGGAAAAGAATTAGAAACTAAAAGAAAAGAGGAGAGCACTAAGGGAAAATAGAGAGGTTGAAACAAATGTGAAAATATAAAATAGAGAGCATGAAAGAGATGTGGAGGTACCAAATAGAGAGCTTGAAGAAGGCGTGGGGGTACAAAATAGAGAGATTGAAGGAGATGTGAATATACCAATTAGGGATTTTGAAAGAGATGTGGATTTGCATGAAAATGACGAGGAAATGAGAGATGTCGAGGAACTTATCAACGAGAATATCGATAGTAATATCGAACCAATTAACGTTTTAAATTTTGAATAAATTGTAATATTTAAATTAAATCATATTTCAAAGTCATCATTATGATATATTTTAATAATGTTCAATGTATATACATGTAGAGTACACAATACAAATTTATATATTTTTTTATGCAGGGACAACATCTAACCCACAACAAGATCCTACCGCATCTAGAAAAACATAGAAATTAATGGGAAGTGACAAGGTCATTATCTCTAATGATAATTTTCTAGAGAATATGGATCCAACTATAATGGAAGAAATTGGGCACATCAATGCGTGAACGAACAATTTGAAATAAAGTAAATAAGGTGATCAAAATTTTTTTTTGAAGGTAAATCTATCATAGCACAAGCTCAAATGTTTTTTTTTTGTGTTAAGGCTCAACTTTATATTATGGTGCCAAAAATATACAGTGTGTTTTTCCTCATGTTATGGGTTTTCCTATTATGAAAACATCCCAAAAACACATATAGAGCTTCTTAATATTACACAAGTTTTATTTAACTAGCCTATCTGGAAAGATATATTGATGGTTCATATTATGGCTACAAAAATGTCGTTTTCAAAACGGAGAGCTTCCCTTCAATGGGTCTTCCTGAGTGCGAAAAAATTGAGAAGGCGTTGACATGAGTAAAACTTTACATAAAAAATAACTTATTTATATTATGAGACTTGTTGTAGGATCTTGGTACCTAAAAGGAGTTGACGATCTTAGCACTCCTTGTCCAAAGTGATCTTCCAATATTTGTCCCTGACATGAGGAGGTGAGTGCCACTTCTGAGTTGCAGAACCTACAATTGATCCTACTATTGGCGTCGAAGAATTCATAATGGATAATTTTGAAGTAGAGAAAACCAAGGGAGGAACGCATTTCCAAACCTCAATGGGAGGGAAAGGCATATTTGAATTAACTATTAAAATATTTAAAGTGTTCCCAACATAGGGAAATGTGACCAAGTCCCCTATTTTCTGCCAACAGTGATGAGAATGCCCCCAGTGGTGGAATAAACTGTAATATTGAAAAATTGGTCGAATTACAAATCTTAGAGAAAAGTCATTGACTGAATTGGCTCTGTGGTAGTTATGAAAGGTTGTACCTACAACGTTCATCCAAGATCTTAGATCCATGGCCAATAAAACATATTGGATGCCCCTGTGCCTAATTTCCTGCAATTTCCTCTGATTTAGAAACTGTAAACAATTAAGAAACCAAAAATTTGAATGTATGGTGAGATAAAGACTATGAGACCGGGAGGCCACTGCAAGAACCATGACCACCTTGTGAATTTAGGCTTTGAGGTTTTGTGGATGATGCCTACTATAATGAGGATATTACATCGTTGAGACAGCCAAAGAAAGCTTTCAAATGGACCAATTGTTGACTAGGAGGAGATAATTATCATAAAAGGCATTGATTCTACCTGTAATTCCCACCACACTCAATGTTTCTTTGGACGTTTTTTGAGCTGCAAAGGTTGACAGAGTTATAGGATGGCATGAGGAGGAAAAATGACTCAACTTGATGCTAGCCTTGTGTTTCATGACCTGAGCCAACGATAAAACATTATCGCTCTCTAATGAGCTATTGGGAATCATGATGAGCCAGAGAATGATTTTCATTATGTTCTTGCGAGTGAAATGAATTTTAGGGCACGATATCCCATAGTTAACTAGTGCAAGGATAATTTTCAACTAAGTGTCATCATGTCAATATTTTAATGTCTTGGCCAAGTGTCTTGTGCCCTCCATTTTCCTTGTACACTTGTCGATCAGTGTTTGGTTACGCACCCATTGTGGAGGAGCACAAGCACAAATGTTACATAAAATTCTCAAACACAAATATCTAAGAGATGCAGTTCAATTACTAGGCATTAGATATTTCAAAGAGGTGTGGTTAAATCAATTGGTACCAAAAAATATGACATCGGCCATTGGCACACAGGCAAAAAATTGATCTCAAGATGGAAAAAATTCTTGTTGATTAATGTTAACAGGTATTGTCGGAAAAGGAACTGTATCACATCAATTGTTGTCAATGGAAGTATTGAATTTACAAAACATCAAGAAAAATTCCATGGAATCATAACAAATTTAGGACTCAAGTAGATGAAAATAATGATCCGTCATGTTGGGCTAATATCTGTAGGCAATCCTATGAAGATAGACTTCTAGATAATGTGAAAGATAGGGTGAAATATTTTTTGAATTTGAATTCCCATGTGTTACCAAATGAAAATTACATTGTGTGAAATTGTATATCTATAGGGCATTATGAAAATTAACCCAAAAAAATAACAGAGGTCAGCCAAGTGGAGTTATTTCAGAGTTTTATAGATAGTAACGTTGATGTGAAGATTACCCCTGGCACATTTGTGAAGCTTAAACCATGGTATGTTAGGCCTATGACTATTCATGACACATGATGTTGTCGATACCTTGTAGAACTCCAATTATATTATGAGGAATTTCTAAAATTTTGCGTAAAATGTTTTTCCAATAACCCCCCAACTTTAAATGTTCGTGAATTTTTATCTGATATATTATGTGGTCGATAAAATGGCCAATTATATTATAATAAATAATGTGTTGGTGGAAGAAAATACAAATGTAACAGACCTTGATTGATTTTCCATGTAAAAAATATATATAGGAACAGGGCCATGGGACACGTATTCCAAGATGAATGGTGGGAAAAAAGCATTATAATGGGGATCAGTTTCAGTTTATTTATGGATAAGGAAGTTGGAAAAGGAATTGGAGAAGGTAAAGAGGAAATAATTGGCATTTTATTTTATGAAATAATTGAAAATAAGAGAAATTTAAGGTGAAGAGACACTGAAATTAGAGGGAAAATGAAGAAAATGAATAAAATAGAGGCCTCAATGATAAAAAGCCTTCTAAGGATCAATTTCTATATTTTGTGAGTTTATCTTTGTTCTCTCATTCTCTCATACTATTGTGCACTTATATAAATCTTGGAGCATTCTTGGAGCACTTGGGGCATTCACTTGGAATGGAGAAAGAAGGAAAAGGAAAGAAGGGAGTGCAAGAAAACAGTTGAATCAACAATTATAGTTTGATTTCTTTGCAGGTAACAGGTTGCATGTGTGATTTCCTTGTTTATTTTTGGATGCATGGTATATGCATGTGATTTTTTGGTTATGTGTTTTCATTGGCGTGGATATTTAATTGGATTGACACTCGTTTTAACCTTGCCTTGCCATTTCCAAGATATACATGGTGTTGTGGGTTTTTCCACTTTTTGTTTTTTGATTGGTGCTTAGGCTCCTAATGGTTGTGGGTTGGAACAAATTCTCTGGAAGCCCTAGAATAGATTGGGTTGAGTTACTAGTCCTGGATCCTAGGTTGAAACGCTTTGGAGCCCTTGGTGGGTTGAGTTACTAGTCCCTCGAGCTGGATTGGAAAAATGTTATGGAGGCTTGGGAGGTTGTAGTTTGAGTTACTAGTTCCTGCAACCATGGAAAACTTGGGTAGAGACTGATTTGGTTGGTGTTAGTGATGTCTGATAGTAGAGGTGGAATCACTATGGTTGAGGGTTGAGGAATTTTGGCCTCTGGAAGCCCTAGTTTGTTTTTATCTTCGTTATTACATGGGATCCCACATTCATGCTTGGAATATGGTGCAGGGGTGATTGACTGAAAGAGAATTTAGTTTCAGCCCAATCTATGGTGAGGTGGTAAGTGGAAGTCCCTTACTTGGTTCGAATTTTGATATCTTAGTAAGAGTTATTCTTCTACTTTAAATCTTGTATACTTGTAGTTATTATTTCGGTGATATTATGGTTTTTTTTTTCATGGTTTCTATGTTGGTTATTTTTTGGTTATATGTTGGTTATATGATGTGTATTACATATGGCTCTTAACATGATTTGATGAATATATGAATGGTTGATGAATGCATGAACTAACAAGTGTTATTGCAGCTAGATAGAGAAGGTTTAGATCCTTCTTAGTGATTCTCATATGAATATTAGACTCTTATGATCATATATGCATTCATGACCTGTAGCTTATATGTTTTCTGTGTGTTTTCTAGATTTTTTGTTATGGATTAGGCATATTTAGATCAAGTTCTTGCTTGAATTTTAATTTACTAGCATCATCGGTACCTTTAATTGCATTCTAGAAAGTTTCAAGAATTTATGGGAAGTGGTCTAGAGATTGGCCTAAAAAGATGGCACAAATCCCAGGACCACATGATCATAACTGAATATTTTATGCCATAATTGCATGGAGGCAAGCATGTGAGTGATATTATAGCCTCATAATCGCATGGAAGCAGTGTTAAGGGTGAAATTATGGGTCTATATCAATGAAACAAGGTTCCAGCTCATGGATTGAGAACCTGGGGTGTTTCTTCAGCTCCTGGGTGATCTGTAGTCCCTATAGTATTTCATTTTTTGGTCAATTTGTAGGCCCCACTTCCTTAATTAGAACTGAGAGGTTAGGTCATGTCTTAGTGACACTCATCTCATGTTTACCCTGGAAGGCTTTTGAAATTGGGTAAATGTGGGAGGGGTGGTTATAGGGTGGTATCAGAGATTCCAAGTTCAAACAATTGGACTAGATGGGCTAAATGTGTATGGTTATGCATGTATAGTAGGTTAGACATGGATCGTGGTGAGAATTATGTATTTTTTTTCATCATGATTTTGTTGGTATGTTATGATGATCATATGTTGGTTGAGATGGAGCAGAAGATGCAGATTATTAGAGCGAGGTTGCAACACTGGACCTTGTGGAAAGAGAAGATTTTCATACATGCAATATATGTTGGCATGCAAGTATGATTTTTAATGGTTGTTATATGCATCGTGGTTATAAACATATTGTTCATTCTATTATTATTGTGGTTACATGCATGAAAGATGCTAGTTCGTCATTGCAGTCATATGCACATGTGTCAGTTAGTCATGTATGGTAGTTAACTTGTTTTTATATGCATTGCGGCCATATGCATGATGATTATGGTAATTTCATTTAATATATTGATTTTATATGTATCATGCTAATCTGGACTGACTTGTGCAGATGTGATAGCCTCCCCTGAGATACATTAAGGTCTGTGTTTGATTATATCGTCTATTTAGTTTAGACAACATGGTACGGTTTGTAGGAAATGGAAGATCATGAATGAAGAGTAGAGTAGTGGACTATGGTTCACGTGACTCCCCTTAAAGGTATGATGTGAAATATACGGATTGGAAAAATGGCATGATTATGTGGTATGTTTCAAGTACAAAATGTATGAGAAATGAAAATCAAGTTTTAGTAAGTGTGGTAAAACTTAGTAGAGCTTTGGAGATCCATTTCAATTGTTGGGCATTGGAGATTGGGACATTATAGTAGCTACCTCCTTCTACCTTAGTGTGGACCATAGATAGTAAGGGATTATTTTTACAAGATGTTTGAATGTTTGATTTGTTATCACTCCACCAGATCTCTGAGGCCGATAAGAGACCAGCAAAGGTAACCACATACCAATATTTTTCCAAGTAGCTAGCCCTATTAGGCAAGAGAGGGCTATCTCCAATGGATCTCAACCAATATGACTAGATCAATGAAATATTAGGCTTGGTATAGTATCACAGGGGTTTGATTGATTGATTTTGAGGTGATTGATGGTGAATAGGTCAGGGAAGGAATTAAGTCAAGGAAAACAATGATAAAAATTGCAGGAATCTGATGGAGCAAGGTAGGTTAGCAGTTCAACACAAAATTATATTTTTATGGAGTGGTATAGATTGCTAGGGTTTGAGAAAAGAGCATAAGAGATATGAATTCTTTTCTACTAGAAGAAGATGAAACAAACTGTAGCTATTCCTCCAAAACAAAGCATAAGCTTAATGAATTATGTCTTTCTGACTTAGGAAACAATTAAATGCATAAATGGAATGAATATGAAATCAAAATATAGTCACACATTTGAAAAACATAAGAAGAAACAATTTCAAATCACTTTACCAAAACAATTCCATCAAAATAGCTACAACTCGGTCTGTTATTACTTGCCAAAAGTTTGATTACAAAAAGTGTTCAGTGATCAATCCAACATCATCCAACCATAGCAATGAGAAAGGAAATGAAACATATATGCCAAAAACAATTTCTCCCACTCTCAGGGGGCGATTCCCTGACTTGTGGATCTGAACCCCTAAATTCTCAACTGGAAACCCAAAGACTAGGGAGGTTAACAAACTCATCCCAAACTTTGGTGAAACTAATTCATTTTTCAAAAAATACATTTTTACCCAATGTATATACCCCTAGTAAGTAAAAATGAAATAATTACATTTACATGAATCAATTACATCAGTAAAATCCATCAAATCCATTTAGCAACTAATAAAAAGTCAAAATCTGGAAAATATCAGTGAACTAGCAAAAACGCAACACCCTTAGCAAAAGCGCAGCGCAACCGTGAAAAAAATGCAGTGCTTCCTTCAAACCCACTTTTGGATGACTTCTCCAACTCCAAATTGAGCTCATGATATCTCATTTAAAATATATTTCTATATACTACACAATGGACCTATCAAGCACTTAAAAGGATCAAGTATATCCTCTCAAAAATCAATTCCCCCAAGACTGGTCAAAAAGTACAGAATGGGGGTGCAAAAAGTGCAGCTTGCTCTTGTGGGCCACTTTTGGAGGCCTTCCTGAACTCCAAATTGAGCTCCTAATAGCTCATTGGAAATATCTTTCTATCTAGTTATCACTTGACTCATCAAGAAAGTCATTTGAACATTCCATAAGGGATAAAAGTTTATTTTTCCAAGACTACTCTAGAAGTGCAACAAATCTCTTGTAGAAACTATATTTTTAGCATTCCTCCCAAATCATAACACCTGTGTAAAAACTGAATGTCTTTTTTCTTCATTGGTCTATGATTAACAAAAAAAACTTTCATTTTTATGAAATTCATCTCCATTTGGTTAGAAACATACTTTGAAGAAAAATTGGCCCTATGTGTAGCAAATGATTTGTCCCTTAGAATTACTTCTTGAAAAATGATGGAGACATGATGTTCAATGGGAGAGAAAATTAGGGTTTAGTGTAGGAAAAACAGGGGATTTGGGAAATTTATAAGAATGAAGGGAAATAAAGGGGATATGGGGCTTCTAAATTATTAGGAAAAATTTTGGAGGTGGGGAGGGATGTTAGGAAGTAGGGGAAAGTAGAATTTCAAGGATTTAGTGTGGGGAAGGGGTCCAAAAGGGGAAAACACAGGCCTAGTCTAGAAAAGGTCAAATTGTAGTGATATGATAGGGTTTGTGGAAAAATGATGATTTTGAGGGATAGGAGTGATGGGAAGTGTTTACGAAGGTATATTAAGGATAGGGGAAGGTGTAAGAGAATCAGGATACAAGTTTTGTTGATTATTTAGCCATGGAAGTCATGAAACAAAAAAAAATTCCCTCAAAACCCTACGAGAGGGAAATGAGATTTCCAAGAAAAATTGAGAGACAAATATGGTAAACAAAAAACCACTTACTTGGAAATGATAGTTTGGAACATGAAATTTTTGAAGCAACCTTCTGCAATCATGATTTGAGTACCCTTGGGAAAACACAACTCCCTTTGGCAAAATTGCTATCACAAGAGGAAAACTTGTCTTTTGATGGCATGAAATGGCCTTTGTGAGAGTGGGAGTGATTTTTCTTGGTAGGGAGATGTCTCTTGAATTAGGAATGAGAAAATGAACTTGGGTTTTAGTTTCTTTGTAGCTTTGAAAATCAATTTTCTCCTTTGGTGGTGTAGTGGACCCACCATATACTTTCACATTCAAATTTGAACTCGAGCCTTAGAACTTAGTTGCATATAATCCATCATAATTAAGATGAAAACATGCTTTTAAAACCTTTGTTGAAAACCTTTGACTATTATTACTCCTTAAAAAGATGAATTTGATGGTGAAATGGCCAATTTTCATGATTTTGACCCTATGACCTAATGATGACACAACATGGAAGAATGAGTTGAATGATGACCATGATGACTATGGGACTCTTTCAACAATCAATGACCTTACCATGATGATGTCCATTGACCATGGAGGTGAAAGGAGTAGTAATGATCTAAATACCCTAATCAGTCATCAATTTTTTGCATGATGACCTAATGGAATGACAAAAATTTTAAAATGGACTGGTGGAAGACTGCAAAGACTGACACTAACATTATTTATTGCATGATATGAGTATGTGCCTATAAGATTGCATGAAGGAATTATCTTGTTTTAAGATGGTTGTACTAACACAGTATGTGCTGAGATAGTTGATATGCATTTGAGTGCAAATGGGTGATAGTTGTAGTATTATGACTAATCACTGTGAGTTGATTATGACATGGTTTTTTGTCTTTATAAAGGTTTATTTCAAATTAATAGACACGCACTACAATAAAAAAGGACATTGGTGAGGGTCATGCTTGTGACGGACCTTTAAGGTCCGTCACCAATGTCACATATGGTGACGTTCCTTAAAAAAGTGTTTTCGTAAGTACATATGGTGACGGTACTTTAAGGTTTGTCACCAAAGCCATTTTCAGTGACACTTTTGGTGACGGTTGTAAAAGGCCCGTCACTAATTCTTTCTTTGGTGACACTTCTAGTGACGATCTTTTATTGACCCTCACCAATGCTATTTTTGGTTACTTTTGGTGACAGTCAAAAAAATTTCGTCATCATTGATCATTACAATGAGTTTTTGATGACCCTATGTGCATGTTACTATATTTTTGGTCAAAAGATAATGATTTAAGACCATTGTTGTGGAGTCTTTTTCATGATGTGTCCAAGGCCATATAGTGGTTAGATTCAGTCAATTTGTTAAGAAGTAATTAATGTTTATAGTTTCCCTCAAGTGATGAGAATATAGTTTTCCTATGATTCAATACATGATTCATCTCTATTAGGTTTATTATCTAAAAAACTCCCTCTAGATAAATTTCCACTAATGTGTGTAGAAAATATATTATTTAATAAATAATCAAGGTTTGTAAATTCTATTAATGAGAGAGATATATCACTCCTCAACACTCTTGGCACATATTAACATGCTTTGGCACACATTAACATTCCTTGGCACCTCGCATGTCTTAAAAAATATTTGTACCTAGAACATATTGCCATGACTAGGACACCCAAACACATGTTGGCAAGCTCTAGCATAGCGTAAAACTCTCCTAGCATGTGTTGACATGCCTTGTAGTCTTTAGCATGTAGAAATTATACAACAAGCATGTATATCATGGATTCAATCTGATCTAACAATGTACTAAAGTTAAATACTGAATCGCTTCAACAAATCAATTACGGAATTAAAAACACAATCACCAATCTTATGAAGAAAAGAAGAATCAATCAAGCCACAACATAGATAATTTTCCCGGGAAAGCTTGCTACTCAAAACCACAATATCTTCTATTCTATATTCAACATGGAATCATGAAACAATTACATACAACTCTTCTGACAAGAGCCCTCCTGTACTTAGCTAATTGTCTCACACTGTCCCAGATAAAACTCACCAATACTTAGCCAATTTATTGCCTCTAGATAACCCACCTTTCTTGTGAAATCCCCATTATTTTGGAATTTTGGCCTTCCTTAACTGTGCAAGTATCATGGGCACTCCAATGGGTGTTTGGTTGCATGGGTGCAACCCAATAATCCTACAATTGATAATCAACTTCCCTTTCACCTAGATCTCAACTGGGTCTCAACTGGATCTAACATGCATGCAGCTAATAATAGTAAATCCTCAGTTGCATGTGAGATCATTGATTGTGAATTAATTAATATTTAATTCACTTGATATCTCACTAATGTATCTAACAGTTACAACTAGCACAACTTATTTGAACTCACTTAACTGAGTTAAACTGATTACAATCTGCATTAACTAATGCACCACTACACTTCGAACTCTGTTACAACTGGAATTACTCTGCATGCCTCACCAACTACCTCTAAATCGAAATTCATGAGCTAACTGAGTTTATCACACTTAGTTAACTATTACAATTTATTTTGAGATTAGATTACATTTTTTTGTCCATATTTATTAAGGGATAGCTAAAATATACATGAACCAAATTTAGCCCACACCAGTGTAGGTGCTGCTAAGACCGGTGGTCCCACCCTAGTGTAGGTGCTGCTTGGACCTCCTGGTCCCACACTAGGCATGGGTGCTGAAATTTCTTGTTGAACTTCAACATAGAAATCCCTGGAATACTTTAGCATGCATTAAAATACATGAGCACTTGGAACACATTAGAACTTTGCATGTATTGGAACCTATTATTAGTGTGCCTAGCATGCCCCTTTTGAAAAATATAAAGCCCTGATTTATTAACCCTCTTATGTGTTCATTTCCTTTCATTTTATATTGGTTCTTATTTTTGTTTCCTTGATACTCCTTGACACATATTGGCATACCCTAGTACCCTACATATCCTCGCATGACTTAGAATCTTGCATGTATTGGCACTATTTGGAAAATTTTAAGAGACATTGGAACTCCATAGCACACTCTGGCACTTCTTGACATGCCCTGATATTCCCTAGCATGCCTACTATTGCTTAACATACCTTGTCACTCCCTCCTTGGCATGATATCTAGCACTCATTGACACTCTCTGTCACACCCTAATATTCATTTACTTCCATGCATTTTTACCTAGTGCTCCCTTGTGTTTCCCTAGTACTCTCTAACACTCCTCAGAATGCATTAGCACACCATATCACACCTTAGCACTCTTTGACTTTCCCTTCCACTTCATAACATGTGTATCACTCCCTAACACACATTGGCACTTGGCACATGATGGTGCTTGGAAAATATTAGCATGTCTACCATTCATTAATATGCCTTGGTATGCTTTGGCATGGTTTAATATTAAATTTATTTGAGATAAATTATTAGAAAGTAGATGAGAAGTAACAGAGTATGATTTGGCACTTAGAATGCAGTAACACTTGGCACTTGGCACATATTTCCACTAGTGTTGGTGTGCCCAGCATGCCCACCTAGAAATGGTAAATTTATGACCTATTAATCCTATGATGTGTTCATTTACTTCTAGTTTAATTTGTTTCTCCTTTTTGTTTCCTTGATAGTCCTTGGAATGTATTGTCACACACTTTCACATCTTAGCATGCCTTAGCACTTGCCACATTTTAGCATATTTTACATGGCTTCAAACTATCTGGCACATGTTAGTATTCCCTAGCATGCCTTGGCACTCATGCCCTCACAAATATCCTTACATTTTTTCATAACTTGGGAACCAAATCAAGTCCTTAGCTACTGCATTTCATGTCACATTTTCTTGCTTCATCCACAACAACTTGACCAATTGCACCTACTACAAGTATATTGTCCCTTTTTCACCTAAGAACTACCTATACCTCATCTTAGGCCACTAATGTTCAAGCTGAACTTGTCCCACTTAAGAACTTACCAAGACATGGATCACATTTAGCCATGGCCATAAAAAAACTAAGCAACATAGCTTACATAGGCAATATTTGACATTTATGTCCATTTCATATAAACGGTAGAACATTAGCTGAGAGTTTTCAAGAACCACAAGATACACAAGACACACAAGATATAAGTTGGCACAAGCTGAGTGCCCCAAAAATTATACACAAGAATGTACAATATGAAATTGTCTAAAATAGTTTAAAACATGAGAATTCGGCCAAAGTGTGCTATATGTCATATAAAAATAATAGATCAAGGAAAAATAGTGTTGTTCATAACACAAAGTATCCCTTTGTCTAAAACTGCTTTGTCGAGCCCCTTATCGCAATCATAGTATTGCCTCTTGCAAATCCTATTATGAAAATATTATAGCACACTTCGTCCTTGGCACACTTGAATTCACTGACACTCCCTGTCACACACTCTTATTTGTTCATTTCTATGCATTTTGACCTATTTCTCCCTTGTGATGCCTTGACACTCCTTAACACTCCTCAACATGCATTAACATTATCTGGCATGTGTTAGCACACCTTTTCATTCCTTTACATGTCTTAACCCTCTCTAGCTATCATGCCCTCACAAATACCATTAATTTTCAACTTGGGAACCCAACCAAGTCCTCACTTGACTACAAGAGCTTGATCAAGTTACGATTACTACAACTAGACTATGTTGTTGAATTGTGTAGCCTGGGAGGCACTCCACAGGCCTAGTGAGATGGGTTTGTGTGAGTTTGGTCACAAAATGCTTTGTGGTAAAAGAACTCGAGCTAAGGGGTTTTGGACCCAAGATGGGGTTTAAAATCTAAAATAAAATTAGAGAGGAAAAATAATATTTCCTAAGGTCTAAGTTGGTAAAGCTTGTAAGTTCTAGAGGGTTCCTAATAGGCCTAGATAGGAAAATATATTTAAGGAGGCCTTAGTATGAAGGCAAGAACATCAAGTGAGAAGGAGATCATTTGATCAAGGAGGTCAGGAGAGATGTAGTCCTAAAGTAGGTTGAGTTAGAGGGATGAGTAAGGGTTGTTAAATGGAGGCCATGATCATCCACCAAGAGCAAGATCATCATGTGAGTGTTCACAAGAATGTCGCATACATTAATGGGTTCGGGATAGGAATTAGGATGTCATATTGTTGGTTCTCTTATGGCAGATCAAGCTCAAGAGAGGCAGCTCATTATAATTTGGGCATGTGATTTCAGTGGTGTTTCTGTGTGAAGGCCGCATAAAATTTTGAACTTATAGAGAGGGTTGAGACCCTATCTTGTGGTGGTTAGTAGGTTGCAAGGTCTGTGATAAATACCAACACAAATGGAGGAGGGTATGCACTAGAATTTAGGGCCATAACAGAAGTAATCATAGGTGTAGTATTGACTGAGGTAACCGTATTTTGAGGGTCGTAGAGATCTAAATTTCAAGTCAAGATTCAGTCAAATAAATTCCCAGAATCTATGGTTCCATATTAGCTAGAAGAGTCCCTTATGGAGGCAATATTTGTTATTTTTGTTATGGGTGGATATGGTTTTTTCTAAAGTAATTAGAATATAAGTATAATTCCCTATTTAAAAGGGTTTCCTAGCATGTTCAATCCATAAGGTATGCCCTTAAAACTATGAAAAATATGCATAGAAGAAGAGGGGTCATTACCCTTAGAGAGAGGTTTATCTCTGTCGAAGTATGTGTGGAGATAGAAAATCCAAAGGGAGGTGGAACCTGAGTAGAATATTGAGCAGAAGAAATGTTCTATATGAGGAATGGATTAACATGAAGAGGAGTTGATTTTGGTGGAATTTCCATAGAGTTTTGGACATAAATCTAAAGCAACCTATAAATCGTTAGCCAATGTAATATTAGTGGAAGATTTTTGACCCTAGTTCAGTCATCTACAAATTTTTAGAAGGATTATAATAGGAGTAGTTCAAATTTTTCATAGATGGGACAACAAGGAAATTGGTGCACAAGAATAGTGATTTCCAGAGGACTCAAATCACTATTAGGTGTCATATTTGAAGAGCCATACATTAGGGGAGTTTTGAGGTCTAAAATGGTCCTCCTAAGGAAACTATAAAATAATAATGGAAATAATAAAATAATATTAGATTACATCATCAAATTTTAGAGGGAAAAAAAGAAAAAAATAATTTTTCAAGTTGTATTTTCAACTTATCTCCCTATGGGTTTACTCAAATTTTGAGTGGGAACACTCGTTGGATGCAAAATTTGATTCCTCATCCAAGGAGTACCCATATTGCAGATGGACCCTGCTACCCGAAAAATGAGAAATACATGAAAAATGTGATTGCAATCACGTTTTTTCATGTATTTATCAATTTTCTTGTAGCAGGGTTCATCGAAACTATGCAACATACTCCTTGGATGAGGAATTAAATTTTGCATACAAAGAGTACTCCCGCTCAAAAATTGAGTAAAATATTAGGGATATAAGTTGAAAAAGTAGTTTTATTATTTTATTATTTTTTAATCTTTATACCTTTTTACCCTAAAAATGGTGAATCATCCCCCATGGTTGAAATCATCATCTTGAATCCTATTGGTTCTTATAAAGTTTATTTTGGTTGTACATTTTTCTTAAGAGGCCCATTTTAGACCTCAAAATTTCTCTAATGGATGAGGGAAATGTTGTGGGGACTAGATCAATAAAAAAATTGACTGTGGTTTGGAAAATTGATGGAAGTCGAACTACAGTTGGAGGGATGTTAGGTGACTGTCAAATAATAACCCTAAGTCTTATACTTGTGAAGGAAAACAAGATTGGTAGAGGGGTAGGTGTATTGGACCTAAGGACATGTAGACTTTGAACAACTAAAGTAGAAGACAAGTAGGATATCCAACTAGCCCTAGTTCAATGTATTGTAGAGGATTGCGTCAGTGAGAAGAAGGGAAACCTTCGTAGCCCTATACTTGTCATCTTGGAGCAACATTATGGAAAACATGGGCAGACCAAAGAGCTGTTAAAAAACAGAGTTGTGAACAACTGATTGAAAACCCTAAGTGTTGTAGACCTTAAAAAAAAAAAGAGGTAGATAGAGGGAAAAGTTTTTTGAGTCAATTTTAGTAACCTAAAGGATTTGAGTTCATTCATAGAGGGAGATTGAGGAGTTTTATAATGGGAGGAAATATGACCTGCCATATGTGTTCAGGACATGTGGATTGAAATGGTTATGTGTGGCCACCATAAAAAAGTGGGTCAAGTGATATCTTGTTCAAGGTACATTGGTTGTCAAAGGACTAACACCAAGCCCTAGTTGTATTCCTTGTATCAATATAATTGTAAAGGGCCATGATCCCTAGTATGATAGCTCTAGAATATTCTATTATAGCTTGTAATTTAATGAAGAATGGTTTTAAAAAGTTAAAAATTGTCATGTGCACTAGTTGATTTCATGATGTGTGTATATTTCATTGTGCAAAGTATATGTGTTCTGGCACTTGAGTGTGTTTGCATAAAATATTCTAAGACCAAACCCAAATTATCATGTGTCATGGAAATTTGACATATGCCTTGTTCCCCTGAGATATACCTATAATTCATCTTAGGCTACTCATGTCCAATCTCAACTCATCCCACTTAACAAGTTACCAATACAAGGCTCATCACATCCAACGGTGGTTGTAAAACAACTATCTAACATAGTTTACATCTTGACCTGCCATAACACTTGGAATGTATGAAATATCTTGGAATTATGTGGCATGTGCTAGAATCCCCTACAATACTTGGCATGCTTTTAAACTCCCTAACACACCCTAGCACTTGCTAACATGCCTTGGTAATTTAGCATACCTTGGCACTGCCTAGCATATAACCTTTTCACTCCCTCCTAAACACACCTAGAATTAATTGACACTCCCTCTCACACACTCTTATTTGTTCATTTCCATGCATTTTGATCTAGTGCTTCCTTGTGTTTCCCTGACACTCCCTAACAGTCCCTAGCACGCATTGGCACAACCTAACACCTGGCACATCTTGGCATGACACCTTAGCACTCTAGCATTCCTTGGCACTACCTATCATACCTTGTCACTCTCTCTTTAGCACACCTAGAGCTCATTAACACTCTTAGTAAAAAACTCTTATTCATTCATTTCCATGCATTTTTACCTAGTTCCCCCTTCTATTTCCACAACATTCCTTAACACTCCTTGGAACATGTTGGTACACCCTAGCACTTATGATATCTTGGCATATTTCCCTGGCCTATATCATGCCTTAACACTGTCTAGAATAACTTTTCACTCCCTCCTTAGTAGACCTGGAACTAATAGACACTTCCAATCACAAACTCTTATTTGTTAATTTCAATGCATTTTGACGTAGTGCTCCATTGTGTTTCCCTGACACTCCTAGTTATCACTTCCTTGCATGTGTTGGAACATCTTGGCTACATGTCACCCTAGCACTCTAGCATTCCTTAGCACTACCAAGCATTCCTTGTCACTCCTCGTTAGCACACTTGGAACTCATTGACACTCCCGGTCACACACTCTTATTCGTTCATTTCCATGCATTATGACATAATTCTCCCTTGTTTTTCTTTATCACTCCCTAACACTCCTTGGTACACCCTGGAAATTCGCACATTTTGGAATGATTTTCTAACACTCTATCATGCCTTGACATTGCCTAACATACCTAGTCACTCCCTCCTTAACACACCTATAACTTGCTAACACTCCCTATCACACACTCTTATTCATTCATTTCCATGGAATTGAAACTAATCCTCCCTTATGTTTCTGTGGCACTCCCTAGCATGTGTTGTCACCACACCCTAGCACCTAGTACATATTGGAATTCCTAACATTCCTTGGAAATTTCTAGCATGATTTATCACTTCTCTGGATTCCCTTCACACCATGGCACTCCCTAGTTGGCATGCCCTCATAGATAGCCTTTCCTTTTTTGCCACTTGGGAACCCAACCAAGTCATTGAAAAATAGTGTTGTGTCTAGCCCAAAGTCTCCCTTTATCTAAAAATTATTTTTCCATCCCCTTATCTTAATCGTATACTTGCATCTTGCAAGTCCTATTATGAAATTCTCCTAACACACTTCATCCATAAGACACCTGGAATTCACTAACACTCCCTGGCAGGCACAATTTTTCGTTCGTTTCCATGCACTTCGAACTAGTTCTCCCTTGTCATTCCCTAACACTCCCCAACACTCCTCGCATTAATTGACACTATATGGAATTTGTTAGCACACCTTTTCATTCATTGGCACACCTTGGCACTCCTTAACTATCATGTCCTCATAACTACCCTTATTTTTTTTTAGACTTGGGAACCCAACCAATTCCTGCCTCGACTACAACAACTTGACCAAGTTTCATTTACTACAACTAGACTATGCATTTTTCACCTAAGAATCGATTATAACTCATCTTATGCTACCCATGTCCAATATTCACTCATCCCACTTAACAATTTACGAATTCAAGGCTCGCATCCAACCGTGGTCATAAAACAACTAAGCAACATAGTTTACATCTTGACATGCCATAACACTTGGAATGTCTAACAATCCCTTGGAACTATGTGGCACATTTTAGCATCCCCTGCATTCCTTGGCATGATTTGGAACTCCCTAAAACACCCTACTATTCCCTGACATGCCTTGGAACTCTAGCATGCCTTGGAATTTCCTAGCATATAACCTTGTCACTCCCTCCTTAGCACACTTATAACTCACTAACATTGTATAACACACTCTTATCCATTCATTTCCATGCATTTTGAAATTTTTATCCCTTTTGTTTCAATGGCACTCCCTAACACTTCCTAACACACATTGGTACACCCTAACAGTTGGCACATCTTGGCATGTCACCCTGGAACTATAGATACCTTGTCACTTTGTCCTTATCATACCTATAACTTGCTAACAATCCCTATCACACACTCATTCATTCATTTCCATGCATTTAAAACTAGTTCTCCCTTGTGTTTCCCTTGCACTTAGCCCTCACACTCCCTAGCATGCGTTCATGCCACACCTTGGCACCTGGCACATATTTCCATGCCTTAGCACTTGGCTTATCTTGACATTCCTATAATGCCTTGGAACTATCTAGCATGTGGTAGTACTTCCTGGCATTCCCTAGCACAATTTGGTACTCCCTAGATGTCATTCCCTCATTGATAGCCTTACTTTTTTGTGACTTGGGAACCCAACCAAGTCATTGGAAAAACAATCTTGTGCCAACCCAAAGTCTCCCTTTTTCTGAAACTGCTTTGTCCAACCCCTTACTATAACCATAGGCTTGCCTCCTATAAGCCTTATTCTGACCTTATCCTAACACACTTTATCATTGAGACACCTGGAATTTGTTGACACTCCTTGGCGCACACTCTTATTTTTTCATTTCCATTCATTTTGACCTAGTTCTCCCTTCTGATGTTCTGAAACTCCCTAACACTCAACATGCATTGAAATTTTTCGACATGTGTTAGCATGTCTTTTAATTTCTTTGCACACCTTGACACTCCTTAGTTATCATGCTCTCACAACTACCCTTAATTTTTTTGGGACTTGGGAACCCAACCAAGTCTTGCCTCAACTACAACAAATTTACCAAGTTACGGTTACTACAACTGGACTATGTTGTGCCCACCTAAGAACTAACTATAACTCATCTTAGGATACTCATGTCCAATTTCTACTAATCACATTGTCACTCCCTCCTTATCACATCTATAACTTGCTAAAACTACTTGTCACACACTCTTATTCATTCATTTCCATGCATTTGAAACTAGTGCTCCCTTGTGTTTCTCTAGCACTCCTTAGTGATATATGGTTGAGTATATCTATTTATATTTGTTGACATAATGGTCCTGTATTCCCATGCCATGTCGCTACATCCTTATTCATAAACTTCTTTGTTTATCCATCAATAACCTTTTATGTTACTTTTAATTGCGCAATTAAGCACTCAAATTACCAATCTACGATAATAAATTTATATCAATAACAACATTTCAACCTATTAATTCCTTATTCTCATTTCGTGATGCAAATAATTATTTTCTTTAAAATTTCACCATATTTCTTCTTAACTCCCACTATGTCTTATGGAACTATATATCATGAAAGAGGAGACATATGGATCACAAAATCTCTCGATGGGGACATTTGGACATGAAAGCTATGGATTGGGACATATGCTACATTAAATCTCTAGCTAGGGACAAACATTGGCTAACTTGTTTTAACCAAGCATAGTTAAAATTATCCATCTTCAAAATCAAATTGATAACCAACAAACACCGGAAAGGATTGTAAACTTGATGAAGCAAAGAAGGAAATGGATCATCTCAAAAGCATGTTGCAATAGGAAAAAAATATGGAAAACACCTTGACAAGCCAACTCAAGGAAAAGGAAAGGCCAAATAAATGGAACAAGAAAGATAAAGAACTTGGAAAGAAAATCACCTCCTTGAAGAGGGAACTTGAAGAAGCCAAAAGGTTTGAGTAAGTCTCAAGAAGTCAAATTAATCAAGCTTAGTTAAACTTATCCACATTCAAAATCAAATTGATAACCAACAAACATTGGAAAAGGATCATGAACTTGATGAAGAAAATAAGGAAGTGGATCGTCTCAAAAGCATGTTGCAAGTGGAAAATAATAGGTAAAGCACCTTAACAAGCCAATTAAAGGAAAAGGAAAGGCCAAATAAATGGAACAAGCAAGATAAAGAACTTGGCAAGAAAATCACCTCCTTGAAGAGGGAACTTGAAGAAGCCAAAAGGTTTGAGTAAGTCTCAATAAGTCAAATGAAGCAGAATGATGAGGATTGCATGAAACGAGAACATGAGATTTCCACTTTAAGAGTAGAAGTGGACAATCTAAATCAAAGATTGAGGAGCTCTCAAGTATTGGATGATATTCTCAAATATCAAATATCACCACTTATCAATACGTATTGAATATGTTGGTGAGTCCTCATGCTGCAAGGATGAAAAATATGAAGATGAAGATCAGCCAGATGTCAAAGAAGAAGAGAAGCCTCATGAAGAGAAGCCTCATACCAAATAGAAGACACATGTAAAATAATAAATAAGCCTCATGAAGAGAAGCCCAAATTCAATGTTTTGAACAAGTCACCAACGCAGAAATCTAGAAGACCAATGCCTTAATAAGTCAATATGATGCATTCAAGACCCTGAATCATAGAAGAGAATTTAGAAGCAGAGAGCAACAAAGCCTTGGATATTCTCAAGGATGAGACACATTTAGGAGATCATCAACCTATACACCAAGGTATGCAGGAAAAATTTATAGTTATTGTTATGCGTGTTCTCATTATGGACATAAAGTCGGAGATTGTAGGGAATATAATAGGAGTAATGATAGAGGATTTTATCAAAACCATAGTGGTAAATTTTCTAGAAAACTAGATAGAGTCCCATATTCCTATGACAACAAAAGTTACAACAAATTTTCTATATTGTTCAAACCAGATGTAGAGTGCTACCTATGTCACAAATTTGGTCATTATGCATGAAATTATAGAAGCAACTTGAAGTGTTCCTCACAGAAGAAGGAAGGAAAGACATACAACGGGAAAAAAGGCAAGACCACCAAGGTTTGACAAATAAAATGGGTTTCACAATGATTTTTTTCACAATTGGAAGACATGATGTAGCAGGAGAGAGCATTGTCAGGGAGAGTCTGTGTAATGAAAGAGATGATGCACCAATAAAGCTCATTGTTGGGGGGAGCCTATGTAATGAGAGATATGATGTAGCAATAGAGAACATTGTTAGGGGGATCCATGTCAAATAAATATATTGTCAATAATAAGGACACATCAGTCACCCTTTTCCATTGATTTCAAAGGGGGAGAGAATGTTGGAAATAAATAAAGAGAAGAAGCATGAAGTCAAGGGGAGCATATGCAACATGAAAAGTGGTAGTTCCAAGGATGGGGTATGAACTTTGATCAAGGAATGTTTAGTAATTAGTACCACTACCAAGTTTCCTTCATGAAACTAATCAAATGTGTTAAGTTTTCTTTGCATAACATTTCATTGTGCTTAAATTACTTGTCTAAACCTCTAATTGAGACTACAACCCTCCAACATCTATAACTATTAAAACTCTTCAACCCGTGTTAGAGTCTTCTTAGACGTGCGCTCATGCTTGAATAAAAACATAGCAATAGCATCCTGAATGTGCATGCTCATTCCCTCTTTTAATGCCTCATTGAAACCTCATTATCACTCTGCTTAAAAGGAAATGTTCACATCTTAAGGAAAAACACCCACTTTTCTTATAGCAACCTAAACTATGTGAGTGACTAGGAGAGAACTCCATTTTCTCAAGATGAAAACATAATGGCTTACAACTCATTCACACAAAAAATTGAATATATTTAACCTAAAGAAGGATATGTATCCTACTCCATTCAAATTTGACATATGAATTTTAAGAAAATAACACTTTTTTTTAAATATTAAATCCATTTACTATATACTCTATTTTATTTTCACCCACCTAATATGCAAGAACACCTAAATGTTTTTAATACAACCAAGTTAAAAGCACGTGTTTCCTTCCAACATCTCACATGTTTCCTCCATATACTTTAATAGAAAAATCATTGCATAAAAACTTAACCTTAAAATTAGAATATTATTATTTTTTATTATTATAATAAATACCACCTAATATTACAACCAAAAACATGTAAAAACAAGTTTCACATTTTTCTTCTATGATCCATAATTAAGCAAAGATATCCTTTGGTAGTAATCACATAGGCATAGATTTTGTCGTCACGTTTCAAACCAACTAGTTTGTTTCATCTTCAAGACAGATGAGAAATTAGATCATGACATTCCATTATAAATAGATGAGGAGAAGAGTTAACTAGCCATTGGAATGTAATGACTAGTTTGACCTAAAAGAAAATAATTAGTTAAAAGGTCAAAATTTCAAATAAAATTTATATTATATTATTTTAATATTCTAATAATATTGAATTCTTATAATATTATATTAATTTGACTTAAACGAAATTATTTCATTAGTTTATTTCGATTAGTATTCTTCTGGTAATGTTAGGATTATTAAAATTGATATATTGACCATTCTTAATTATATATTCAGGAACAATTTGGTTTCTTGGAGGGGAGGAAGATTCAAGATGGAGCTAGAATTGCACAGGAGTTGATACATTCCATTCATACACAATCTCAACAATCATGCCTCAAAGTGGATTTATGCAAGGCCTATGGCTGCATTGATTGGGAGTTCTTATTACTGATTCTTATTAAACTGGGTTTGAAGGATGTTAATTATAGATGGATTATGGAATGCATTAAGACAAAAAAAATTGATGTCATTATTAATGAACTCCCGTCTAAATTTTTCTTAGCGTATAGAGGGCTAAGACAGGGGTGTGCATTGTCACCTTTATTGTTTCTGTTGGTGATAGATACACTTAGCAGGAAAGTGATGAACATTAGGGAGAGAGGCATTATCAAGGGGGTTAAAGTAACTAGAAAACATTGGGTTACACATATTATGCTTTTAGATGATTTACTATTCGGGGGAGAGGCCCATATGTAGGAAGGGAATGCCATACATGGATCCATCAAGGAGTTTGGGTTAGCTTCGGGACTACTCATGAATGCGGCTAAATACATTCTCATACACAAAGGGGAGAGGCATAATAATATTCAGGAAATCAATGTACTCTTTGGGGTGAATACTAGAAGATTAACATAAGGCTTCACTTACTTGGGGATTGTACTTAAACCCTCTGGCTTTAGGATAAGGACTGGTGCTGGTTAATTGGAAAATTCAAATCAAAGTTGGATCGTTGGATCACAAGTGGATGACTATGGGAGGTAGGCTTATAATGCTTAAGTCGGTCCTACAAAATCTATCTATCTACTTGATGCATCTATACATGCTACCTAAGGCAATTTTCCTCAGAATTGAATCGATTATGAGTAGTTTCCTATGGTCTGGCGTGAACCTGCGTGCTAGAACTATCCAAAAAATTCATCTGGTTCGGTGGTACATCATCACCAGTCCAAATGGAGATGGTGGATGGGGAATTTTAAAACTTTGTAATTTCAATAAAACCCTCATTATTAAGAACATGTGGTGATTTTTCATGGGCGTAGGCCTCTGCTCATGCATTATTCAAGACAAGTATTTTTATGGTCAATGCTTCATTAGATAGATTTTTAGTGGCACTAAGAAGAAAACACAAAGATCATATGTATGGAGAAGTACGCATCAGGTTTTACAACTTCTCATGGGGAATCTAAGATGGGCGGTTCAAGATGGAACTAGGATCCAGGTTGGCTTCAATGCAATTGTTGGAATGTCCACTAGACATACCTTATCTATACAATTTCTAGAACATCTACACAGTAAATAGATTTCCTCCCTAAATCAAGTTTCATGCCTTTGAATACATGATTTTGGCAGACAATATTAGAGGACATCTATGGAGTTGGATTTACTTATTGGTTTACACAAGGAATGGGAGTAATACTCTAATGGTTTACGTCATGTGGGGAACTTCCTTACAGCTAGTGCAGATCAGCTGAGTTGGGTCGGAAAATTTAAGAAGGGTAGTCCACTGGTCAACAAAATATATACCCAACTACCGAAAGATGTTGGGGTTACAAAGGATATAAAGAATTTTAAAACAATCTGGAAATGGCAAGCACAAAGCAAGATCAGGATATTTCATTGTCTTGCTTATCACAGTCACATTTTGACATGGCATAATCTACAAAAGAAAGGCTTCCAGGTGTCAAGCATTTGTGCTTTGTTTAGAATGGGTAAGGATGAGATCAACCATATGTTTACAACCTGCCCATATGCCTCGGCCATTTAGGAGGGTGTGTTGGGTGTTACAACATAACAAATGAAGGTATCTACACCAACTCACTTCTCTGCTAAAGGCATGAACAAAGGACAAGAAATACAGAGAATTGCCATTATATGTCCTATGGTCCATATGGAGAAGGTGTAATGCCATCATATTGGAATAGAATAACATTGATACGCATGAGGACATAATCAAAACAATGGATTTTTTTAATGAACTTGGCCCGGTTCATCTGGAAAAAGGTCACAGAAATTTCAAATCCAAGGAAATCTAAGCATCCTTTCCTGTGGGGTTCGTCGACGGAGCAAGTGCTAATAGAGCTTGTGAATGTGGAGTTGTCATCTATTTAGAAAAATAAGTCTTTTTCACTTTTGGTGGGAGGGGGGCAAAGGAACGAACAATAAAGAAAAAGTCATTGCACTTTGGGGGGTGTTGAGTGCTACAAGGTGGTTGGGTATAGAGGAGATAAAACTTTTCAGTGATGCACAAGGTGTCATTGATTGGGTAAAGGGCTGCAACAATTTTAATCCACCCATTCTAAAAAATTGGATGGCTCACATGAAAGCCCTGGTAAGGACCCTTACAGATTTCAATTTTGAACATCTGTATAGGGAACATAATGGCACCGTAGGTCTACTTTCAAAAAGAGGCATAGGTAAGGAAAGTGATAAGCCTTTTTTCAATGCTCGTGATCATGGAATGTTGGTAAATATAGGTACCATCGTCTCCTCCTAGGATACTTTGTTTGGCAAAGTGGAGCAAGGTGATGGATCAGGGAATGCAAAACTGGGCTTAGATACACTTGCATGTGATTTGAAAGTAACAAATTATTAGACATTTAAAGTGTCCCTGTGATAACTTAAGTTTGTTTCTAAGGGGTTTTTGTTGTTTTGTAACAACACAATTGATCTAATGTTATGATATATAGCATAAAGTTTCAAGACTGTTATACTACTCTTTATTAATATAAGACGTAAAGGTTTTTTTTTTCTCAGGAAAAAGATATTCAAATTGTTATTATTAATAAAATATTTTAATTTCTTATTATTCTATTATATTTAGTTAAAAAAATAAAAAATTCTATTAAATTTTCTGAATTTCGTTAATCAAATTTTATTATAAAATATTAATATGATATTATTTTACGTAATTTATTCAATTTATCTTAGACTAAATTAATTAATCATTTTTAATTAAAAGATTAAAAAAAAATATTA
The DNA here is from genome assembly GCA_034641835.2 of Pinus albicaulis. Classification (NCBI taxonomy): domain Eukaryota; kingdom Viridiplantae; phylum Streptophyta; class Pinopsida; order Pinales; family Pinaceae; genus Pinus; species Pinus albicaulis. The sequence goes on along the minus strand of CM076572.1, from coordinate 198,368,709 downwards.
TTCATTATATTCTATATATATAATATAAAACTAGGTTAATAAAAATATATAAAGCATAATCCATGTTCAAATACAACTAAAATCAAATCTAAGTGAACATAAATTATTATATCTATTTTTTTCACATTAAAAAAATTGAACACATTTTAAAATTCTAAATTTTAATTTTACTTTACAATACTATACTAGTCCTAACCACAACTTTTCATAAGGTGGGAAAATGACATTTGAATTATGTGTCAACCAAAAATTTTCATAGGGCGCGAAAATGACATCTGAATTATTTCCCAACAAAAACTTTTCATAGGGCCGGAAAATGAAATGTTAGAGATTTATGAATTATGGGCGCGAAAATGACATCTGAATTATTTCCCAACAAAAACTTTTCATAGGGCCGGAAAATGAAATGTTAGAGATTTATGAATTATGGTTTTACCACTAGCAGATCAAATATTGAATGCAACCTTCTAAAATTCAGTCCATTGATGGCCCCAAGTTATGTTTCTCTTTGTCTGTTTATTTGCTTGCAATAATCCATCCTGTTTTTTTCATAGGGGTGAGATTGCAGGGGAGTAGTTTTTCATTGTGAAATTCTCAAATAGCTCTCAGTATCAAACCACCGTCAAATTTTTCCTTCCATGTCTGCCCTCAGAGCCTCAGCCTTCCCACGAAATTCGATCCGAGGATCGGCTCGCACAGAGAGGGAAGGAGGAGCGTGATATTTTAATCGACAATATTATCCGATGCTCTGTTACTACTTTCAATCAGGCTCTGGTTTGTATGTTTTGGTTAGGGTTTTATTAAGGTTTGATTTTGCATGGGATTTGGCCAGTTGAAATGAGAGAATTTAAAGGATTGTGTGAACGCCTGCTACAACGTAGCTCAGGGTCTCAGGAATGGCTTCGGGACCGGCGAGTGGTCAGCGGATTATGACTATCTCATAAAACTGTAGGTTTTTAACCCTTTTTTGTCCTTTTTGCTTAAATCAAAGTTTATGATACAATCAAAGTTTCGAAAGCATATTTCTTTGGATGAAATTAGAGAAAATAAGTGGGGTCCTGAGGGCCTTATAAGCCATTGTATCAGAGAATTGGTTTTAATTGAGCGGTTTGCATTAGGAAGCCCGAGGGCATAGAAGTACAATCGAGGTTAGATCTATTCCCATGCGTGGTTTGGGCACGAGTTAGGCCTGGTGGCATTTAGATCTATGTCAAGCACAGTAATGGTGTGGGAAAGATCTGTGCCTAATGGTCAAAGTATTCCACGACATTCAGTTTGCCAAGTTCAAATCCTTACTCCAAAGAGAAAACAATGGGGGCATCCTTACTCTGCCTTCACTTCCACGATTGTCAATGTAAGAGAATCAAACATTTAACTGTGTCGTTGGGTTTCCTTGAATTGTGCCATCTCAGACCCCTTTTGACCCCTTTTGAATTTTTTGACTTTTCGTTTGGGTTTTCTACAGGGGTGCGATGGCTCGATACTGCTGGTCGGTAACTCTAGGCTCGATATTGCTGGTCAGTAACTCTACTTCACCTGAACTCTACTTCACCCGACAAAAAACCGCAGGCCCAAATAATAATTATGTGAGAGGATTCGATGTAGTAGACACCATAAAAACGCAAGTGGAAGCAGCCTGCAGTGGTGCCGTGTCATGTGCAGATATTTTTTCCATCGCTGCAAGGATTTTGTTGCTGCAGTAATCATCGATCGCTTCTCTTTTGGATTTATTTCACTATTAGTAAATACAACAATAGTTTTCAACTTATATGGAATCAAATAACCCGTTTTTTCTCGTGTATGATTGCAATTTGATAGCTGGGAGGCCCAACATGAACGGTACTGTTGGGAAGGCGAGACTCCCCGAGTGCAAGTTTAAGCCCTTGCCATCTCCCACTTCCAATCTCAGCGCTTTCATCTCATCTTTTGAAGGTCAGTCTCTCTACCAAGGATCTCGTAGCACTCTCGGGTAGAATATCACTCATGCTATAATTGTTTCCATTTTCTTGTCTGGTGAATTGTAATTTTCTCAATGTAAATTTAATATTTTACATCAATGATAACATCATGAGTGGAAACATATCGAATTTCATATTAATGTGTAACACTTTTCATTCAGATACGTATCAACTTTGAAAAGAAATAGAATTAGAATTACATATGAATTACATAAGCGTATCGACTTTGTCACAAACAGCTTTGGATCTATGCAAAGATAGTTGATACAGTGACGGGGCTTCTTATACTATCAATAGTCCACCTATAGGGCTATAAATGAAAGTTAAACATTGTAACATTGAATAAGATCACAAATCTAACGTTATTTTATACATATGTTTTTGTCTTTCAAGATTCTTTTCTTAGGAGTGACCATTGATGACTAGTATGTGGATGGAGGAGCATTGCCACTAGAACATGTTTGTTTGAGTGCTAGGTGGGGAAGTTGTGGTTGTAGATTGTGAAGAATTGAAGAGTTCCATTGTATAATGTAAAGTTGTCATGACTTGCTTGTAAATCAAAATCATGAAGACTCAAAAGATTGCCAGGATTGCTACCATGTCTTTTGAGAGGACGGATTAGATCATTGAACATTATGCGGATTTAAGATTGCAAATGGGAAGATGGATGATCAAAATGGTAGGTAGAGAAACCGTTCACTGTCAAAGTTATAATCCCAAAAGGATAGAGCTAAACATTAATGGCTATAAATATAGGTAGAATTAATTGTCACTCGATTGGAAACTAGTCTTGATCAGATTTTCTAGATTTGAAAATAACATATTCAACAATATCATAGGATCATATCAACATACATCAAAATTTCCAGGGAGCATGGCATGAATTTGTGAACTAAAATGGAAAAAGTTCAATTTGTCCATTACTAAGAGTCAAATCCAAAATCATGTTTCAAAATATGATAATGCACAAAAAATATAATTTGTCTAATATTAAGAGTCATCCAAAATCATGTTCCAAAATATGATAATACACAACAAATATAATAGCTTCAGAATGAGTGGCAAAGAAGACCCTCATGCTTTTGTGTAGTGTTTCTCCAATTGCATTAACTTATTTTTTTGGATATAATGGATCTAGGGCCTCTTAACCTTGCTAAGTAGTCCTTTTGAGGTTGCATCTAGGTTTCCCATGTTAATGATAATACGATAGATGTTCATTACGTGAAGCGAGTCATACTTTTTTCTAGAACTAATTGGGTCAAGCATATGTGAAAAAATCAAACTTAATCTATTCAAGATTTGTTTTTAATTTTCTCCCAAGGTATTGACAATATTTACAAAGACTGATAAATTCCAAACTAGTATTGGAAAATTAGGACATGAACCAAACTGCCATTTTGGTGACAAAACATAGTGGTTGGGTTGAAGTGTGGGAACTGTGGGATAACAAAAGGATCTGCTCTTCCCTAGAGGATCCTCTTCAAAATCTTTCAGACAATCATCAAAACATGAAAATTGAATAATAAAGAAACCTTCAGAGTATCGATACACTTCATAGTATATTTTTCTGTTTGAATAGATCCGCTTGTACAACTCTAATATAAGCGTTGTGAATCACTACATGTGATTCACATAATGACATAAGGTTTGCGACCTCTTTCTCAGATAACTCTACCATTGTGGCATCTATGGCTTGGCCTCGTACAACAACATGAACAATTAAAGTGAATGCTAATAGAGGGAATTTCTATGCAGAAATTTTTGTGGTTTTTTCATGACCCCTTAATTAATGACACTTATGATTAGTAACTCTTTAGTAAGTTAAATATTGTAAACTTGATTACAAATTATAATAGTTGAAGTGGATAAGTTTATTCAAGACCTTATCCCTGAAAGAAATAGTCTATGAGGATGAAAACACACATTTTCCCATCACTCATTTTTCTAGGCACAACACCAAAACTAGAATAGTGTCTTTGCATATGCGAGACAATATATAATGGTCATCATGTTGGTTTCCTGCAAAAAAAATTATTGTTGATCCACAAGGATATTATGCATGAGCTCTAGTTTTTTCTCTATATTTACTATAAAATCAAGAAAGTTCACCCAAAATATTAAGGCTTTCTCTATGATAGACTTGACAATAATTTGAAATGTTTCTTTGATTTCAAAACCCTCTCGAATTAAGGTCCCCTAACAGTTCCATTGTTAGCAATTTTTTTTTCAAATACTTTTTGTTCAGATATTTTGTTGAACACTTGACATGCAACCTCAGGTCCAAAGGAAAGCATTTGTTTATGGCCTAAGTGATCTTGACTGAAACATGTTAATTGTTGATCTACCTATGAGTACATCCAGGAATATTACTTTACCATACCCCTAAGAACACATCTAAGCCATTAATTCTTGTGCTTGGACTATCATATTAGTCCCTAAAGAATAGTTTGAGTTTTTCCATTGCTAATAGAAACAATCACGGAGCTCTTTACATATGAGCCATGTTGACACATTTTCAAGGTTCTCTGTGTCTGTTAGTTCCATTAAGCAAACTCAAACCACCAACAACCTAGGCGCCTATGTTAGCACTACCTTTAATCTCTAAAAATTTGTGCTTTCCACTTGAAGGTATTCCTTGATTGTGAAAGGAAAGGGTTGTGATGATTAGTTAGTGACTACTAAAAACCCCAATATCTGTGGTGTTCTCAGCCTTAATAGCTTTAGTAGAAGGCTTAGAATTTGACCTTCGCCTAGAGGAATGACCATAAAGCTCTAGGAAATTTTTGCAGTCACTCCCAAAGTTCCCTCTATGGCGTGAGCTCATAAGGAAATATTCTCATTTAAAGTGCATGATAATAGAGTTGACTTCTTTGCAATAAGTTCTATTGTTTTATCTTGACCCCTTAATTAATGAAATTAATGATTTATAATTCTTTAGTAAATTTTAATAAATTGTAAACCTGATTACATTAAATTATAGTATTAGAGTATTAATACTCTAATAATATGCACTTGAAGGATTCATTATATTAGACGGTCACCTTCGATGGTATTTTAGGGATGTATTTTATAATTTCACATTCATGGGACACCTACCCTAGTGGTCAAGATGTGTCCTTGACCCAGATGCGTTTGTATGTGTATGTGTGTGTTAAATGGGTTTCCATTATGAGGATGAGTTGCATTACCCTTGAGATGCATTATCGAGTCACTTTTAAATATGCACATTTAGATTGGGTTACTTGTTACATGGATGCATTTAGTTTGATCTGTAGATATTTTTATTTTCCCCAATTTTCACAACTTCATTGTGATTTTAACAATTTTCATTATAGAATAAGACCAATTTGTATGGTTAAAATGTATTTCAGACAAAAAATTGTCATTTCCTATAAAGGAGCCAAATTTATTAGATAATTATACATAGGATTGAATTGGAAATTTAAATGGAAAACAAAAACTCACATCATTTGTACATAGCTAACATAAGTTTCTTTGTGACATGTTCGGATTTGCAAAGAAAAAGAAGCAAGTGCCAAACATGCTATACGTTTTATTATTTGTTATAACTTAGTTTGAAGGTTTCTTGAATCTTGATACATTTTTGCATTTTGTTGTGGCTTGTATCAATTAGAAATTGTAAGTAAAATACTAGCATAATCATCCTTGCCTGCCACATGAAAGACAAGACTAGTCTAGGTACTACTGTATAGATGCTTCATAGAATTTATAATCTATTGTTTCCTTAGTATTTAAATGAACCATCATTGGTATTAAATTAATCTGATAAGGTCTTGTTTTTCTTATGTCCTTAGCATGTCGTATTAAGAGTTATCTTTCATAGCTAAACAATTTCATTTTTGTCATGGTGTTGAATGTCCCTTTTCATGATTGAAGGATGGGTATTTAATGATCATTGCAAGAATGTGAGACTATCCTTATAAATGTTAATAATACATCATCTATAGGTATAGGCATGATTTCAACTATAAGCTTATAAGGCAGTGTCTAAAGCACGAGAAAACAAAAATCATCTCTTGCCCCTCCCTTAAGCAGTAGCAGACTCTAATTCCATTATCTCCCCAACCTAATGATACAATGATACAAAAAATTGGCTCTGCGATGATTTCCAGTCCAATTCAAAAAAGTGGATCAAAGTTTTCAAGGGACACTTGAAGGCATAATGTTGATCCCTTATCATCTCTCTTAGCTTAAGGTAAGTTTTGTATTATCCCTTATAATTATTTGTTGATTTATGTTATTTACCTTTCTTCTTCCTTTTGGGAGGTAAATATAGATTGCCCATGTTTGGAATCAATTGAATTTTACCTTTCTTTTGAGGGTTTGAAGATGAGCTTGCCTTCAAGCACTTATTATGGCTCACCAAAGAACGCTTTGGTTGTAATCCATTTTTTAGTAACTAATTATCCATTTTGGCAGTGAAGGGGTATCTATCCTTCACAATTTCAAATAGATTAATGGAAAGGCTTTGAACAATCCCTCCAAGAGAATCAAAATCTAAACTTGGAAATTTGTGCCATTTTTTAACTAGATGTGGATGTTCTCTTTTTAGGCACACTGTTTTTTTCTTGCTGTGAAATCAATGTTTTGCATAAAATCCGCTTATGTGTCTGGACTCTGATCGTAGAGGGATCAATTCACAAACATATTTATGGGATGGGGGGTTGGAACTCTCTTCTAGGATGGACATGACAGGTCATATATTAGATTTCACTATCAAATACGAGGAGCAAAGACACCTACCTTCTTGTTGCATATTCTTACTGCAGTTAGGCATAGGGACTCCGGAATAGATATGAGAAGCTGGAGATGAGAGGTTTCTATCAGACACCAAGAGCCAAGGAATCCACATTGGAAATTTTCCTATTTCATGTTCCGAACAATTACATTTGAAGGGAATCTGCTAATAATTTAATGTTTTAGATATCATTAACGCAATTTAATCCCAAAAAATGATACTAATATAATGCACTGCGAAAACCCCTCAATACTTAAATTTAATGTTTGTGTGTTTCTCGAATCCATATACTTGAGAATGATAGTTTCTATTAGATATTATTCTACATCCTTTTTCGACACAAATTTTGGCATATGAATAATATCTATCTCATGGGTCTACACAATATGTGAACCTCTGATTTTATTTCTAGTCAAAGCCAAGGTGTTGTTTTTTGGTAAATGGAATTAAAGGATATGGGATATGGATCCATATAGTGGTATATCTATTGGGTTAAAATTCATATCCCATTAATTTAAGTATAGTAGGTGCCATCTAAACCAAGGCTCCCTTTCAAAAATTTGGTCTCAATCCTCTTTGTGAGCAAATAAAGAAATACGAAATTATCTTCTATAGAGGAAGGAAGAGATATAGCCTTGTCTCATTGAGATCAAGTTCCATAGATATAAAAGGGTTGGGTTGGATAGGGGCCAAAGAACTTTCCAACCAGGGCATCAGTGATATCAGGGACCAGATTTTGTGTAAGGACTGGTGAGAGTTTGACAGGTATAACTTCACGACATCCTTTAAGATGATGTAAGTTATCCATATTTTCATTAGGAGTCCCTTTTGTTCGCTTTCTCAATATTGGGTAATCAGACTCATGAATAAATTCAAAGAATCTGTCTGATTTTAGAGGGGAACCTATTGCAAACGTGTTTGTAAGTCAAATGGCCAGAGCCTTCTAATGTAATGGACATGACATGTAGACATCTATAACATACACCAAGATTCATCACCCATGGCTTCCCTTTGCTCATGTTCCTACTAACAATTATCTTAAGATAAATTTTAATATTAACAGGGTATGGAATAAATTTTTCCTTTGACAACTTTGATTTCTATTGTAAATTTTTCTATTATTAAGAGGGATGGACATAATAACCTGATTTATGGGTTTTTCACATTTTCAATGTATAATGTGTTGAAATTGAAGTTTAGTAACATCATTTCTAGGTCAGGAATTTTCCCTCTATAGCTGAAGTTTCTCATAAAATATCATTGTATGTGGAAAGTTGTATTAGTTTTTTTATTGTTATCCTATCGTATTTATTATTGATATGATATTAGTAAATGGAAATAAGATTTGGATAAAAAATTATAAAGTGTATCTTATACTATAATTGTGGATTTTTTTAGCAACAGGTAGTACAGATGAAATCTACGTAAATACTTCCATTGTATTAACAATACAATGTCTTTAGTTGTATTTTTATATTGTTTTATTTTTTTTCAACAATGCGAAAATCCAAGCAAGAAAAATTGCATGAAGGGCTTGTGAATTTGGAATCACTCCCCATGAAAATCCAACGGTTAGAGGGTGCATCTATCTACCAGGTCGTGGGCCATTGTGTTGTTGTGTTTTTGATAAATCTACCCTCCAAGTTAATAATTGTGGTGGGTTGGCTAAGAAATAGAATTTCCTCCCTAATAAACACCATGACAAAACAAAAAATCGATACCATGGTCATCATCATCTATGTTAGCGTCTTATTATTGATCTCCTCTTGCTCTACTCTCCTTGGGCACACGAATTTTATTGTAAACCAGGACACTGAAGTTTTCAATGTAATATAGGTGGAAATTAAGATGATTTTAGTGGTTGTTGCGTGAGATTCTCATTATCCTGTTGTCATAAATGGTTATTTCGCAGAAGTTTAATTATAGCCTCTACCCATTTTAAAATCTTATTGTAACATGAAAATGTTCATTTCTAAAATTTACGTGCTTTTAAACACTCGAGTTAAATCCCAATCAAAATGTATTTAACCATTCTCTGTATTAAATCATGAGATGACAGGACAACAAAATTGTAGCAGGAAAATCATGTTCCTTCCTAAAATTATAAACGTATTTAATCATTAGTAGTTTTGGTAAATATTAAGTATTTAATCAGGAACAGTTTTGGTAAATATTAGGTATCATAGAGGAAATTAATCAATTGAGTTATTGTCTTTTTATTATGTATATTGAATATCATATTTATTCTTATTGTCTTTTTATTATGTATATTGAACCTATTATTGCTAGCAACTTTTGATCTTCCTATATCTTCTATGCCTTTCGTGTATCTTTGCACCTTTAGGGGAAATTGCTAGTTTAAAGTCTAATTCTTTAAAGGGTACTAGCTCAATGGAAGAGCACCTGCTTTACAAGCAGGAGGTTGGTGGTTCGATTCCATCATACTCTGATATTCATAGGGAGTGGCGGTGATCATTTTTTGTGACAGATGCACTTTTGACCATCACCAATGAGCTTATGGTGACATTTTTCGACCCTCACCAAAATATGAAATGGTGACGATCAACAAATGCCACCATATATACGCATGAATAATGACGGCCATGAAAGGTCTGTCACCATAAATCGTTGTTGATGATATGAAATGGCGAGGGTCATTGTTTTTCATTATAGTCATTATTCGTGATGGACCTTGATGTCACCAATGAGCTTATCATGACATTTTTTGACCCTCACCAAATATGAAATGGTGATAGTAAATTAACGTCGCCATATATATATGCATCAATAGTGACGGCCATGAAAGGTCCATCACAAAAAATCATTGTTGTTCATATGAAATGGTGACGGTCACTATCCGTCATTATAATCAATATTCGTGACGGACATTGAATGTCACCACAACACATACTTTTGGCAACACCACCTTTGGTGACGTTCATTTTTTTGGTGACAGAGGCTATTGTCTGTCACCATTGCTCATATGAAATGGTGACATTCACTATCCGTCATTATAAATAATTATTGGTGACAAACCTTGAATGTCACCGTAACACTATACTTTCGGCGACCCCACCTTTGGTGATGTTTATTTTTTGGTGACGAAGGCTCTTTTGACCCTCACCAATGAGCTTATGGTGACATTTTTCGCCCCTCACCAATGTCCTTTTTTCTTGTAGTGACTTTTTTTTTATCTTTGGAATGTGTAACTGACATGTGTGAATCCATTGGAGGGAAACATGCTTATTATTAGTGTGACAAGGTAACAATTGATTTATTTATATAACTAATATATGGTTTATGTGACAATACATAATAAGAATAAATTGCAGCAAGGAAAGGTAAAAGAAAGGAATTGGGTGAGAATTCCTTTGGATATGTTTGGAAACCACAATTCCAAACGAATGAGTGCTTTGCATGAATACAGGAAGTATTCTTAACCTCAATTTTTTCTGACATTATTTGGATATGTGCTATATTCATGAACATGTATTTGGCATATGTAACCATTGTTTTCTAGCTATGGTCGGATTCATTAAGGAATTGGAGTCCCTTAAGAGATGATATATATATAAATGTGTTCAGTTACATGTTTGTGTGCTTGGAACAACAAGGTAAGGTAACCAGTATATTGTTATGTTTATTTTTGCATTGACATTTATGTGTTTATGGTAGTATAATGCAAGTAGTTTCATGGTGAAAGAGACTGCCATGAAATCTTAAGGAAGGCTTAAGTTGATATTCCATTTAGAAGTGCCAGGAACCATGGGGTTGAGTCATGATGTTTTTTGTTACTTTGTGATTTCGTTGCTTTGTGATTTTTTTGTGCTTGATTTATAGTTTTGTTTGTCTGGTGCGTGGTCATGCCACTTGTTTGTGGTGTTGTATTTCTATTGATTTTTTACGGTTTCCTTATTGCCTATTTCTTTTTATCTCCTTTTATTTTTTGAGGCTTTTGAGAATTGGTTGGGGAAAGAGGAAATTTAATGGAGCTCAGGGGGAGCTTAATGAAACCCAACAGGTAATGTAAGACCCGGATGAATCTCGGTGCATGTATAAGGGAAACTGAAGGAAAGAATATGACAGTCGGTTGGATTGGTTGGGTCCATTGGGGTAAATGGATAGTGGTAGGATAGTCATGAGAAAGGTTATATGAAAGGTAAAGTAAATGGATTTGAGGCATCAAATGCCTTGGCTATGTTGGGAACTATTGTTCTCAATGTTGTGCATGTTGTGCACGGATAAAGGGAGTTATCTGAACTTTGACCTTATGATATTTGGTAATTATGTTGTGATTATGGTTATGTTTATGTCTATATATGTATAGATATGTGTATATATGTCATTGTCTGAAAATCATTAGGGATCATTCTTGTGGAGGAATGATTATTTATGCAGGTGAATGGCATGAAGAGGTCCTAGTTTATAAGGAATCAAGTGGGTAGAATATCCTTAACAGATCTATGATGTTAGTATCATGTGGATATAATTTGATATTATGTGCTTATAACTATGTCTATGTTTATGTTATGGAAAAGATATGTTGAGGGATACATCATCTAAATGAAAGAAGTGTCATTTGTAGCATGTTGGGACAAGCATGGATAAGTGGAAAGAACCACAAAACCGTAAATTTGATTGTGGATGCATGCAGTCAAGTGTGGAAATGACATTCGAAGCAAGGTTTCTTGCCAGAGATAGTGTAGTATTTTGACGTGCAGTACGGTTGTTGTGTACATGTTGTACATGTGGTGTTGTGCACATGTTGTACATGTGGTGTTGTGTACATGTTGTACATGTTGTACTATGTACATGTGGTGTTGCCATTTGATATCTTCGAACTCAAGAATCAACGAAACCAACTCCACATTCATGCAGTGTGAGTGAACGAATTTGTGCAGGCAGTTAATGAATGGCTTCTTGTCTGTCTGTGAACCGATAGACTGCACATGTTGTGCAGGTGGTGTTGTGTACATGTGATGTTGTGTACATGTTGTACATGTGGTGTTGCGTACATGTGGTGTTGTGCACATGTTGTGCAAGTGATGTTGTGTCCATGTGGTGTTGTGTACATGTTGTACATGTGGTGTTGTACATGTGTATATATGTTGTAGACGTGGTTTTGTGTACATGTTTCACATATATGTTGTATATGTGGTGTTGTGTACCTATTGCACATGTGGCGTTATGTACATGTTGTACATGTGGTATTATGTACATGCCATACATGTTTTGTTTTATACATATGGTATTTTGTTACGTGTATTGTGTAGTTGTATTGTGACATGTGTATTCATTATGGTACACCAAGTGTAGGTGTATGTTTTGTGTTGTACACCAGGTGTAGATGTATGTGTTCAGTTTTATACATGGTGTAGGTGTTTGTGTCGTGTTGTACACTGGGTGCAGGTGTATGTATTGTGTGGCGTTATACACCGTGTGTGGTGTATGTGTTTTGATGTACATTATGTGTATGTGTACATGATTGAAGAGAATAGAAGGCACTAGGTGCTTGTTGAGTGTGGCAACTGATTTGGTGTGTGTATGGAAAGGACAAGAACAGAGGTAGAAGCAAAGAACTGATTGAAAGATAAGTATCAGTATTTAATTTCAAGTTTTAATTATGCATGTGATATATAATTCTAATTTATGATGGTTATATGTAATCTATGATTTTGATTTATGATGGTTTCATTATGAGATAATTGGATGTGATATGTTTATACATCATGATTTGATCAAAGAGCTAGTTTGACTTTTTATGAAAAGAAGTAAACATAATTGCAGGTGTACCTTATTGACGAACTAACAAAGAGGTATGATTTGAATTTATTTCAATTCCTTTTGAATCTAATAGAAACTTTGTGCTTGGTATAGGAAAGCATGGAAAATGCCCAAGTTTGAGCAAGTGAAAATGCCCAGTTTGGGTGGTTGAAATTGGTTGCAAGAATGTTAGAGGTGGCAGTAAAGAGAATTGGAAAATGAGACAGTATGATGGTAAAGTATTCTGGAGAAGGGCGATTATGGGACACTGGTACCCAATAGTGTCAATTGATTCCCAATAGCATGTTATGGTTGGTATGATGGTTTTTAGGCAGGGATATTCCTTAGGTTTTGTACCTTTCGATTCGAGGAAACCCTGCGAAGGGACGGATCCCCCTAAGGGACTGTGTAGCAAATAAGGGGATTCAAACATAACTTGGAAGGTGTGTGATTTCACGAAACGGGGTGACCGCATTTCCCAAGGGACTGTGTCGCAGAGAAGGTACGACCAAAGAATGAATTTGTTTTCGTCATTAGCATTGCTAGATGGAATTAGAAGCACATTGGGAGTGTGCCCTAGAATTATGAGTCGGTAATTGTTCACTAAGAGGAAAAGTAGTGCAAGGATTGTAGCACTAGACATTGGATCCATGTTTGAATTTTGCAGTAAATTATGGACTTCTTGGGAAGGAGGTGAATCTTGGTGATACTTTAAGGGTGGAGGTGTGAGCCTCTGGATTCCCTTGTAAAATGATTTGGGAATTGTATCATTTTATTCGCTGGTTAGAGAAAATTTTCATGTGTATCTGTGCATATTATTGTAAATAATGTATCAATTTTGGTTATAAAGCTCCATAGATAGTATGATTATTTGTTGGTTGAAGCAAAATTTCATGAGTATATGTGGCTTTTATTCTAAATATTGTAATGGTTTTTGTTATAAAGCTCCATTAAATGGTATGATTGTCATGTTTTCAACAATGGTCATTGTAAATATTGCAATGAGCTGTGATATAAATCTCCATGGGAAGTAAGTTTGTTTTTCGGCAGTTTTCTGGTCATATGTGCCATATAACATCGAGGGCGGTGTTCCTCCAAGGGGGAGGGGTTTGTAACAACCCTTGGTTGATTTTCCATGAAAAAAAAATGTAATACCAAGGTCATAGGACACATATTCTAAGTTGAATGGTGGGAAAAACATTATAGTGGGGATCACTTTCAGTTTATTTATGGCTAAGGAAGTTGGAAAAGGAATTGGCAAAGGTAAAGTGGTAATAATTTGCATTTTATTTATGAAATAAAGGAAAATGTGAGAAAATGAAGGTGAAGAGACATAAATTTGCATGTTAAGGAAATTAGAGGGAAAATGAAGAAAATAGAGTCCTCAATGATAAAAATGATTTTGAGGATCAATTGCTAGCTTTTATCAGTTTAGATTTGTTCTCTCATTCTCTCATACTCTTGCACACTTAGATAAATCTTGAAGCATTTTTGTAGCACTTGGGGAATTCACTCGGATTGGAGAAAGAAGGAAAAGGAAAGTAGGTAGCACAAGGAAACAATTGGATAAATGACTACTGTTGGATTGCTTTGCAAGTAACAGGTTGCATGTGTGATTTCCTTGCTGATTTCTAGATGCATGATATATGCATGTGATTTTATGGTTATATTTTTTCATTGGTATGAATATTTTTTGTTTTAGCCTTGCCTTGATATTTTATGGATAGACATGGTTTTGTAGGTTTTTCCACTTATTATTTTCTTATTGGTGCTCAGATTCCTTATATTTTTGGGTTGGCTAGAAGCCCTATAACAACTTGGGTTGAGTTACTAGTCATGGAGCCTTATAGGTTGCGACAAACACTTGGGAGTAATTGGTGGGTTGAGTTACTAGTCCCTAAAGTCAGTTTGGACAAATGCTCTGGAGTCCCAGAAGGTTGTGGGTTGAGTTACTAGTTCCTGGATGCCTAGACAACTTGGGTAGAGACCGATTTGGTTGGTATTAGTGATGTCCGACCATAGAGTTGGAATCAGTATGGTTGAGGGTTGAGGTGGTTTGTCCTCTGGAAGCCCTGGTTTGGTTTTGTCTTATTTATTTCATAAGATCCCACATTCAAGCTTGGAATATGGCGTGGGAGTTATTAGCTGAAAGAGATTTTTAGTTCAGCCCAATCTATGATTGGCTAGTACGTGGAAGTCCCTAACTTGGTTGGAATTTTCATATGTTAGAAAGAGTTATTCTTCTACTATGATTCATGTATACTTTTAGTGATTATGTTGGTGATATTATGGTTGATTTTCCATGGTTTTTATGTTGGTTATATTTTGGTTGTGTGTTACCTATGGCTCTTGACATGATTTGATGAATATATGAATGGTTGATGAAGGCATGTACTAAAAATTGTTATTGCAACTAGCTAGAGAAGTTTTAGAGTCTTCCTAGTGATTTTTAGATAAATATCATACTCTTATGATCATATATGCATTCATGACCTGTAGCTTCTATGTTTTCCAAGTGTTTGACAAAATTTCTATTATGGATTATGCATCTTTGGGTCAAGTTATTTATTGATTTTTTATTGACTAGCATCAATAGTACCTTTAATTACATTCTGGAAAGTTTTAGGCAATTCTAGGCTGTGGGTTAGAGGTTGGCCTGAAAAGTGGCACAAATACTAGGTAAACATGCTCGAAATGAAGATTTTAGGCCATAACTGCATCGAGGAAAGCTTTTGAATGTAATTATAGCCTCATAACCGCATGGAAGCAATGTCAAGCGTGTGGTTACAGGTCTAGGTCAGTGAAACAAGGCTCAAACTCAGGGATTGAACTCCTTGGGTGTTTCTCAGGTCTTGTGTGATTTGTAGTCCCTATAAGATGTCATTTTGTGGTCAGTTTGTAGGGCCTACATCGTTAACTGGAACTAGGAGGTAGGTTCATGTCATAGTGACACTCGTCTGATGTTTACCCTAGCAGGCTTCTGAAATTGGGTAAATGTGGGAGGGGTGGTTATAGAAAATAACATCTTCATTTGGCACTCTTTGATGCTAAGTATCACATTGATCTAAATCATTCGAAATTGTCAAATTTCATGATAAAGTGGAGAATATATGAATATTTTATGTAAATTGTCATTGCAGATTCAACGTTAAAATCAAGAAAACTTAATCTACTTGAAGATGACATTTTTGTGACATCTTTTATGGAGAAGTTTAGGGAGAAAATATATAAATATAGTAAGCACTCTCATATAGTAAAATGGAAATACTTATAATTCAAACAATCACGTGATGTGTTCCCAAAGGGAACAATATTGTTGGTTGTTGATTTTGCTGAGAATTAGAGGTTCACTCCAAAAATGGAAATACAATGTGAATATTATCATTCAGAATAGGTCTCTATACTCGTGCAATTTTTTTATAAGAATGCAGAGCTTGGTATCAATATTTCAGATAGTAATGAAAATAATTGTGAAGTGATTAAAGAGTGTCATTTCTACATCAGTGATGATCATACACATGATACATGTTTTTTTAAACATTGTTTTGATATTATGTATAAAGATCTAAAGGAACAACATATCATCTTTAAAGAACATTGGGTATGGTCATATGGTTGTGTTGATGAATTTAAACCGTCGTTATCATTCCTTTTGTTGTCTCTCCTTCATAAAAAAATTCGCATTCATCACACATGGAATTTATTTGAGACTGGACATGGAAAATTTGAGCATGATGGTGTTAGGGAATGCGTAAAACATGCACTAAGTTCAAGGAGAATTATTCAATAATTTCAAGGAGAATGTAGCCACATATAAATAAACATTTCAAATAGAAACACACACACACACACACACACTTCAATAGAAACACATATAAAGAAACATTTCAAATTATTTATTGCACAATGGTACCTATGTTAAATTAGAATAGATGCAAAAATCTATTTGTTTAAAGATCCATTCCATAATAAAAGAAAAAATTCCTCCAAACATGTCCAATTTTTTATTTAATGGTTTAATTCATCAACATGAAAAAAAACTAAATCTTGAATATAATACAATATTATTCAAAAAAATAAACCATAAACAAAGCTAGTGCATGTCCAAAGGCAATTATGTGTAGTTAAAATTTTCCAACAATCCATTCTAGCCAAAAATTTCCAACAACCCATTCTTTCAAAAATGGCAACATAGGATACAATTCTAGTCAAAATTTCCAACAATCCAATCTTTAAAAAATGACAGCACATGATACTCAACATATATATAATTGAAACCTATGACCAAAACTAGAAAAAAATGGCACCTCATGCCCAAGGAACATAATGGTACCTTGTACCGAAATTAATACATCCTAGTCAGGATACATAATGGATTAATCATAAAATCATATTTGTGTATGTGTGTGTGTGTGTGTGAATTTTAGGTGCAAGACATAGTGTTATTTCCTGCATAGAAATATAAAAAAATCATATTAGTTTTGGTACAAGCTAGATGGTAAAGAATAGTAAGAAATAAAATATAATGTAAGGAGTGGGGATGTTGATGTAGTTCTGAATTCAAATTTATTTATGGCTACGAAATGCATTCCATTGTAACCGTCAAAGGCAAAAATCACCATTGTTTTAAACAAACACTAGAATCACACCCTGGATATTCAATACAAATATGTTAAAACAGATCCTCATATACCAAAAAATAACATATTCAAGCATATATATAGGAAAATGAGTACAAATAAATTCCAGCTCAAGATCTGAAAGAGAGTAGTGGAATATGTGGAATATTATTAGATCAAATGTTCATTTACAAGTAAATTTCAAAAACTAGTCCTTATACAATGGAAATTTCTTGAACCACTACTTTCATGTAGTAAAATTGCTGATTATTCTTTGAACCACTACTTTCATAAAGCATATTATTAACTATCATAAACAATTCTGTGACAAAATAAAAAGAAACCAATGAAACTTATTAATAACCACTAATAACCGTGGCGTGTCTGCTCAATCAACTATGGGGACTAAGATTTAAAAGTATGCATAGTCAGCAAGGTGGAAAATCCCTTATCAATAGAGAAAATTGGATACATTTTTTTATTGTAGTTGGTGAAATCAATTGATTATAGTTAATGATAAGATTAAAAATGGGGATTCAAATACTAGTGCACTTAATAGTTTGCCTCAATTATTTGAAGTGCTTGTTATAAACCTATCTTTAATATTCAGAATAGAATATTAATGTTTGATGAAATTGGAGTGATTCTATTCCAACATGAGAAATTGTTTTTAAGTGGTAGGGATTATGAGCATATATTTGGAGAAAATCAAAATGGAAAAGGAAAAGAAAACATTGGTGAGAGAGGAGACAAAAGAAAATGTCAAAAACTCTTCTACAATAGTTATCTCCTTCTCAATAAACATTTGCAGTAGTTGCATTTCAGGACACCCTTGTAACAATTATATCTCTCTATACCAAATAAAATACAGAAGGGTTAGTTGCACAAAGAGACATCCAAATTTACTTTAACAAAAATTCAGTGGCATCATTTCTAGTCTATATATAAGACATTAAAATATTATATCTTCAGTGGCATCATCTATTTCTACAAAGAAAATTTCAAGACATATCTTATCTTTAAAAAAAAATGTGTGCCACACTTTCACTCTGTGATAAAAAGACTCCTGAGGCAATAGTTAGAACCATACCAAGGCATACATAATAGTTCTATAGTGTACTAATAATGACCTTTTTTGTAAATATCAAAAGAAAAATAAAATTCTTTTAAAAATGTGACATTACTATGGACATAAGTATTTGAA
Source organism: Pinus albicaulis (assembly GCA_034641835.2). Lineage (NCBI taxonomy): Eukaryota > Viridiplantae > Streptophyta > Pinopsida > Pinales > Pinaceae > Pinus > Pinus albicaulis. The sequence goes on along the minus strand of CM076572.1, from coordinate 198,350,406 downwards.
CGAATATGCGAGCAATTTGAGGCACCTTATGTGGAATGCAAGAAATTTAAGCCACCTATTTTTGCGATAAAAATGCAAGTCTCTATGGTACATATATTTCCATGCTTATACAAGATGTTGTGATGATGACATAGCTCTGAATGATAAACAAGGAAAGAAAAATTTTGGGCATCTAAAATGAAGCATATCTAAACCTATAATTATACTTATGAATCACGATGATGTTTTATGTGGTAATATAAATTATTTGATGGCTTAAATAAATACTCAAAGACATATATCATACAAAAATATTCAAGGTTATTTTTGATGTGAGTTTTGCTCCTAATGAAAGTTATGTTCCTACAATTTTTGTTCGTATACAAGTCTTATTTCTACACACAATGCAAGTTCCATTCCTATATATAACATAAAGCTCCAGTTCTATGAATATGGTCTGAATTCCAATAGATACACAATCCAATTTCTGATATGACAACAATGTGAATTCCTATGGACATATCTTGTGTTATCTCTCTCTAAAATGAAGCTAGTTTTTCAATAGTGGTTTAATTAAAGTTATTTGATTGGAAAAAATAATTGCACCAAAATAAAAACAGACAATAAGATCATTGTCATATCACTACAACAAGAAAACTGCCATATCATGTTATCACTATCCTATAGACATTCAAGGTCACTTGGCCATATACAACCATACTCACATGAATATTTCCATACAAGAAACACACAAGGACATATGTATCGTGTGATATAAATGTCACGGGGTATAAGTAATGCCACTATAATAAGTAGCCACGGAGTATAAAGTTAGATTTCATAGAGTATAAACAATGCTATTGTAAGAAGTGTGAAGCCATGGAGTCTATGGTATGTCACTGTAATGAAATACTATTCCACTTTGTATAGGGTATGCCACTTAAATCAAGTTATTCCACAGTCAAGTGATGTAACAGAGCTTATATAATCAATCCATTCAACAAAGAAAAGTGAGCCATAGAGAAATGCGAGCCACCACAAGAAAATGAATGTGAGCTACATGGATCATAGATCGAGCCACTATACAAATAATCCATAGCAACTATGTATCATGCGACAAGAGAAACTATGTATCCATGCGACCAAAGAGCTTATGTGTATTACTGTGACCAAATATAATATATATTAATGAAACCAAAGATAGTTTGTATTATTGCGACCAAAGAGATTGTGGTTTAATTAAAGTTCTTTGTTTGGACCAAAAAAATTCACCAAAATAACCACGCACAAGGCATCCATGTAATGACATGGTCGTTTACAGGTCACCCAACCCAAAAATTGTGTCTCAAACTCTCAACCCTATCGTCAAGGTTATAACATACCCTTAGGAAACTTTAAATGGTTGAAAATGTATGAAACTCTATCACAAAATAAAAAATTAATGGGGATACCACACTTGAACAGTTAGAGAATTACTTTGAGCTAGAAGACCAATCATGATCACCATAGAGATGGAAGAAAACTCGTTCTTCCTTGTTATAATGACTCAAAACAGATTAAAATATTAGATCTCCATCTTGATAATTTTAAACATTTCCCCATTTTCATCCTAGACCATAGACACATTCAATGGTAAGCTATTATTTATAATGTGGAATTTATGATGGCACATTAATATATTAGATTGTCTGAAAAAACTTTTATGTTACAGACATCAAAGTGAATGTTGTCTTAAGTATTAAATAGTTATGTTTCTTAGGGACCCTCCACTAAATTCCAGTATATATTACTCTAATTCATACAAAATGGTTGGAAATGTACTATCAAATCATGGCCACCTCGAAGCATCTAAACTTTAAACTCCAAAAAATGACAAAACTTAAGAAGAAAATTCACTTTGGCTTCATAGCTTGCCTATATTACATGAACGCGTAGCTTTCTCACCAATGTTATTTTCCATGTTGAATATAAGGAAACATCTTGAATATGGCACAATATATGGAAACATATTGAATATATAAGAAGAGAATTCCCCTTATGAAATTACCTATGAATAATAGAATTATATCTGAAATAGCAACAACATGGAAACATTTTTTTTGTTGGCATTCATTCTACAAAAAAATGGGAAATAATTACAAAAAGAGGCTCCTTCTTTTTTGGCTAGGTCAAGCATGTGATAAAGAACAAGTATACAAAAGTTCCACAATCAGTATCACCTCCTCAAACACAAAACAAGACTTATCTTTGTAATGCAACAAGCAAGGGTTTTCTTCATGTAGGTATATCATCCCAAATTCCAATTCACAATGGTGTTTGAGTAATCCATCTTCGGTTGAAAATAATGAGCATGGCATATGCTAGGAAGTTAAGGAAATTGAGTGAATAGGTGTTTGAATACCACTATTAGCATTAATATGAAGGTGCTTCCCATCTGTTATACACGGACTGCATTAAATTTCCCATGCATAATATGGCTATAATAGTTGAAGAATCAATTATTGGAGCATTTGGTTGACCTGATTACTAAATGTTTTGTCGATTCAAAAAGAAGGAATAATTTAGGAAGAGATCAATAAATGGTGTCTGCAAATTTTGTAGAAAATTGAAGGAAGCTAGACCCAATCAATAGTTGTCAAGCTTCAATTAGCTTTAATATTTAGTTTGTATTAGTTGGCTTCTTCTCATTGTCAATTATAGTGTATGTTAGTGGCATTCTCGAGATAATTTATAATTTTTAAGATCATGGAGAACACACACACACACACACACACACACACACATATATATATATTGAACACATGCAGATACTACTTCATGAAAAGAAATCAAAATCCTCTCATGAAAAATAGCTCAAGATGTATAAAATAATAATAGAAGAGGCTCCTAACTCAGGATTTCCTTGATTTCCTTCATTATAAATTCATTCATCATTAATGCAATTGTTAGAAAATTGGAAATTCAGAAAATCACTTAAAAGCAAGAAAGATGAATTCTAGTTTCTAGTCTCTAATCAGATAGAAGAAGAGTTTAACTTAAACGCTGGTTTGACCCTTCATATGCAAAATATAAATTAGATTAAGATTTATAATCAATCATAACATATAATCATACATCTAATTAATTTATTAAGCATGAAAAAAAACTAGTTTAGGAAATTGCAACTAAATTAACCAGAAAGTGCACTTAGCTCGGTGTGGGGGCCCTCCACCCTTGCCTCACACAATGAAAGTACTTCTTAGCTAATGAAACCCAATCAATCATTCACCATATATAACAGAAGAAAATAAGATAGAACTAGTTCTTCAATTATCTCTACAATTTCAGAAATATGAAAGTGAAATTATACAAATTCTACATATTCATGTCTTTAATGTCTTTGGCTTAAATAGAGAAATATAAAACAAACTTAACTAAAATTTCTCTAACAGCCATGTCTATCATTATCCTATCTATTCTGGTCTATCCCATCCATCTAATCTCTCAAATCTAGAAAATCCCATAAAATGCTAAATTTAGCCTATTTCTTAGCGATTTCTAGAATAACAGGTCCTGTTTAACCAGCTTTGACTAGGCCTGTTTAAGTTCAGTTTGACCGAACCAATAGGTGCATGTCCATTCTTAGTTCCCAAGCTTTATAGAAATTTTCTCAGCTCTAGCCCAGGTATCCTGCAAGTATGTCATCAATGAAGACATTATGGGAATTTTTAGTCCTATCCAAAAATGCACTTAAAATTCAATTTTTATAAAAACATATAAAATTTGAAAAACTTAATTTATATGCCTGGATATGCATAAATTGGTAAAAATAGAGTGAATATGGATTGTATATGGATGTATATCATGGAAATTAAGCGTATTTAATTAAACAAAATTGGATAAAAAACGAGGGCCAACAAAGATCTCTAATACTGAACTTGTTATGAAACCAACTCCAAAAATAGAAGAAAAGAGAGATCAATGCCTTATAAATAAACCACTTTGAGGGGGAAACCTCCTTTACATTACATAAATTAACAATTCTTGGATGATATAAATGACAAAATCTCCTTTCTATATATAGGAGTCCATGGGGTCACAATATAATCCTAGCTGACCTAACAATAATAACGTAAGGGAACAATAATAACAATATAGAGGTTACAGGGGTACACCAATAACAATAAGGAGGCTACACTAACAAAAATAAGGGATTACACTAGTAATATAAGGACCTAACATGCCCCTCTCCTTAAAAAAGTGTTGTCCTCAACGCTTGAGTAACTCTTGATGCTTCTGTTCAAAATTCTCATCCTCCCATTTAGAAGATTCAGTGGGTAAGTTCTTCCACTTGATGAGATACATTGTAATTGATAGATTTCATAGTTGTAGATTTCTTGTTTCCTTTATTTCTTCAGGTTCCAATATGATTTTTCCTTCCTCATAAATTTCTGGCAATATTGTTTGAACTAGAAGTTTGTCACCTATAACCTTCTTTAACCATGAAACATGGAAAACTAGATGAACTCGAGAAGAAGCAGGAAGCTCTAATTTGTATGCCATAGTACCAATATTTTGCAATACCTTTTAAGGACCATAGTAATTTGGTGATAATTTATTATCCTTCTTAGCTTGCTTGAGGGACATTTGTTTGTATGGTTGTAGCTGTAAAAATACCCAATCCCCTACATCAAAACTTCTCTCGCTGTGATGTTGATATACCTGTTGTTTCATTCGAATTTGTGCCAAATTTAGGTTATCTTTTAAAAGTTGGAGAACTTGTTGTTGATGCTCGATGTGATCTTCCACTGCTTGAACCTTAGAATTTTCTCTTAAATATTATGTGACGGATGGTGAATGATATCCATAAAGTGCCATAAATGGGGTCATTTTTGCTGCAGTATGGAAGGAAGTGTTATACCACCATTCAACCAAAGATAATCACTTGACTCATTGTGTTTGTTTATCAGATACAAAACAACAAAGATATCCTTCTAAATGTTTTTTCACTATCTCAATTTTCCCAAATATCGAGGATGATAAGATGAGCTATGAGCTAGTTGAGTACCCAAACAAGAAAACAATTCCATCCAAAAATTTCCAATAAAAATGGGATCTCTTTCGCTTACAATAATATTTGGGTTTCCATGTATCTTTTGAATTGTTTCCATAAATGCAGTAGCAGCTGTACTTAATTTAAATGGATGAGATAATGTAAAAACGTGTGCATACTTGGTAAGTCTATCAACTACCACCACGATGACACTCTTTCCTTCGGACTTAGGTAAACCTATGATAAAATCCATTGAAATCCCCTCCCAAAGTTAACTTAAAATGGATGAAGTTTGTAGAAGACCCGAGGTCTTAATTGTCTCAACTTTATTTTGCTGGCAAACCAAACATTCTGCCACAAAATTTTGAATATCAGATTTAAGGCCATCCCAAAAAAAAATTTCTTCACCTTGTGGTAAGTTCTTAAAACTCTTGAGTGTCCTCCTAAGGGAGAAGTGAAATTCCAAAAGAACCTTTTATTTTAGTTGGGAATTATTACAAATATATAAGTGATATTTATACCACAAGGAATCATTTTTCTAGCTAAATGTATCACATGTACTAGGATCTTGCTGCAAATATTGAATTAGTGTCCACACTTCTTCATCCTTCTTCCATTCATCCCTTGCTTTGGTTATCCAATCTGGTTGGATAATAGAAATGGTACAAAGAAATGCTTCCACCTCTTCATCCTTTCTTGAGAGTGCATCTACAACAACATTTAGCTTCGTGTTTTTCTAGATGATTTCAAAGTCATAACCCAACATCTTTCTGACCCATTTTTGTTGCTCTTCTGAAGATATTCTTTGTTCCAAAAATTATTTAAGACTATCATGATTACTTTTTACCTTAAATTGTCTTCCCATTAGGTAAGTTCACCATTTCTTTAGTGCATGTAGTATTTCCAACATTTCCTTCTCATAAATAGCTTTATGTAAATACTTTCCTTTGATTGGAAGGCTTTCAAAAGCAATGGGTCTTCCTTCTTGCATTAAAACATCACCAATTCCATTTCCTGAGGCATCACATTCCACAATAAAGGTTTTTGTGAAGTCTGGCGTGGCTAAGCCCAATGCTAGGCACATTGCCTCTTTAAGATGTTCAAAGGCCTTAGTTGCTTCAGGAGTCCATGAAAATGCATTTTTATTCAATAATATTGTTAGAGGTACTGCTATTCTCCCATAATTCTTAACAAACTTGTGATAATACCTTTTTAACCCGAGAAATCCTTGCAACTTCTTTATGGTTGTGGGGACATTCCATTCCTTACTGGATTTAATTTTTTTAGGGTCTACCTTAACAACCTCATGAGATACAATATGACGCATATATTCCACCTCTTGTACTCGAAATAAACATTTGGAGGTTTTTGCATATAATTGTTTCTCCTCCAATAGCTTGAGAACCCTTTCAACATGTTGAACATCATCCTTCCAAGACCTGTTGTAGATTAGTATATCATCAAAAAATACTAACACAAATTTTCTAAGGAAGGGTTTGAAAATGGAATTCATCAACCTTTGAAATGTAGAAGGTGAATTGGTAGGTCCAAAAAGCATGACTAAAAATTCATAATGACCCTCATGAGTTCGAAATGATGATTTTGGAATATCTTCAGTCTACATTCTAATTTGATGATATCTTGAATGAAGATCCAACTTGGTAAAATAAATTGCTCCATGTAATTCATCCAATAATTCATCAATCAGAGGAATGGGAAATTTATCTTTAATAGTGAGCTTATTGATCTCCCTATAATCTGGACACATGCACCATGATCCATCCTTCTTGTGCACCAATACTACTGGAGCAGAGAAAGAACTTTGACTCAGTTGAATTATACCATCCTCTAACATTTCTGCAATCATACATTCAATTTCGCTCTTTTGGACATAATGAAATAGTTAAGGCCTGATGTTTGGAGGAACACTTCCTGGAATCGAATAAATAGCATGATCATGATCATGAATAGGTGGGACTCCTTTGGGAGTTTCAAACACCTTGGAATGATTATCCAAGACTTTTTGAAGATCTGGAGAAATAGATGATTTTGATGTTGGAACTTCTAGTGAGCATAATTGTGCAATTACGCCTCGTTGTTCTTTCTTTAGAAGCTTTGTCATGACATTATAGCTTATTATTTTTCTTAGCTTCCCTACGATACCCCGTAATTCAACTTCCTTTCCTTCCAAAAAAAAATTCAAGAAAATTTCTTGAAAATTAAAAGCTATCGTCCCTAGAGATTGTAACCATTGCACTCGTAAAACAACATCAACACCTCCCATTGGAATGGAAAGCATTGGACTATTCAATACATATTCCCCCATGGTTAGCTTGATATTATGGCATTTTCCAGAGAAATTTATAATTCCTCCATTTGCAACCATCACTTGACATTTCGGTGCCGGGTATAGGAAGCAATTCAAATCCTTGGCTACCTTACAATGAATAAAAGTATGGGTAATACAAGAGTCAATAAACACCTTTACCTTTTTCTTCTTGATATGTCCTTCTATCTTGAGAGTTTGAGGAGTGTTAATTATTTCCAATGCATTACAAGATATGGTCGGAATCATTACTTCTTTCTATAGGGTTGGTTCCTGGTGTATATCCTCTTCTTTTGAAGTTTCTTGTTCATTTTCTTCCTCCTCTTCACAATCTATGTAAAATAATTTCTTCTCAACACACTTATGACCTTTAGTGTATTTTATATCACAACCATAGCAAATCCCTTTTTCTCTTTTTTCTTCTAATTGTTGTGGTGTCAACCATGTAGGTGCTCAAAGTCTATGAGTAGCAACACTTCCATATTTATAGATTTGAGTGGTAGGCTTCCTTGTCGCCATAATTTTACATTAAATTTTTCTTGCCAACCTTAATGCCTTCTCCAATGAATCGGGTTCCCAAAGGCGAACCTCATGTTGGATGTTATCCTTTAAAGTCCCTATGAAGACATAAATTTTTTGTTCCTCTGGATTATCAATTACCCTTATATTCAATTTTTGGAAGTCCTCAATGTGCTCCACCACTGAACCCTTTTGTTTAAGATTTACCAATTAGCTAAAGGAGTTGTTCTTTGTATCCTCATAATGAGTTATCATTTCCTCCATAAAAATTGACCAAGTGACAATTTTTTTACGAGAGAAAACCCATCGATAACATACAAATGTATTTTGTTTTGAATGTAAAGTTTCAATGCGTACCTTTTGTGTGTTTTTCACATTATTGAGATCAAAATATTGCTCCATCTGTAGTATCCATGTTACGGGATCCTTGCCATCAAACTTCCTCATATCGATCTTTGGAATATGGTGGGTCTTCAATCCAACATTAGAGTTTATGAAATCACGATTAACATTTATTTATGTTCTCATCATGAGTTTCCTCTACTATCTTTTTGCCATTAGGAATCATTTCTTGTATCAACTTTGTCAAACATTTCTTCAAACCTTCCATGTCTACTTTTATATCATTTTTCATGCCTTCCATTTTTTTCTTCCATGTCTTGCATGCCATTCTTTAAAACATCCATCTTAGCTTCCATGCCTTTCTTCAAACCATCCATATTAGCTTCCACACCCTTATTGAAAACATCCATCTTAGCTTCCATGCCTTTCTTCAAAACTTCCATTTCATTTTTTGTTTCTCTTTGCGAGAGAAAAATTTGGTGCACTTTCTCTTGTAATTTTGATATATCATGTTGCACTTATTCCTCTTCATGAGTCATAGTAGAGTATTATGAGGGCTTAATGGGTGTTGAATTCTTTTTAGGGGGAATTTTAGAACCCAATACTAATATATATGCTTCAATATGCCCTTGGAATCACTTCAAACTGATTTTTCAAACAAGACTTATGCAATTCGAAAAAAAATTACACACCTTTTTCTTGATTTTGAGGAGCTCGATATTGAAACAGATGTATCTCTGTAATTTTATATCCCTGAGATTTTATCTTTGGTCCTGTAGTAACCCTCTGAATCTTATTTCCAATTCCACAAGTCTGACTTGATTTAGATTCTTCAAGACAAATTTATGACCAATCTCCTACAGTGACCTAATTATGGATTGGTTCAGTAGAGCGAACTTGTACGGTGTGCCACATATCATATTTTCCTCCTTTAGGTTTGAAATTGATACATAGGAAACTGCGGTCTGTTTACTTCCGACCACTCTTTACAAAATTCCAATTTGATGATCAATGAGAGAGTTGTGACAATTTTCCCAAGGTCACCTCTTTTAGATGTAATTCATGAGCTTGCAAAATCCCTAACTTCCTCAAATCATATCTTTGAATATATTGCAAACCAATATCTGAAATTGTTACACAAATTTCCTCAGGATTTATTCGAAATGGATTTTTTTAGTGTCTAAACCCTCGTAGAAAAAAAATTATAGAGAAAATTGCACAATGACCAGTTTGAAGCAGCGAAACCCTAGAATCCAAAGCTCTAATTCCAAATGTTATGAAACCAGCTCCAAAAATAGAACAAAAGAGAGATCAACGCCTTAGAAATAAGCCACTTCAAGGAGGAAACCTCATTTACATTACATAAATGAACAATTCTTGGATGATACAAATGGAAAAACCTCCTTTCTATATATAGGAGTCCATGGGGTCACAATATAATCATAGACGACCTAACAATAATAATTTAAGGGCACAATAATAACAATATGGGGGTTACAGGGGTACAACAGTAACAATAAGGGGGCTATACTAACAACAATAAGGGACTACACTAGTAATATAGGGACCTAGCATAACTTACATAGATTATATGATTGGGGCATAGATATGCTGAGAGACAGTGGATTCATGTAGATTATTGTAGCGTTAGATATTCCATTAATAGCTTTGACTGAAATAAAATAAATCGTTAAACACAACTGAACTATAATAAAAATGATAGAACTAAACTAAACCGAATTGTTAGATACAACTAAACTGTAATCATAATGACACAAAAGAACTAAACTGAACTGTTAGAAATAATTGAATTGTAATCAAAATGACACAACTGAACTATAATAACAATGTAATTCCATTAACTAAACTGTAATCACAATGTAATTCCATTAATATATTTGACTAAAAATTAAATTCATTACATACACATTGTGTTAAGATATCAAAAAGTACCAAAAAATAAAGTGAGCTCGTTTATAAAAAATAGATCTCGTATAAGTACATCAAAAAATAAGGAAGAAATGATTGTTTATGTTGCTATAATAACATCATAAGAAATAAGAACACCATAAGAACCCCAATAACAACCACAAGAACAATGCATTCACTAATAGGCCACTTATATTGATTATTGTGAATGGAACTTGGTGGAGCACATGGTGATTCCTCCACATATATTAGACATCCACCTACATTAGATGTTGTTTCACATAGTAGATCATCAGAAACCCTCTGAACATCCAACCAATAATTTTTGGTAAAGCTATGAAACTAATACGCAATTTTTTCTTCTTCTCTATGAAGAGGCTTTAGATTTGGCTTCAAAATTGATAAATGACAGTCATTTGATAGTATATGAATTCAAAATTGGTGTAAATTATGACAATTTCATTTACACCATAATCCCTAGTTGATGGTATCCCATCAACTAGGGAAATATAGTAAGCTTTGTTGTTTGTTGTTCTACCAAGAATTTCTATGTTATTATGAAATACCTGACTTAGTGCTTCATTGTGAAGCGCAAATCTGATTCTTGCCTGACCAAGGTTAGGATGGAAACAAACTTGAATGATCAGAGTCCATTTCTCCACCATCTGCAAAAAAAAAGAAAAAAATCACATGTAATATTTTTAGATTTTATTGAAACTATGTTGCAACAACTCATTGTTATAGTGGAGGAAACTCCTTGTTATAGTGGTGGAAACTCATGAGGTAAATGGACACATCAATATAGTAAAAAATATATAAAAATAAATAAATAAATAAAAATTCAAATTGTCAGCCATATTATATATCAATGAACCATAATTTTAAAAGGTTGCAACGCATGTTAACAAACAAGCATCTACATTGTTAGACACTTCCATCACATTTTGACATTTGAAATTCATATTGAAAAAACATCTCATCACCTTAAAACATTTTTTAATTGACGTGTGCATGTCCTTATACATCAATCACAAAAATTCTGAGGAAATCATGGAAAAAACGCAGGCATGGAAAAGTCCAAGGACAATGCTTGGCAGAGCATGTGTGTGTGTGTGTGTGTGTGTGTACTAAGGGATTTACAACTCTGGTTTTTCATATAAGAAACATGTCTTGCTTTGAGATGATATGTGTATTTTGATTAAGTTGTGCCATAGATAATAGCAATATATATCAGAAGTCCGCTTATGCAAGTGCTACAATATTGGTATTATATTTTTAGTGACATAAGGCTTATAGACAGTATCTATTCATGAAGTTCTTACATTATTGTTATTTGATATATTGTAGTAAGAATTTTGTAAATGTCTATTTTGGTAGGATTTTTCCACTATTTTAGTTCCTTTTGGAATAAAGATAGGTGAACTAACTGCAATTACAGGTTGTGGGAAAAAAGGAGTAAGGGGAATGGTTTTATAAGGGATTTTCCCATGATATCCCTCTTTAATTGATTTTTCTAACCATGAGAAGGCTCCCTCAATACCTTCCATTAATTCTTCATTGTTTTAGAGTCATCGTCCTTTTCTTCAATCACCAGATATTTAGTTTCTTCTGAACTTTCTTTGAAACTTTCTACATTTTCATTCAAAGTATTTACAAATGTAGCAATATCATTTGTAGGCACTTGAAGGGTATCAATATGTCGCTTCCTTACATAATCATTAGTAAGAAAAGTGTGTGCAGCCATCACTCTAGATATATGTTTGTCCAATTTAGCTATTCTGACATAGTTTGTAGCTTTTTCTCTAAATTAGTTAATTGGGGTTGATTATTTGCAAGGACTAAGGAGATATCCCTATATTTTTTTTGGTCTTATTCTAGAACTGTGCTTTTGAAGTTGGGAAAATAGAAATAGATTCTACTCCTTGTTCATTTATTCATGAATTTTTTACATTAGTAGTTTTAGATATATTGTAGTATGACTTTTGTAAATGTATGTTTTGGTAGAACTACCTAAGATATTCTTGTGGATAAAATTTCAGGTGTACACTTACCCATCCAAGCTTGGCACAAAAACATCATCCTCAGTTGTACCAAAGAAAGCATGAACACAGTATTCTGAACTATGAAAAAAGGCCATTCTAAAATAAGACAATATTATCAATAATAATAAACATTCAATGCCCAAAGAATTTGTAGACGCGTGAATGATTTGTTTTATGTTCACTGCAAAATTTATTTAAATGAAATTTTCACATGAATTCTCTCATATATTATTGCATGTCGCAATGTCTTTCATATACTTGTAATGTCAATAGTTTTAGAAATTTAGTTTTAGCAAGTGCTATAGGCAGCTATTAGATGATTGAGTATGATATATCCAATTGCATATTAATCTCATTTGTATTGATTTATTCACGGATTAAGACTGGGAGGTGTTTTGGGCAGTTTATAGACTAAGAATAGATATTGAAGAATGATATCAACAAGATATTAGGTTATTTTTATCAACAATGCTTGCTCAATTTCAAATAAATTATTTATTGAATGTTAGAAATTCATTCAGAAAAAGGAACAACACACACAAAGTGACAAGTTGTTTGAAATCATGCACCAATGGTGATTAGCGAGTTGCCACAATGGGTGAACGTTTCCGCAGTGGTGACTAGCGAGTTGCCACAACGGTGACTAGCAAGTTGCTAGCTGGTTCATCCGTTGTGGCAACTTGCTAGTCACCATTGTGGAAACTCGCTAGTCACCATTGTGGTAACTCAGTAGTCATTGTTGTGACAACTCACTGAATCAGAAATTTACCTTTGCTCATTGGATTTCAAAATCTGGTTGCTCCGCAAATCAGCGTGTCGTAGTCTCACGAGCCATGATCGTATTTTGCACCCTCTTGTCAATAGAAGTCATCCTCTGTAGCGAAAAATCACTGCAGTCATTGTGGAGGCTGTAGGAACCTGAAAATTTGTAACAATGAGCAAATTTGTTAGAAAATTTTTAACAGGGACATGATTTGTTAGAAAATCTGAAACATGAGAAAATTTGTTTGAAAATTTGTAATAGGAGCAAGAAAACAACATTTTACCTTTGCTTGTTGGCCCGAAAAATACTACCATCGCTCTCGTTGCTTCGTTTGCAAAGGTTGATTGATAATTATTCAAGATATTCTTGCTCTACAAAGTGTAATGATTGACGAACATGGGAGGAAGAAGGAGAAGCATCATAGGAAGAGGAGAAATGACAGCATCATTTGAATATCAAGGGAGAAATTTGAATTTCCCATCAATGTGGCACAAATGAAATCGTCGACTCGTAGAGGCCAAACAGTTGAAACAGTTGAATGTGTCGATGAATTCAAAGGCTGTAATAATTTTTGCAGAGGGAAAATATATGTGACAACATTGTATTGTCGGGTGTAGGAAATAATAAGATGCAAGTTTCCAATTTGAAATTCAAATCATGCATCTTCAAAATTTGAAAATCATCTATTAAAGCTCACACGTGGGTGTATGCATGGTTGGTGAGCTGATGAGGTCGAGGACAAAGACAAATTTTTTGAAAAAATGGATATAGACAGAAACATGGTGACAGAGACAGAGAATAGAGGACGACAGAGACAGAGGCTCGACAACGACAAACATAGAGACTAGAAATCATTGGAGTGCTTGGCAGAGTGTAGTTGGAGGGGGGTCACGAGTTAAGGTAGGGCACAACAAACGAAAGGTAAATTGTTGACTCATTAGGCTACACCAAATAAAAAATCAATGCATATAATATATTATAGATCAATTCATCATTATAAAATTTAGTGATGTAAAATTTTGTATCTTATGTCACATCAATTCTCCTCCTCCTTTTCATTTAAAGAAAAATAAAAAATAACCAAAATATATTAAATAGACCTAAAAGTAAAAATAACAAATACATGAACTACCATCTTAAAGGTGAGATAAGAATATCTTAAACTAATATCTAAAAGTTATAAAACTAGATAAGTGAGTCCAACAAAAGAATCGTTGGTCTTAAATTAATGTTTTTCTAGACACGTAAGAGTATCTAAATGGTCTTCATCATCACACTGAGACCACCAAAAGACAGCAAAGCATATTTCCTAGCTATAGGATATTAAATGCAATTGGGCATATAATGCACACAATTAGATTTAAACGAATTTAAATTTAACGGTGGCAGTATATGCCCAACTGCATTTAATATCCTATAGCCCAAGAAATAATGGTCGCCCCAAAAGACTCACTTGTCTTAAATTAATTTTTACTAGTCAATAAAGGTAGGTGGCTACGTGAGAGAAGACAAATTAATTTAAGGGTCTTTGCGATCACTACAACTTTCTTCAATCATTTTCATTCGTTTGATGGTTTCTCCCTGCCCCTGGTGCAAATAGTTATGCAGTGCTCTAAATTGTAGTTTTGTATGATCCATCACTTTGATCGATTTGGGTTCTACTCTCCACAATGCAAATATTTTGGTGAGTTTCAATGAGGATGGGCGGTTCACATCTATGAATATTGGGAATATCTCTTGCAACTGAAGGTACTTTGATGGCTAATCATTTTAGATTATTGTTTTTCTCTTTCTCGCTACAAACTTATATAAATATATTGAAAATTACAATATGTTAACTGATTTTTACTATTTCTCTTTAGAAAAATGTTTAATTTTCATAGATCTATGTGTTTTGTTTCGAGTCATGTATATTTCTGTAATGTTCCAAATCTGGAATCTCTACAACAATGAGAATACCTTAAGGTATTACAGAGTTGGAGATGTATAAATATGCTTTATAATAGATGTCCACTGATAGATCCTTCAATAAAATATGCAGCAGCAACTTTATACAACTTTTTATAAACCAAAAGGTGGGGAAAAGTGATGATTTAGGGCCTAAAACGAATGTATTCAGATATCTACATAAAAATAAGAGGGGAAAGTGGTTTTATCTGATAGCTAGGGTTATGAGGGACTCCCATGTCAAATTTCAGCAAAAAAAATGCATTTTTCTATGTTAAACAATTCCTCCCTTCCTAACTAGGCTAGAAAACCCTAATTTCCCATGGCTTAGATTATGCAGAAATTTTCTGAAGCATGGATAGCATAATTTCTGAGGGTTTTAACTGAAATAATGCTATAAAATAAGTATGGCAACTTATAATATGACTCAAATGATTTACTTTAGGAAAAACAGAGATTTACATAAAGAAAGGCCTTAAAATGAGGTGTTGCAACCATGGAATGAGACAGAAGAGCTAAACAGCGTAATTTAAAGGGGACTGAAGTAGAGTTCCATTATATTTTGGATCAATAATAGATCTGAACACAAACTCATAGATCAGAATGGGATCTATATGAAAAAAGAGCTTTTTAGTACATTCCCTTTGGGGATCTCAACAGAAGATGAATAACAATGAGTAGATATGAGATCTATACCATGGATCTGCAGAAAAATTCAGAAATTTCTGAAGAAAACGATACACAGCAGATCAGATCTGAAATAGAACATAGATTGGTTGGCCAATCTATGGATCACCACAGTGAAGGGAAGGGCCCCTTTCGCCAGAGATTTGTCCTCCAAACTGATGCAAAACCCACACTACAACTCTGTCTGCAAAGAGGACATAGTTTCCTCAAGGGAATGTGCTGAAGAAGTGGAGAGCACTTTGGCCTGATGCCAAGATATGGATCTGAAGCAAAATCAAGAGATGCACTCTTCCAGGAGGTTAAAATACACATTATGTGAGAAGAGGCTCCCAAAACAAGCTAGATCTCTATAGATCTAGAATCCCACTTGTTGCAGCTCACTGAAGCAAGTAAATCCTGACTGGATTTACACTGCCTAAGAGAGATGGAGCTTGGATAATGCCAGATAATGGGACAAAGCAACATAATCTCCTCCAAGAAATCCTCAAGGAAGGAGGGAGGATTCCTAAACAGGAAACCCTCACTATTCTCTAGCTAAACAACCCAGAGAATTGGAATTAGTCTAAGCAGACTTAATTCTGAATATCTTCAACAACCTTTTTCTTGATCCTTCTCCTTCCTTTTATAAGATGAGGATGTGCAAAACCCTAAACCACCTTGAATCACTTAACCCCTTTCACATGAGGTCCTCCTTCTAGAACTGTGCTGTCCCTTTATGAGATACACTGAATCTAGAAAGTGATGTAGATTTGGTCAAGGTTGACCCAGTCTCACAGCTTAACCCCTTTCACACCTGCAAGTGGATTTTATTACAAAGGCCCAAATTTATACCTTTTCAGATTGGGCATGTATTTATTCTTGGATTTAAGGATTTTTTAATGTCCTCCTTTACATTTTATTCATCAAGTAATAAAAGGAAACAAAATGAAATATTTCTATTAGCTTGGGGTAATTAGGAATATTACAATTTCTCAAATATGTCTTGACAGTTGCAATTTTGAGGGTTATATTAGTAGGTCTCTAAGTTTGTGTATACTTCCACTGATTTGTTATAAAAAATCCTACATGTTATTAATTATTCAATGACAATTTTTACTTCTAAAAGAAATCAGTCTCCCGCATAGTAGGAAGGTAAGAGGGAGCTTGTGGGTACCAGGTCTGCCCAAAGTTATACTTATTTAAGAGCATTTTTCTCAGGCTATAATCTATTAAAACAATAATTATCATGACATCAAATTTCATCATGTCACTAGCTAGGATTTGAACTTAAATGGGAGAGATAATAATCATTCTTCCCAACCACTTGATATAATCCCAAACCATATATAAAACCTCAATTTATTGAGACTATCCATACCACCTATTAAGCATAGAGGTACATTTGAAATTTGAAAATGAATCTCCTTGTATTATATTTCTTAGAGGATATTCAAGAAAAAAATTGTTATATTACAGGGTATCTATGATGAATGCATTTGATTTTTCAATGCAGTAACCTATGTATGCATGTTTTCCAGTTCTAATTTTGGGTGGGTCTCTAGTAAATAATTGTATGTAGGAGTTTGATTTACTCGAGTAATGGTGAATCAGTGATACGATCTTTGAATTTCAGCTTTTGGCAAGCTATGTGTGTATGTATATTCCTACAGTGCTTGATTTATAATTTTTTTAATCTTCCACCCACGTAATGAAGGTATTGTCATCATTTTGTGTAGCCTTGTCATCTCCTACATATATTTTAAGATGCAAAATTGTGCATAGATAACATATTTAATGCACATAATTTTATAAGAGTATTTAGGCATTAGATGAAAGACTAACATCCATTATAATTCACTATTTGACTTTATGAAAGCTTCTACTTTTAGAAGAAATATTTTAGAGTTCTTTACTTTCCAGTTGCAGAGGAAAGGACTTTGAGCTCACAATTTTATTATTAGATATTTTTCCCTACAGTGTATTATTTTTTTGCGACATCTGAGAGTTGGGAGTTTAGAAGAACATAATAAGGGCCAATGGGTGATTCAAAGTTAAACACAACCAACCATGGGTCGCTTCCAAAAGGCCCAACATGATGTACATGCCAAAGAGGAAGAGGGTGGGTAAAATTTTTTTTATTTTTAATTTTTACTTTATTGGCTATGTCTTGTTGACAAATATCTATCTACTTTAGTGGCCATGGGTTGTTGACAAATATATATTCACTTCAGTGGCCACGTCTTGTTGACCACGTGGTACCCTTCTAGGTTAAATGTCACTTATAGGGATTAGTCTACCTAGGCATCAATTTCGCCTAGGAATTGATGTCGGTCAGATAAAATTTTGTTTCCAACCACTCTGAATGACGACATAAAAAATTAGTCACGGAGTGGTTCATATGACAGGGATTATTCAGATTCCAGACTATCCGACAGTTGTGACTTAAGTATGAAAAAGATTATTCAAAGTCTTGACTATCAGGAAGTTACGAGTTAATTCTCAGGGTGGTGGGTGGGTGAGCATTACTCACCACCCGATCTCTGCAAGATAATGAAAAGCCAAAAGCGTGATCGCCCTATAGCTCGTTGCACAACTGGACACCATTCCTTGATACTCATTTCTTATTCTACAGTTCAATCGAGCCATTTTGCAACTAGTCTGAGCAAATACAGGTTGACTGAGCCTTGTACACTTCCTCCCCCGATTTCTTCCAATCGATAACTAGGAAATATTCTCCGCAGACATTTATGCAACCATTCTGAGAAAAAATAGGTTGATTGATTTCTACCCAAAAAGAACTTGGCAGGCGTTCAGAACTATCAACAAACATTTGCAGGTAAAGAATGAGAAAAAGGAAAAAAATTGTTTCGTTTTCAAGAAAAAGTGATGCCTTATTTGTCTTGTTGATTTATATAGTAACAAAGAGTTTTTGAGTCACCCAATCGTGTGCTATTTTTTTTTGGATTTTTCCTTGTTTGGGAATTACTCACTCATTAACTCGTGCATTGTTGATTAATTAGAAATTTTTAGCAACATAGGATTGTTGGAAATAATATTTACTCCCGCCCACATGCAAAGTAGTCCAAATTTAGAGATTGAGTTATCTAGTGTCAGTGTGAGTTCACTGATTCAAGTGCAAGTGAGTTTGAGTTTAGTCTTATTTTGGGAAAAGTCAAATATATTGTGTGTTTGCATGTGAAGTTATTTTGGGTGAGAGCGTGATTGCAAAAAAATAAAGAAAATGAATCGAAAAGAAGGGGCATAGATCGTTGCCATGTTTAGATAGGTTAAAGTTGTAGCCGAGGAACTGAGAATTCTAGTAGAAGACAAAGAAGAAATCGAGGTGTATTGGTGTAGCTTTGATCTGCTACTACCTCTTATGTTTACTGGTACATATTTTGATCATTGGGTTATCAAAATGTTATCTTTTCTTTGAGCTAAAGAGTTAATTGAGTACGAGCCTAATAACCCATATGATGAAGTATGTGATGCGTTAGCATTGAATTTTATAAAACAGGGATTGGATGATAATTTTTTGTACATGGTAGCAAAAGCTACAATTTCCAAGGAATCATGGAAGATCTTGGAAGTATAATTTGGTGCAAGGGGGAGTGACATGTAGCAGTAAGATGTGTCACAATTTATTGAGTTAGCTGCATATTTGAGAGTAGATGAGCAAGACTCTGAGAATACAATAGAGCTTTGAGAATCCCACTTAAAAGTGGATGATGGTCGAGAAGACTATAAAATTGAAAACCATTATGTAGACATGCATATGGATGAAGAAGATGCAACAAATATTGCAGAGAGAGAAGTTGAAGCACTTATGTGTGAAACAAACAAGCAAGAACATATAAATTCTCAGGGACTCCACTGTAACATGGATGGTGCAAATGATGGTGAATCCCACTGTGATGAAACACATGCAGATGATGACTGCAAAGTGAGATGTGGATTGGTGAATCCAGCTGCATCTAATGGGTTTGTAATTTTCAATGAGCACATGCATGCTCAGATATCCCACCACAGGGTGGAAGAACAGTATGGTAATGAAATTTGTGAAACATGGATTGATCGTGGAAATATGGTAAGTGCAATGTTTAATGAATAATTGGAGGTTGCAGTTGTCATTGTAGTAGCAATTTATGAAGTGGTTGGAACTACTCATGAAGCAGAGTGTGAACAAGCAGTAGATGAGTTTAGCATAGATATCAATAGAGCAACAAGTGGTTTGGTGGATCCAACAATTGGAATTGTTGATGTTAAACTTGATCAAGAACCATTAATTGATGATGATTGGTTGCACAAGATGCAACAAAAAGAACATATTGACATGTTGTTATTTGGTGAGAGAAGCCCACTTGTGTCTAGAAGCCAAGTGGAAGAGAGATTGTTTGCAGCAACATAGGTTTGTGAAGAAACATAGAAGGCAGAGAAGGAAGAGGTACAACATGAAGCTCTCACTAAAGATCATAATGAAGATGTTTTTAACATTTATTATGAGTGTGCAGGTAAACATGATAGAAGTCTAAATAAAATAGAATATGAAGAAAAATATGTAGGGAAGGACATAGATGTTTCTGAAGACAAAGATAAATGCATTGAAACAATTTTTTAGCACCGGATTCAAGAAGATATAAGAATATTCTATCAAGAAACATGAAAAAAAGAAAGACATGAATATGAAGCCTAAGAAACAAAGTGAAGAACACAGTTTGAAGATGAAGTGTTCTGGCAACAATCCAGAGTTGAAAGAATATTTGAAGAAGAATTTGTAGAAAACATGATCATATTATTTTTCAGCACAAATTCTAGACAATTCAAATAAAAATTGCAGCAACATCAAAAAAAAGAAATATGGAACCTACAATAATAATCTGCAATTAAGAATGTGCAATTGAGAATGAAGCAATTTCAAGGATATAGAATTTGGAATAAATGAAAAAGAAAATCAAAATTTCCAAAGTTTTGAGTCATTGTAAGCCTAGTTGAAACTAAGACCAGCAAGCATGTTTGAGTCATGTTTGAGTGATGATTGAGTCGATTTGTATTGTAAGCCTAACAGGCATAATTGAGTCATGTTGAGTCATGTTTGAGTGATGATTGAGTCAATTTCTATTGTAAGCCTAATGGGCATAATTGAGTCATGTTGAGTCATGTTTGAGTTATGTTTAGTCATATGGTCATAATTAAGGGGGACTGTTTGAAATAGTAATTACTGCCACATGAATATATAGCAAGATCCGCGTCGAGTGATGAATGAAGAGATAAGTTGAGTTAAGTGTGGTCCAGATTTAGAGTGTGAGTTGACTGAGTTAAGTGTGAGTCAGATTCATAACAAAGGTGTCCAGGTTATATTTGCGAATAATTTTTTTGTGGTTTTGGAATTTTTATTGAAAAATGAGTTTTTGGTTTTGTAAAAGTATGTTTTCCTACGAAATTATTTGATTTTTTTTCAAGCATGAAAGTTTTTTGGATGAATATTGTGCCTTACGAGGGCGCATATTAAAAATCATATTTTTTTTCGAGGGTGATATGGAAGATAGCCTCATGCAATCACGAAAGTAACTATAAGACACGGGAAAGACAATAGTCATGGGTCATAAAGTGCGACTGAAGAAGATTAATAAAATGAATAAAAAATAATAGACAGATATTGTTGCCATATTTAGACAGGTTTAGGTTGCAGTCGAGGAACTGAGAATTCTAGCAGAAGCTTAAGAAGAATTTGGTGCAAGGAGGAGTGACATGTAATAGTAGGTTATGTCACAACCAGAGAAGTCAGTCGCGGATATGAAAGTAGATGCGAAAGACTCTGATAGGACAACAGATCTTGGAGAATCCCACTCAAAAGTGGATGATGGTTGTCAATACCATAAAATTGAAACCTATTGTGCAAGCATGCATATGGATGAAGAATACACAACAAATATTTCAAAGAGAGAAGAAGAAGCCTTTGTATGTGAAGCGGAGAAAGAGAATATAAATTCTCAAGGACCCCACTGTAATGAAGATGGTGCAGATGATGGTTAATCCCACTGTGAAAAAACGCATGTGGATGATTACTACAAAGTGATATGTAAATCGGTGCATCCAGCCATAGTTGATGAATTTGGTGAAGTTGAAATTGTTAATGAGCATATGCATGCTCGGATAACCCACAATAGTGTGGATGAACATTATGCTTATGTTATGTGTGGTTTCTTTTTTGAAATAGGGATTGATTGTGGCAATATGGTAGGTTCCGTGTTTGATGAAGAATTGAAGGTCAAAGTTGCCACTGTAGCAGCAAGATATGAAGCAGTTGGAATTTCTCATGAAGGAGTACATGATCTAGCAGTAACTAATGATCAAGAAGAGAATAAAGTGATTGAAGATTTTTTTATGAGAATATGCACTGACATCATAATAGTGGAAGACAACCTCCATGCGGTGGAAAACAAGGCAGAGAAGGAAGATATAGAGAAGGAATCTCTCACTAAAGAGTATAATAAAGTTTTTTTTTTTTTAATTGAATATGTAGGTGATCAAAATAGCATGGGCGAAAAGTTGAAAACAAAGTTGCTAATAAATTTGATGCATATTTTAATCTCATTGAATAATGGATTCAGAAACCAATTAAACAAATTGATGCAAGTCTTAAAGAAGAAACTAGAATAAAAGAATTTAATGAAATGGTGAATAATGATCTTGAGCTGCAGATTACAAAAAAAAAGTAGCAGTACCTGATGATGAAAGTGAAGAGAAGGATATGGAAGTTTTTCAAAACAAGGATGAATGCATTAAAAGCATTTTTCAACAATGGAGTCAAGAAGAGATAAGATTATGCTATCAAGAAATATGGCAGAAAGAAAGACAGGAATATGAAGCTCAAGCAGCAGAGGGAATTAGACAATTTATAGTTGATTGAATCCTTGAAGAGGAAGCTTGGTTCACAACACTCTAAATTCGACTTTTCCCAAATTATAACTTAACTCAAACTCACTTGACTTGACTCATTCAACTAACTCTCTAATTTTAGCCAACTCTTGCATGTGGGAGTACTTAAAAATTCCAACAATTACAATTCCCAAGCAAAGTCCCAAAATGTTATGCCCTCTGCGACCTCCTTTTCATACAAAATTCAAAGTTTTCTGTGATATTATTCATCTGGGTAGAAAATAAAACCACCACATGGATGAAAGGAAAAAACAATATTATTTTTTTATTCTTATAAAAAACTTAATGAAATTGGCATGTAAAATGTGTGGCTCGGAGCCATGAGCAGGTGGCATAGATTTCAACTTCTTATTCCTATTATTATTATTACATTTTATCCTCCACTATGTAGTTTCATTTAAAGTTTTGGTCATTCCTTTAAAATTAGATATTTGTAAACATAAATCTTGAACATGCCAATTTTGAATTCTTTAAATATGAATTAATTAATAATTTTAACTAATCAATCATTTTAAATTAACCTCATCTCATAATTACTTTAGTGCTAAACTCACTCTCTCAACAAATAATAATTCTTAAATTTCAATAAATCTATAATAACTTATAGATAATTTTAAATCAACCTCATATAATAACTCCTCTGGTGCAACCAGAATCACACTCTCGAACCTTGCCATTGTTTCCATCATAAGCACAGGAAGGACCTCCTCAAATGCATAATAGAGAATGGGTATTGTAATTCTCTCATTGGAATCTTCTATTGATTTCGATATTGGAGAGACATAGGAGCTTGTTTGATATTTTTATTAAAAGAGTACAAATAAATTTTGGCACTTAATGGATATGGAAGAAATTCAAAAATGGACTTTGAATGCCAATTCTTCTTTAAAATATCTAAGTACTCAAAGGATTTTCTTCAACCCTGTGAAATTTTCACCTCTTAGTATTGATGAAGCTCTAATCTCTGAGAATTTGGATATTTCCTACTATTGTTGATGATGAAGTTGTGGTCTCAAGGATAATTGTGCTAACTGATCAATCGTTCATGTTGCACTTACATTTCTCATGTCTTTGTTTTGTCACATAGTTGATTAAAGTGGCCACACATAGTGGCCAGGTAAATATTTTATTTTTCTTATAATAGTGAAAAGTTCACATGTGACAATTTAGATATAGTTGAAAATTTGTTTTTCATATCAACCACCAACAAGTACGATACCATTATGCATGGGGATTTTCCCATTATGCACAAAAACATAACACAAATGGATACATTGAATTCAATTCAATATAAAGCGATGGTGGAC
This sequence comes from Pinus albicaulis, assembly GCA_034641835.2. Taxonomy (NCBI): domain Eukaryota; kingdom Viridiplantae; phylum Streptophyta; class Pinopsida; order Pinales; family Pinaceae; genus Pinus; species Pinus albicaulis. The sequence continues at coordinate 198,326,615 of CM076572.1, read as the reverse complement.
AAAGAAATTATAAAAGGAAGTTAGCCAAACAATTCACTTTGCTATTGTTAGTCAAATTACAATATATTTCCTAAATCTATAATTCAGAATATTTCATAAATCTATAATTCCGATAAGTTCACCATAGATCCCTATTTATGTTATTTTATGTTAGAAGCAAGTAGAATAAATAAATAAATGACTTACTATCTATACACTCATAATAAATGTCTTATTATCTATACACATTGTTCACTAATGCATAGTTTTGATGCATAAAACTTCTCCATAGATATGATAGGATTCTCCAAACAAACAATCATATTAGAAGGCATTCCATTTCAAATCACTTGTCTAATAAGAAATTGTACTTAATTTTTTATAAACAGAAGGGAAAGAGTGCTCTATTTTTTAAATAAATAGAAGGGAAACGCTTCCTCATATTGATATATGTTTAAGTTGTACTCAATATGATTAGGAGTTTATGAACTTTGTTGTTTCACATTGTTGATCATTTTTACTCATTTATTTATATTTGAACAAAATTCACATCCTTATAAAATAATCATATTTTGACTAAAATAATTTGTTGACACTTACTAAATTTATGTCGCCTAGACAGGGAGCACATTAAACCTCTAGCACACACTTACAATTCTGTGTCAGTCTTGATTCTTTTCTAAAATTATTGGTCCATATTTTTATTAATATTTTAGAAATACATAGCCAAATTCAACAACTTCAACTGCAATATTTTTATCTACAGTAACTCATGCTTCACTATTTTTCAATCAAATCTTGATGCTAGATTCCCTCTGAGCATTAGTTGTCATGCCTATATTTCCAGGGAATTCAAAAGTTGGAAAATTATTCTTGCATGAATAATTTTCTTAACATTTGAATCATTATCATATAATTGGGATGAAATTCCTAATATGTTCTCTTGGGATGAAATTCCCCTCTAGGGGCCCTAATTTCCTTTCATTTCCTCTATTATGACTCATTTTACCATGTGTGGAGCACCCAACAATTGGAGATCAAGTTCTTAATCACTATTGGAGCCTACAAAACCTAGTGTAATATTATAGAAAAAACAAATTCTTTGAGTTTCGGTAACTTGTTTTTTAGTTCCTTGAATCTAACCTACTCTATAAAACTTATTATTTCCTTGGAAAAATGACTTTGTGCTATCCCTCTCCTCTTTATATGATATGATAAAATAAAGAGAAGGTAAAAATGGCATACTTGAACCTATGGTTGAGAAAGAATTTGAAATTCCAGCATCATGACTATCCCAGGAAACAAATAATGACCCTTGAGACACTACGACTTGAGATGTAAGCAACAGTATAGAACCACCAGAAGCAGAGATTGTCAAGGAGATTGTTGCATTACATGTGTTATACATTGTACTCCATTAGATATATATGAGTAAAATAAAAAGTAATAGGTGTATTTTTTCATGGATGATTGACCTATAAAGATTGGCTTTTATCTATTGCATGACCATTATCCATTCACATGTTTTCTATCATCAATTTTCTTTTTTTGTTTTTATTTAGAATGAATAGCTTTGTTGCTAACATGTTTCTATATAGCTCATTTATCTGATGTGATTGCATATTTTCTGATAATATTAATTCAAAATAGGAAAGCAAAGAAAATGGAAGCATATCATTGACCTTGAGGCGTGATACCTCAAAGACAAAATGACCTTCTCTAGTAAAGACTTAGTTTGGATTGAAATAAATCGAAATAACAACAGTATTGATTGAGTTGCTTTAATCCCTTCACAAGTATTTTCTAACTTTATTAGAGGGGAGGAAGAAAATATGTATAATGTATTTTCACAGACGGGGAAAAGAGAGAGTGAGCCTTTAGAAGAAAAGTAATAGTACTATCCTAATAAAGATACACACAAGCATAGAAATAATCATTAATTAAATTGAAAAATAGTTAACAAAGTAACCACGATCACGAAATAATGTAAGAATGCACATTCAAATAGATGTATACCAAAGCCAACGAAATAGTTCATTTTCTTCATATGAATACAAACATACATTGTAACCATTAAAAGAATATTTTTGCAACATTCATGAAAGTGTGTCAACTCTGAGAGCTTCAAATATTAAGTGAAAGTTCCAATATACACAATTAAAATTAATAATCACTAGCCCCAAGTGGAACATAAATCCACTGCTTGTTCAATCCAAAGAATGATATTCTCTCTTATGCCTAGCTTGGTCAGAATCCAAGGTGAAAATGTCCATAACTTGGGGCATGAGTGCCTATTTATTACAAATGGGATCACCTTTCACCTCCCATGTGACTCTTAACCTCCATCATGACTCTTGAGCTCCCATATGACTCTTGAGCTCTCACTTGACCTTTGGACTTCCTACTGACTCTTCACATTCCATGTGTGACCCTTGGGTTTCCACACATTTTACATTTTCTGATTTTAAAAATTACATAATTACATTCTACCAATAATTTGGTGAAAATACATGGAACAAAATAACACTTTTTTTTCACATTTTGAAGCCACTCATGACTTCATAAAGGTAATTCATGAGTAATACATGAATTACTTAAAGAAAATGCATAGGAAAGGAGTTAATGAAGGAACCCGGTGTGCAAGGAAAGGAGGAAAAACTCACTAACTAAATTTGATTGGCCAATAAAGCATATCTCATAAGGGGTGACCAATTATAATGCTTACACTGCTTAGAGTCAAGTCGTCACTCATATTACTTTAGTAAGGTGTCTCCCCTACATACTTGGAACAATAATTAGTGGTGGGGACTTCTTGTTAGGATTCAATGCATGGGAAAATTCGAAGGGGAGGAAACATGTTGGGGAAAAGGAAGTAAAAAGAGAGGAGAAGAGTAGAAAATAGTGTTATGAGTATATAGATCAAAATAGCCATAAAAATAGGTGGAGAAACCTATTGAAAGAGATAGAAAATTAAGTAAATCTACAAGACGTTTTGTGATATCAATTATACCTTTCTTAAGCATAAAAGGAAGAGACTTTTAAGGGAATAAGAAGTAAATATGGAAGTCGTTTATATAGTGAGAGGAAAGTGTGGGTGATTTTTATTGCTTTATCCTTCCAAAATTTATTTATTCTTGTTGAAAATATTTTATATTGAACTCAAAACCGTTCTTCCTACTTCACCATGGTGGTATTATAGCCTAGCCAGGGTATGTAGTTCTACATCAAAATTATTTATGGTTGAGTGCAAATCACTCAGACTGCTATGTGTTGTTGGTTGTCTTATTTGCATTTAAACCTGATCCATCTTAGCTCTGGATCTATCAAGCGCCGAGAGGGATCAAATATCTAGAGGTGCAAACCTCTTTTTTGAGTGCAAAACTTGAGGAAAGGTTTGCACCTCGAGCGATTTGATCCCTCTCAGCACTTGATAGATCTAGATTTAAGATGGATCTAGGTTGGTTTCAACCGTGTGCGACCAAGGAAAATATATCGATAATATGAGGAACATATGATTAATTTTATCAATAATATGTAAATACATCTAATATTAATATAACCATTTTAAATATGCTAAATATGTTTGAGATTATCGATTCATTTTAATTTTAATTTTTCTTAATTACCTAGTTTGTTGAGATGATAAATATTGTAAAATAACTTTAATGATGAAAAATGATGAAATAAAATTTTTGAATGCAAAGTGACAATGTAATAATATTGAATGATAGAAAATGTGAATAATAAGAATATAGTCAATTAGAAATAGCCTTCATTGTGATCAATCTCAAAATATATTCCTCTACTATTCTTATAGTCACCCTTTTTGTCATCTTTCCATATCGATTATATGAAAAAGACAGTGGAAATCATAAATCAAAAAAAATTAAATATCTAGCTCGAGTTGTTGTAGTAAACATCATACCTTGTCTCTCTTGCTCTCCAATATTATTAGGTTTAATTACTATAACACAAAAAATGTTCTACATTGTCAATATTTTTTTGTGCTTACACTAAAAATCAATGCACACTATTAATCCAATGACTTTAAAACTAATGTACCATCATACATCCAATTACATCAAATAAAAAATCAACATATACACTGAAATAAATGTATCTAATGCAAGAAATCAAATAAGATTAGAAAACAACATCTACACAGAAATCAATGCATCTAATGCAAGTAATCAAATATGATTAAAAATCAACATCTACACTCAAATCAATGCATCTATTGCAAGTAAAAAAATAGAATTATAAACCAACATATACACTAAAATCAGTGCATCTAGTGCAAGCAATCAAATAGAATTATAAATCACCATCTACACTTAAATGAATGCATTTAGTGCAAGCAATCAAATAGTATTATAAATCATTTATATTGAAATAAATTCATATAGTGTAAGCAATCAAATATAATTATAAATCAACATCTACATTGAAATTAATGCATCTAGTGCAAGCATTCAAATAGGACTAGAAATCACCATCTACACTAAAATAAATGCATTTAGTGCAAGAAATCAAATAGAATTAGAAATCATCTACATTGAAATCAATGCATCTAGTGCAAGTAATAAAATATAATTAGAAATCAAAATCTACACTAAAATAAATGCATCTAGTGCAAGCAATCAAATAGGATTAGAAATCACCATCTACACTGAAATAAATGCATCTATTGTAATAAATATTCTTCCCTCTTCCCCCCCTCCATATATATCTATATGTCCCTCCATATCTCCTTCTTTGTCTCTTTATCTCACCCCCACAAATACACACAAACTCTCACACCATATTTATCAATCTCTCAATCCATCCCTCCCTGTCTCCATCTATCTCTTCTTTGTCTTCACCTTCCATATATATCTCTATATCCCTTTGTCTCTCTATATCAACCCCAAAACATACACTCTCTTTCTCCAATATATCTATTTATCACTCCCTACTCTCCCTCCCTCTCTCTCTCTTCCCCTTCCCTCCCTCTCCCCTGCTTCTATCTCTCTTCCCTCCCGTTATCTACTCTCACTCTCCCTCCATCTTCCTTATCTCTCTCTCTCTCTCTCTCAAAATTTCACTCTCTATGTCTTTCTTCTTACCTTACTCTATCTCCCCCTCCATCTCCATCTCTCTTTCCCTACATCTCTCCACTATTACTCTTCCTTTCTCTCCCAACTCTATCTCTCTCTCTCTCTCCCAACTCTATCTCTCTATATCTATCTTCACCTTCTAACTTTGTCACTATATGACTCTCTATCTCTCTCTCTCCTTCTCTCACCCATTCTCTCCATCTCTTCTTCTTTGTGTCTTTATCTCACCGCCAAACATACACACTCTCTCTCCATATCTCCCTTGTCACTCCCTCTCCCTCTCCACTTATTACACTCTATGTCTTCCTTCTTCCATCCCTCTCACCCCATCTAGCTCCATCTGTTTATCCATCTCTCTCCCCCCCTCCAAATCCATATCTCTATCCCTTTGTCTCTCCCCATCCATATCCATCTCTTTATCCCTCCCTCTCTCCTCCTCTCTCTCATGTCCCCTCTCTTTTCCTTCCTCTCTCTCCCTTTCTCTCTTACCTCCCTCTCTCTTTCCCCATCACTCACTTTGTCTCTCTTTCTTTCCCCTACAATCCTATATATTCCCCCATCACTCTCTTCCTCTCCCTCAATTCCTCTCTCTCTTCATTCCTCTCTCTCCCTTTATTGCCTCCCTCCCTCTATATTCACCCCCTCCTCTCTCTCTCTCTCTCTCTCTCTCTCTCTCTCTCTCTGCCCTCAAATATTCTCTCTTCCCCCATCACTCTATCTATCTCTCCAACTATGTTACTATATCACTCCCTTTCTTCTTCTCTCCTCCTCAAACTCAGTCTCTCTATCCCTCCCTCTTTCTTCCTCTCATCCTTCCTCTCTCTTCCTTTCTCTCCTACCTCCCTCTCTCTCTCTCTCTCTCTCTCTCTCTCTCTCTCTCTCTACCCTCCAATCCTTTCTCCTTCTCCCTCCCTCTCTCCTTATCTCTCTCTCCCACCTCCATCTTTATGTCTCCCTCTCCCTCTCTTACCCTTCTCTACCTCTCTCTCTCTCTCCTCTCCCTCTCTCTCTCTCTCTCCTCTCCCTCTCTCTCTCTCTTCATTCCTCCTCTCCCCTCATCTCTCCCTTGTCACTCCCTCTATTTCTCCACCTCTATCATATGTCTTTGTTCTTCACTCACATATATATCTAAAGTTTATATATATATATATATATATATATATCTTGTATTAATATAAAGTTATTAAATTTAATAATTTTAATATTATAATATATTAATATAAATATTATATTTAGTAACACTAATAAAAATACTAATAATATTAATATTAATATTTTAATGTTAATGTTAGGGTTAATAATGGTTTTTTTGTGTGGTATTATTATTAATTTGGTCCATGGTATTTGGTCTATAGGCTTCAAATATAATTAGATGTTGATTTCTACTCCTATTTGATATATTTTTATTTATTAACCTTACCTTTTTATACCTCTTTTATAAATATGGTATTTTGCCCATGGTATTCATCGCATGGTATTAATAATAATGTGTCCCACGGTATTTGGCCCATAAATAAAAACTTATTTTTTATTTTTTGTAAATATAAAAAGGTTTATGAAGTAAATATAAAAATAAGTTTTATTTATTTGTAGCTTGTTGACATTGTAATCCTTACCACAAATATTATTTTCCAAATCAATCCAAATCAATTGCAGTTGACACTCAAATCCTTTCCCACAAATATTATTTTTCAGTTTTGAACAACTCCTAAAATCTAAATATATTAAATCAATTAATATTAATATTATAATACATTAATGTGAATATTTGAATTAAAAATAATATTAATATTAATATTTTGAAATTAATATTAGGGTTAATAATGTTTTTTTGACATGGTATTAATAATAATTTGGCTCATGGTATTTCTCTCATAGGCTTCACCTAAATAAAACATATTTTTTTAGTGTTCCTAAAGATAAATATGATTATGGAGTAAATATAAAAAGATGTTTTATTTATTTACCATAACTATGGTTTATTTATATTTTATTTATTTATGATATCTCTTTTATAAATATGGTATTTCGCCCACTGTATTTAGCCCATGGTATAAAAATGGTATTTTTCCCATTAGGTTCACCTAGATAAAACCTTTTTTTAAGTTTTCTTTAAATATAAATAGGTTTATGGAGTAAATATAAAAAAAGGTTTTATTTATTTATCATACCCCACTAAATAAATAAAAATATACCCCCCCTACATTTCAAATGTTTAATTACATTACATTTATTTATTTATTACATTTCAAATATTTACTTACATTACATCTACACATGTGCCTTATACTCCGACACGTCAAATGTTTACATTACATTTCTCGCATTACATCTACACATCTCCTTATATTCCAACATATCAAAAGTTTACATTACACTTCTCACATTACATCTACACATCTCCTTATACTCCGACATATCAAAAGTTTACATTACATCTACACATCTCCTTATACTAGGTTGTAGAGCGCCGACACAATAATTTTATGTGTATATCTCTATTAATTCTTTAAGTTATTCTAGTTACAATTTTTGAATATATTGTGGATAAATAAATGGAAATTTGTTGTATATTCAGAATTATCGAACGTGTAAAATTTGATGTATTCCATTAGAAGTAATGCATATTATATGAGGTTTATTTCCTCCTCTTTATTCTCTATGGAGTTGAAGAAATTGAATCATAATTGTATTATGTTGTTACAGCCTCTTTCCTTTTCTGTTTGATATTTCATTTATGAACTGGGTATTTTCATTATTTTTAGTTCCCTAAGTTTAAAATTAAAACATATTTTGATCATGTTAATATTATATATATATATAGAGAGAGAGAGAGAGAGAGAGAGAGAGAGAGAGAGAGAGAGTGTGTGTGTGTTTAATTTTATGATGAAAGGCACTGAAGTTGTTCAATTATGGGTTTTTAAAATTTTGTTATCCCAAAGGAAAAATAGACAATACATTCATACAGATCATTGAATTGAAATCCTATTTTGATTGCATAAACAAGACTTGATTGTAGCCTTTAATTCCTTTTAATATTTTTAAGCCATAGTATTATTTTCTTTTGCAATTGCAGTTAACCTTAAGTTTTTAATCAATCTAAGACAAAATAGAGGATTGAAGGTTTTCACCCCAATCCTATTTATATGGTACGACGAGGTAAGCATCATGAAGTTAATAGAAAAGGACTCAAGAGAGTAATCTGGTGATAATTATATTTTCCAAATAATTCAAGTATCTAAATATTCATACATATGGGTCCTTTTAAAAGTTATGAATACACCAGTGTGTTAATGACCATGAATTTTCCCTAATAGTTGAAAGAATACATACATTCAAAAGATCTGGAATATGAGGAACAACCCTTATCCATAAATTACCAATAAGCTCTCTTTTTTTGAAAAAATATAGGCATATAAAGGTCATCTATTAATGGAATTTAGGTTTTCGAAGGATCCATAGCATATCATTTTATCCAGATCCATAAGTTTCAAATTATAGAACTTATTTAAACTATGATTTTAAGAAAAAACTTGGATCTGAATGCTAGTAGGGAAGGACATGAGGTGCCACATAACTTGGAGTATGTTTTCATTGCAATAAACACCCTCCAAAACTTTTCTTATACTTGAATTATGGAGCCTATTCTGAATCTTTCAATCGGTTGTTTTGTAGTCACTTCTTGGCCTATTGATGCTTTTGAGCTCCCTTCTTGGGTTGGAAGTGTCGAAATCACTTTCTCATGCATGCCCAGTCTGCAAAAAGTGCATGAGTGCATTCTTCTACACAAACTTGAATGAGCATAGAACAATCCACCAAGATTTTTCATGTGCGATTTCCAATCCATGTCGACAGTCGATGCGCATTGACATTAACAATTTCTCACTTCTAGTTGCATTTTTACTATTTCTGTGAGTTTTGTAAATTGTTGCCTATGTGCACCTTTGCTTTCGCAAGTGTCATTTTCGTGTTTTCGGTTGTTTTTTTCACTTTCTTTCACTCTAATTAGCTTCATTTTCATGTTATATTTTCTTTGGCATGTGTTACTTTCACTATCATTCACATATCGCAAGTTTCGTTCGCACTGTAGCAATCATCATCTTTTTGCATGTTAAGTGTCGCATGATGTACATAAGCTTGTTTTAGTGGTTACAAGAATTTATATTTGTGAAAATGAGTTGATCTTACCATGTAGACATCTGTCGCACTCATTTCCAAATTTTTGAGCACTATTGCACAAGTGTCGTCATTATCATCGCAAAGTGTATCTTTAGTGTCACACTTGTCGTAAGGTGTTGCAAATGTTGTCACACTAAGGTAAGTACATGTTCTTATGTTCCATATGATCTATGTTTTGTCATAAAATATCTAAGTGTGTGATCACAATCAAGTCATATCATTGTTCACATCAGTTCCATTGATCCCACACTTAGCCAAATTTCTAAAAATTCCTAGCGACTTAGCCTCATCTAGCCTTCCTGAACTATGCATTGCGCAGTCCCAACACTTAAGTTTCAACCTTGCCTCTTGAAAATGTGAAATGTGCAATTCCTGCCTCCCAGGATTGTGCACTACGTAGTTTTAGTGCTCAAGCTCAAGCCTTGGCCTCCAAAATTGTGAAATTCAGCCCTCCAACCTTGCCCCAACTGCGCACTTGGAAATCTCTAAGATCAAGCTCAAACTCTGAGCTCTTGAATTGCACAACTGCACAATCACCATGCCCAATTTACCTCCTATAGCTACGCAGTTGGTTGAAACAGTGAAAAATCCCTTCAGCCTAGCTCACTAACCCCAAAAATTGTGCAATTTTTCTCTCCTTCCTAGTTAGTATTATGGATTGTGTAGTCTCAAGACTCAAACCTCAGCCTTGAGCTCCTGAATTGCACAATTTCACAATCACCCGGGCTCCTCTATCCTCCATAACTACCAAATGTTCGTCACCATTAGTCACTATGATTATAATTGTCTTCCTTTTCGTACAATCCTAAACTACACATTACACAGTCTCAAGGCTCAAGCTTCACCCTTGATTGCCTGAGCCGCAAAATTGCATAGTCACTAAGCCAATTTTGATCCAATATTCGTCACCATGAGCTGCCAAATTACACAGTTTTCTTCCTCAGTCTATCCTAAACTGCACATTATGCAGTCTCAAGGCTCAAGCTTCACTCCTGACTACCTAAGAAGCAAAATTGCATAGTCATTGAGCCTCTTTCCTAGCCTATCACCTGATTTTGTCTCAGTTATTGGATCAATATGCACCATCTTTGACAAGGGGTTTATCGTAATAATTTCATATTTTCATGAGTGATATACAAATGCATGTACTCTGTCATGTTATGGAAATATGATGAAGAAGGAGATGGAGAAGGAGTACATGCTAGAAGACACATGTGGATTTGAAGAGATAAGATGATCATCGGGTGAGAAGACAAATAAAAATTGGAATATAACAGAAGATGAAAGATAAATATCACATGGGAGACTCCTCATCTTCAAATCACAAGGAAGAGGAATAAGAAGAAGATGCACCATATTTTCAAGAAGACACAAGAAATCAGCAGCAAAGAATGGCTTGAAATTGCCATGTCATCATGTGGTCCATTTCGTCAGTGTCATTTTATGTTGTGTCATGAGTCATCATGTTCCACATCATTTTTTGTAATATGTAATTCAATATTGGAGAAATTTATTGTAAAGTGGAAGTCCAAAGGACATGTATATAATATGAAGAGTCATGTAAAGTCGAAAAGACAAGGGAAGTCAAAAATTCATGAGGGTATTCAAAAAGTCACAAGGAAGGTGAAGCATCACCTCCCCATTGGTTATATATACACCCTCATTGTATGAGAAAGGGACTTTTTCACCTTGCCTCCTCCCTTGAGGCATTAGAGAGATAATCTGGTTCTTTTGAGCAATAAGGAGTGGCTCAAATGCTCCACTACTGGAGCTAATGGTGTTAATTTTATACATGTTTCTTGAAACTTTTATTTAATAACAGAAGCCTTCATGGCCAATACATTCTTCATGCATGGATTATGAATATTTGTAAGACTATTCTACATATGTTTGTATTTCATGTTTTCTTTCATCTGTGCTAAATTAGTTGAGCTATTTCAGTTATTTTAGTAATTATCATATAGAGAATGTGTTTTAATGGTTTTTATTGTTGTCCTATCCTCATGGACTATTCCGTTGGATATTAGACAGATCTTTCTTGTGCATTGGTTGGAATTATTGTCGCATATTTGTGGACTATTCTGCTAGATGATTAGAGGTATCTTCTTGGTTATGTGTGTCTCTATTAGGGTGGTATTATTACCTCTCTTTTAGAGGCTCACTTCTTTCTCTCCCTCCATAGTAGAAGAACCTTGACACACTTACAACTAAACACTCACCACGAAAACTTACTTGCTTTTAGAAGGCACCTTTTCACTTCTCTTTCTTACTGACAGTTATAGCCAAGGAAAATATTTCAATAATATATGGTAGTCGGGATGATATCCCAGATGGGACTCCTATTCCAAATGGTGTGAGGTATAATTTGGACTTCACATTAGGGATACCCCTTTAGTTTGCGGATTTCTAGCACTGTCAATAAAATGGCACTAAAATGAGGGCCAGATGAAAATTTGAGCCCTTCGAGTTTGTTTTGAATCTCTTATCATAAATGGCTCATACTCAAATCATACTCTAGGGGTGTTTTTCTAACCTTTCCCTTGGTGAAATTTCTATCATTGATGAGTCTCTCCATGGATTGTCTCAACTCAATTTTTATGGTGAGGGTGATACGTTCGTTGTCGATCATGCATCTCCTTTTCTTAAGTTTTGTCAATATTATGAAACTGATTGTGAATCTGTGGCTTGTATTGTCTTCTACCTCACCCTTGAAGGTCGAGTTAGTCGATGGTGTCATGCTCTACCATTTGTCTTCCATTCATTCTCTTAACCATCTCATCGAGGAGCTTTATTTATCATTTAAAAGGTATTCTTACCGTGAAGTTTATAAAATAATCTATCAACTTAGAATGGAGCCTGATGAATCAGTCAAGGATTTATCTAATTGATTCATTCACCTTTGTTATGAATTTCCTGAAGAAGAAATGGATTAGGATTTCTTGAAACAAACGTTTGAGTCTTTGGTTAATATCTCTTTGCATAGTGAATCCATACCACCTGATGTTCTTTGTCCCCAACTCTTGTAAACCAAGAGACACCCCTAATTTTAAAGGAGGAACCTGCTATTCCTTTTGTTCCTTGTCCTCCTCCTTTTTGAGTTCCCATGCTGGTGCTTCCTTGTGATGATCGTAAACTTGGGAAACTTAAACATGAAATTCCTAATCCATCTTCTCATCCTCCTTTCGCTTTTCTTGATTCAAATCCAAAAGAGGAAATCTTGGAATGGCTCATGAATCCCATGGAGAGATGTGATTTTTCTATTCCTCATGATGGTATTAACACTCATAACTCTAATCTTTAATATGATTCAGATTTCTTTCATCCTCTACCATCTACATGTCATGAATCTCTATACCATGATTTGCATGATCAATCTGCTCCATCAAATAGTTTTTCACACTCTCCTAACTTTCAAGTTGTTGGTCCGAATTGCGGTAGGATTCAAGATAGTCACATTACATGTGTAGAGGATGAATATCCTTTCAATATTTCTTCTCTTTTTCAAAATAATTTTTGTGAATATGGTGTCTCCCCATTCTTGACTGATATTGAATCTTTTAATCTCGGTAATGAATCAAATGAAATCAGATTTTTTAGATCCATAGTATTGGGAAACAATCAATCTGATGATGACAATTTTGTTGATGTATACTATGATGAATGTGTAAGTGCACCAGATGATCTTTCGGTTTCTCATAAAAAATATAATTTAAAATATTTAGATATGGAATCTATTTCAGTCAAAGAAAATTCTCTTATTGAAACTTCCTCTTTGTCCCATTGTCCCTTGTGTTCTCCTATTTATGATGCAGCAACATGCAATGAAGATACTCCATACTCTTCAATTTCTCCATCGTATGAGCTCACTTATCAATTGACACAATGTAGTGATGTTGTCCATGATGAAAGAGAGAATAATAAGATCACTGAGTATCCTTTCCATCACGTATTATCTCTTGTTTTTCATGAAGACAACTCTTCAAATCAACTTGCTCATGAAATTTTTCCATCTCTAGATTAGCGATCAGAAGAATCTTTCAGCTTGAGTAATATCGTTATAGAAATTATAAAATCTGAACAAATCAGTGAAAGAGATGGTTTCCATCCAGTTAATAGTGATCTCACCGAAATCAGTGAAATAAAATATCCTCACACCATGCATGGTCTGGTTCAATATTTAGAATGTGATTTTACAGTCCTTGTAAGTTCCAGGATTTTTCAGGGAGTCGAGGCACTTCAACTTCCATTGATGGTTATGTCAGGACCTTGCAACTCTGGTAATACCCCCAAACTAATTCAAATCTAGTTTCTCTCACAAAATCTTTCTCTTTGCATGGTTTCACTAGATGTAAAATGTAAATTCCTTCAAAAAATATTTTTGGTATTGCAGATGTAGTCTTTTGAGCTTTCAAGATTTTATTTCAGATTGGATTCATAAATCTTCTTCAGTTGATTCATCCTCATGTGAATTTTTGGTATCAAAATTGGGTTTGGAATGTATATCTCTCATAGAACCATGGAATTGTGAAGTCGATTATTTTCAAGATTATCTTTGGCCAAAGTAGTCATACCTACCATGTCCTTTTGAAAAAAATAAACTCCTAATCCTTCTTGTGAATATTTTGATGCTAATGTTTTTCTTCATCGCACCTGAAATCATCTTGAGCATCATTGAATGCATGGACTACTTAATGAATCAAATTTGTCTTCACTCATTTTACCCTGACCAGTCTGACGTGTTTGTTGTATTGACATTCCTTTTTACTTCTTTTGATTATTAGGATGCTAGTGTAGTATGTAACCATTTATAAGAAAATTATTTGTAACAATTATCACGGGAGTAATATGATTCTATTATGCAAAGAATTTGTGAAAATGTTCAAATTGATTTACCCTTGTTAATTACAAATTGGGAATCTGATGCTTTAATCAGCACATCAGATCATGATTTTGTCTCTGATGACTGTCATCCAACTTACTATTTTCCAATTATCACATCCAATGATAGTTTTTTTACACCCTTTGATCTTTATGGTTTAATATGTCACTATCCGGGTACTTTTCAAGCAATTGAGACACTTCGCCACTCGCGGATGGTTATGTCAAGTCATCATTCTCTTGAAACACCTACTTAATATGATCATATTTATTTCTCCTCACAAGATTCTCATCGTAATCCTATGCCTCTAATTGAACATTCATCTTTTCAAATATTTCAGGTTTTTCAAGAGGATTATCTTGAATTTTACGATCCCATCATTGAATAGTTGGAACAATCTTGCCTGGAAATCTTCATCGCAAATAACAAGTTTTGATCTTTCCTCATGCTTGCTAACGATTTCGGTGTAGATGGAGACACACTCGCGGGAAGCTTACGAGGTTTGTTGAAAAATAGTTCTCATAAAAAAGGTAATAATATAAACTGGTTAAAAGTAGTGGTTATGGCCTATATTTCTACTCATAGGCAAGGCCGTCAGATTTTTGTGCAAGTTATTAAAGCTCTTATATTTTCTTTTGCACAATGCTTCATATCAGTTTTAATTATTTGTATCTTTATGTATGTAGGTCGGTAGTAGCTACGGTGGATTCATTGGAAATTTCATTATACATGACCCTGACCTTCTAACTGTTTAGGTTAGGAGTAGGACTAGCAGCATTTCCCTCCCTGTACTCATCTCGCACTTGTTTTCTTTATTATTCCTTGTTTTTTATTACTTTTGTTTTAAATAATGTTTTGGTTTAGCCCCCTTTTTGTCTTGTTTTCCAGTTTTGTTTCCTTTTTTTGTGTTTTCTTTCATTTCGTTTTGTGATACCTTGCATGAAGATGCTTCGTTGGCTCAAAAGGGAATGTGGAAAAATAGAAAATGATTTTTCTAACTCTTTGTCCTTCTTCCTTGTATTGGTTACATATTTTTTTCAATGAGGTTTTGATGGAAAATACAATCCTTGCGTTAAGAAATCTTTGTGTTGAACCATGATCTCCATCTCTATTATGGAAACCTCATTCCCTACACTTGGGTTTTTATGTTTCAATGTTTTCAAGTTGATTCAATCAAGTAGAGAAGGACAAGGGGAAAATATAAATGAGAAAACCAAATTGAAAGGTATTATATATACTTCTCTGAAGGTACAACCTATCATGCTCTCAATAAGTTGGGATCCCTCTTCTTCCCATGAAATAAATAAGTCTCGATGCACAGTCCTATATAAATAAATAAAGGTAAAAGAAGAGAAATGCTTCTTGTGCAGAGAGATGAAGCAAACAACTCCATCAGGGTGTTGTCTAGGCTCGCTAGCAGAGGAGCAATGTTTCTGTCCCTAAAGTGACTCCATCGAGGTATTATCCAGGCCTACTAATAGCGGAGCAACACCAGAGATGAAAAATTACACTCTGAAAATATAAAGCTCGTGAAATTCATTACCCTATCTTGATTCGAAACATTGTGTGATCGTTGATCTTATGTTTGTGTTTAACCATGTAAAGGAATGAAGGGGACTATGTTTATGTGGGAAAATGGGGAATCCATGGTAATCTCAACGATGAATCAATACTCGCTGAAGAACTAGATCCTGCAAGAAATAATTGACCAAGGCAGAGAAGTTGGAGTTCTACCAGTGTGTCACTAAGTGTTGTTGCTGCAACATACACTCTCTAAAATTTGGCATATAATTTAATTTTGGATCCTACTATGGATCTTGCTATCGGTCATCTTGTAGTTATTTCTTAGTCATTTTACGCTTTTGAGCTCCCTTCTTAAGGTGGAAGTGTCGAAATCACTTTCTCACACATGCTTAGTCCACAACAAGTGCATGATTGAATACATTATGCAAGCTTAAAGGAGCATATAATGGTCCATAATTATTGTGCCTATCCGATTTCCAATCCATGTCTACAGTCGGTGCGCACTGACATCGAAAGTTTCTCACTTCTAGTTATGTTTGTACTTCTATTTCGGTGAATTTTGCAAATTGTCGTCTCTGCACACCTTTGTTTTCACAAGTGTCGTTTTCATTTTTTTTCTTGTCTCTTCCACTTTCTTTAACTCTAATTAGTATTTTTTTCATGTTATATTTTCTCTGGCATGTGCTAATTTCACTTTCATTTTCATATCACAAGTGTAGTTTGAACTATAGCAATCGTCGTCTTTTCACATGTTAAATGTCGCAGAAAGTACATAAGCTTGTTTTGGTGTTTTCAAGAAGTGATATTTGTGAAAATGAGTTGATATTACCATGTAAACATATTTTTCAGTCATTTCCAAATTTTTGAGCATTGTCGCACAAGCATCGACATTGTCGCCGCAAAGTGTATCTTTAGTGTCGCACTTGTCATAAGTTGTCACAAAGGTTGTCGCATTAAGGGAAGCATGTGTTCATGTGTTCTGGATGATCTATGTTGTGTCATCAAATATCTAAGTGTGTAATAATAGTCAAGTCCTATCACTGTTCACATCAATTTCAGTCATCCCACACTTAGCTAAATTTATGAAATTTCCCAAAAACTTAGCCTCATCTAGCCTTCCTAAACTACGCATTACGCAGTCCCAACCCTCTAGCTCCAACCTTGCCTATTAACATTGAGTAATGTATAGTTCCTACCTCCCAGGACTATGCACTGCGGAGTTTTAGTGCTCAAGCCCGAGCCTTGGCCTCCAAAATTGTGCAATTCAGCCCTCCAACCCAGCCCCAATATTTGATCTCAAGCTAAAACTATGAGCTCTTGAAATGTGAAACTGTGTAATCACCAAACCTTCTTTGCCTCCTAATATTTTGTAGTTGGCTGAAACAGTGCAAAATCCCTTCATCCTGCCTCACTGACCCCCAAAATTGTGCAATTTATCTCTCCTGCCAAATCAATATTTTGCATTGCGCAGTTTCAAGGCTCAAGCCTCAGCCTGAGCTCCTAAACTGCGCAATTTCATAATCACCTGGGCTCCTCTTTCCTCCATAACTATGCAATAGACTGATCCAATGCCCATCCCCTCGAGCCATCACCCTGAGCTCCAAAATTATGCAATTTTCTTCATTAGTCCAACCTGAATTTTGCATTGTGTAATCTCAAGGCTCACGCTTCACCCACGACTTCCTGATTCGCGCAATTTCTCAGTCACTGAGCCTATTTCCTAGCCTGCCACCTGGTTCTGTCTCAACTAGTGGATTAATATGTGTCATATTAGACTAGGGGTTTATTGTATTGAAGTCATCTTTTCATGAAATTATTGCAAATGTAGGTACTTTATCATGTTATGGCAAGATGATGGAGAAGGAGGACATGCTAGAAGAAACGTATGGATCTAAAGAGATAAGATGATCATCATATGAGAAGAAGAAGAAACATAGGGCTATAACAGAAGATGAAAGATAAATATCACATGAAAGACTCCTCATCTTCAAGTCATAAGGAAGAGGAAGAAGAATAACATGCACCATATTTTCGAGAAGACACAAAGAAAGCAACAACAAAGAATGGCTTGACATTGTAATGTCATCATGTAGTCCATGTTGTCATTTTCATGTCATGACGTTTCAGGATTCATCATGTGCCACATAATTTTTTGGAATATGTAATTCAATATTGGCATTAGGGGAATTTTGAGGTCTAATATGGGCCTCCTAAGGAAATTATAAAATAATAGTGGAAATAATAAAACAAGGTTTGATTACATCATCAAAATTTAGAGGGGAAAAAAAACTATTTTTTCAACTCGTATTTTCAACTTATCTCCCAAAGTTTTTACTCAAATTTCAAGTGGGAGTACTCATTGGATGAAAATTTTAATTCCTCATCCAAGGAGTACCCATGTTGCATAGTTTTTATGGATCCTGCTACACGAAAAATGAGAAATACATGAAAAACGTGATTGCAATCATGTTTTTTCATGTATTTCTCATTTTTTTCGTGAAATACATGAAAAACGTGATTGCAATCATGTTTTTTCATGTATTTCTCATTTTTCGTGTAGAAGGGTCCATCGAAAGTATGCAACATGGGTATTCCTTGGATGATAAATTAAATTTTGCATCCACCGACTACTCTTGCTCAAATTTTGAGTGAAAAATTTGGGAGATAAGTTGTAAATATGAGTAGAAAAAGTAGTTTTAATATTTTAATATTTTTAATCTTTTTACCCTGTTACTTAAAAAATGGTGAATCATCCCCCATGGTTGACATAATCATCTTGAATCCTATTGGTTCTTATAAATTTTATTTTGGTTGTACATTTTTCTTAGGAGGCCCGTTTTAGACCTCTAAATTCCCCTAATGAGAAATGTATTGTAAATTGGAAGTCCAAAGGATGTACAGAATATGAAGAGTCATGTAAAGTCGAAAAGACATGGGAAGTAAAATAGTCATGAGGGTAGTTAAAGAGTCACAAGGAAGGTGAAGCACCACCTCTCCATTGGTTCATATGAGAAAATGAATTTTTCATCTTGGCTCCTCCCTCAAGGCATTAGAGAGATAAGCTACTTCTTTTCAGCAGCAAGGAGTGGCTCGAATGCTCCTCTACTAGAGCTAGTGGTGTTCATTGTATACATGTGTCTTGGAACTTTTACTTAATGACAGAAACCTTCATGGAAAACATGTTCTTCATAGATGGATTATGAATATTTGTAATACTATTCTATGGATGATTGCATTTCATGTTTTCTTTCATTTGTGTTAATTGTAGTTGAACTATTTCAGCTATTTTAGTACTTATCATATTGAGAATGTGTTCTAATGGTTTTTATTATTTCCCCATCCTCGTGAAATATTCCTTTGGATATTAGAAAAATATTTCTTGTGCATTGGTTGTAATGATCGTCGCATCTTTGTGGACTATTCCGCTAGATGATTAGACGAATCATTCTTGGTTATGTGTGTCTCTACTAGGGTGTTACTATTACCTCTCTCTTAGAGGCTTACTTATTTCTCTCCCTCTGCAGTATAAGAACCTTGACACAATTACAACTGAACACTCACTAGGAACACTTACTTGATTTTTGAAGGTACCTTTGCACTCCTATTTCTTGTTGACAGTTAGAACCAAGGAAAAATTTTCAGGAATATATGGTAGCTGGGCCGATATCCCAGATGGGGCTCCTATTCCAAATAGTATAAGGTCTAATTGGGACTTCGCATTAGGGAGACCCCTTTGGTTGATGGATTTCCAACACCATCAACAAATTATGACATGGTTTTTGATGTGCTAGCTGATGTGGTTATCGATGTCATTGAGGGTGTGGCAGTGTGGATAGTTTGATGATGTTGATGTGATTTCTCACATGGCATTTCAATATGGCATATCAATGTGGCATGTTAATGTGGAATATAGAGTCCAACATTTTGACATTTTATTTAATTTGGATTTTAGGAAAATTCTGCATATTGGGAAATATAGATATCTAAAAGATTGATTGTTTGATGAAATGTTGTCTAGATCCAGATGAATTTGGAAAAATAATAAAATATGACATAGAAAATTCCAAGATCCTAATATGACATGACCAATGGGGTGTTGGGATGGCAAATGTGGCATAGTACGGTGGTGGAATGTGGTGCAACTTACCACGTGTAAACCATGTGGCAATATGACATGGCACAATGTTGTGGTGACATTTAGGGAATAATGGAACAAAATTAAAAACATAATTAAATGCAAAAATTACTCACAAAAATTCGATGTCATTGATCATCAACATAAGGAACATTTTGATCAATTAGTACAAGAACAATGAGTGGTGAGAACTTACCTTTAGAATGAAGAATTAGCTTACTTGTAATTTCATAATTTTTGCGTTATTCTGATCCAAATGAACACAACCAACATTTTGGGGATGACTCTTCACTCAACTGTAGACTCAGTTGCACATTTTCTTTCTATAGTTTGACACCCTCGAGCCCTCAATCAACTACCTCTACTAGTTAATCCTTCCTATCCTAGAATTCTCCTAGGAAAAGAATAATGCCTTACATCCTCCTTCTCATCCATTAAATAGAATAATTTTTTCCAAAATTGGAAGGATAATATTCATTCACATAATCCATGTGTCATGATGCAAATTTGTATTTTTTGTCTTAATTTTTTCCTAATTCAATTTCTCCATAATTGACTCTTATTTATTTTGTTCTTCTACTCTTTATTAACTTGACTTTATCCTTATTATTTGTATAGTTTCCTTTATTTATTTATTGGAACTTCACTTTATTATTTATAATTGTAATTATTAATTAATTTTGATTCTCACTTATTATTTTTTCAAGGAAATATCCAGGCAGATCCACCCGAAGGGATCACAACTTGTCGGCTTATTAGCAAAGCTTAACCCTGAGGGCGTCGAGGAGAATTGACCCTGTGACCTCCCAATAGCGAGGTGCTTCAGTGACGATAACTCGATTAATTGAGCTCACCTTTGAGGTTAATTCTCACTTATTATTATTATTAGTATGTTGTATTAATTTGTAATATGTGGTATTACATGCTCCCCCTCATTAAAGAACTTTGTCTCGAAGATAAGTTTAATCATAAAACTTAATTTATTTATTTCTTCTCTCCTATCCAACACCCGTTTTTGTAACTAGTATATGGTTTACCCATGTAACCATAACAAGCATTGGAATTTACATCACAGCATTAGGGAAATCTTGATTACTCTCTTATTTCCTAACTTTTGAAACTTGGCTTAAAGCCCCATCTAGATATACCAAAGCCTCAAGCCTCAAAACTCATCCACCCTAAGGCACACATCAAATTTTGTACTTAATTACCCCAAGCATCTTGAAATTTTGATCTAAAATCCCTACACAACTCCTACTAGGTACAACCCCAAACATCAAAGTCCCACACCCACTTCTAGAGTTCGGTATCACAACTCCAATATCAGACACTTGGCCTTCTCAAGATGGTCTCATAACCCATCATGAGTTATAAAAGGAAACATAAACACTGGAATAATTATTTTATTGATTTTGTTCTCAACCCATAAGGTGTTACATATTCTCCCTCATAGGTATGGGCTCCCATGACATCACCAAATAAATTGGCCCTCTTGGCCCACTGGAGGATTCCCTATCAGTCGCAACCTTACAAAATGAAACCAATGCATTAGTTATAACATCATCATCTCCTAGAAAATAATCCACATGTCAAATCTTGCATTCCATCACGATAAACATCATTAAAACTGCATGCATTTACCACATTCCATTAAATCATGAAATACCATCATAAATCATGACTTATATGTATATAAAAAATATAATCATTACGTGACATAATAAATAGAACCACATGTCAATGTAATAATATAGCTTAATGCATAAATATGATAATCATTTCAATACCTCTCACACGTAGAACCACAAAGCAATATTAGTGTTTTTATCATGATTCATTGACAAAATAATTTCGGTTGTAGGTATAAATAATGAATACCATCTATATCATTTAATGAAATCATATCCTTAAATATACATATCAAGTCTATTTGGATAAGTTTTATAGACTTGTTAGGATCATCAATACTATGAAAGTCATGTTCTCATCAAGATTCCAATGGCTTTCCAATAATAATTTTCTCTTGCTCTAGCCAGGAATTTGACAACCAATGGGATAGTTATAATTTCTATTTCAATTAGATGGTAATACTTTCATATCTCCTCATTTATATTCATTGGTAACTACTAATTTGGTCTCTATTATCTAAAGCCATGACCTTTGCATGTGATATTTCTCATTTAGTGTAATTTGGTGAAGTTATGTCACTAGACTTACTAGTATGCCTTCAAACATCAATATAAAAATTTAAGTTCCTGGCCTTGTATATTTTTTTATGGTTAACCATGGTTCTTACATCATCTTACACCTTTTTTTTATCCATTCCACAACCGCTATAACTAATGTCATGTAAAAATTATGTCTTCATTATTTAATTTTCTTTTTTTAGTCATGCCTAATCCACCTACACAAATGGATGGCTAAGCCTCGATGATTTATCTATTACCTAGTAATTATAATTGCTCACCCTCAAAAATATTATCTCATCTCCTTATATTTCCAACCTAATACCACTTCATGTTCAACTAGGGAATCATATCCTTCACTTTTGGGCTCATCATTTACTATCTTTGGTTTATAATTATTACTACCATTATCCTCCACAAAAAGATTTTATCTTATTTATGTGCTTTGGTAATTTGTTTCATTTACCATGACATAAAATTCATACATTTCTCTATATGAAGCCTCAGTATATCATCAATAAACTAGTGAAACAATGAGTGCATATCAATCAAGTACATCATCTATTTATTCTATTCTCACTTCTTTTATCAATTGATGCATAATCCTTCTCAAAGTATCATTATAGAATTTCAAACAACATGTATTCTTACACTTCATGCTAGGTGTTTTATCATTATTCTACATAGTCTATTTCATTTTCCAAGAGGTAAAAAATTTATTATCGTTTATCATTTAACCTTTAAATATTTACTAAATCCATAATTTGTTATTCAACACTAATTACCATTTTTCCATGACTTCCTATCAAGGCAATTTTAAAACATACAGCTCATTAGTATGACCCTTATCAATCATGTTGTTCAATCCACTCATCAATATCCTTAAGGGAACTTACCACTTGAGATAGGCGCCAAAAATTATCCTTAGACATTATTACATTTTCACAGTCCCCTTCACAATTTAATGTTATACACCTCAAAGAATTATATGTAAATTTCATATTTTTGTTATTCACATTAGAACCATGATTGAATATTAGTAATCTTGGATTTACCATGAAAATATTACCTTAATGCTAAGGCATTTCCCCTTTTTCCACTAGAAAAATCTTCGCAATTTCTATTTTTATCTTCTTTATTCCTATCATATAGACATTCATGGGCTTATTACTTTTGTAATCTACTATTACCGTAATTCCTAAAACTCCTTAAAAATGGACTTCATCATTATCTAATCCTTTATCTTCATTGGTTAATTGACAAGATTGTTTTCCCGATAGGTGCCATCCTTCAGTAGACCTTATAGTGATTCTCATCATGTCCCCTAGAAAGAACTTTTTTTATGTTTTAACAAAAAAATTCAAATAATTGCTTATTCATGTGCTACCTCAAGAGTGAAAAGTTACTTCCTTGTGACAATCAAAATGTTTATATCATGTTGTAGCAGTATTTGCTAATTTTCATTGACTTCTTATACATGTTTATGAAACTTCCACTCACCCCAACTTAAGTATCTATGTAGTTTTATTTTCCATTCATCTCATCATTTTCAGTTGGTCATGGTTATAAGGGGTATTATATGTTATCCATATTGGAAAATTTACAAGTTCCTCCTTTTCCTTCTTCCTTAGTTAATTTTATCAAATATATCTTGGTAAAATTAGGGATCAACTTTCAACTTTCCTTCATTATGCCGATAGGAATTTTCTCTGCAAGCTTGGGGTGAGAAAACACTATTAACCTTGGCCAATAGTGATCCTTCATTTTCTTCTTCCTCCTTCCAATTATAAACTTCCACGTCGCACTAAACATTGTATGCATCTGCCAATCACGTGTCTGCCAAATTACGTGGTAATTACGTGATCAAATGAAACCCATATGGCCATTGTGTTAATGTCGACTTCACAATTTATTGCAAACTAGATGATTGTCTCACCACCGAAGGATTTTTTGTTAGGTATGAGAAACCGAACATGTTTTCGAACCACAAACAATTAAAAGAATGGAGTTACTTTTATTAAGTGCACTAAAATGGTGGATGAAGGTAGTCACTCCTCTTTCATATTTAGAACATGGTGGCCACATATTAGGTTTAGAGAAACAACTTCATGGAGATTTTCTAATGCAATTCTCTCAATTTTCTCTCTTCTTTATTAAATATATGTGTGTTTACATACGTGCATTTACTTACTCTTATTATCGAGTCGAGAGAAGAAACGTTCTACAGGCCCCTTGGTGGGGTATTTTTGTCATTAAATATATGTTCACTTTTGTTATTGATTCCAGAGAAAAAAAGGTTCTTTAGATCCCTTGGTGGGGGTATTTATCTATGTTTACTATGTGGCTTATTACCCTATGTTCTGAGCTGTCCGAGGCCAAGAGAAACCTTGAGTATGACTGAGGAGTCAAGCCAAACTCGGTGTTTGTGAGGCCGATACAGATGTCACATTATCACTCATACAAATGCCACATTGTCACTCATTGCTTCTCACAAAAGGCGTTGCACTTTTAATATTTTTTGTACTAATCAATATGACTTTTCCTATTCTCACGATCCACCACCAACCCTCAACAATCACAAGAAATAAGGGGATGATGTTGAAGATGGATAATTATCAATCATTATAGGAAAAAAAATCATTGTATACTCCTCAAACTTACTATTTCAAGAGCCTCGAGGTTAATGATGGTGATTCCATAACTCACAATAACATTGTCTCATGGGTTTTGAAGGTGAAAATGCTACCCATCCATCCAAAATTTGAATGCCCAAAGGAAGAAGGAAAAATATAAATGTTGAATTCTTTGAATGCATGTTAATTAATACAGGTTTAGGCACATTACTGTTCTCTTCCAAAGATACCCTTGTTGGATACAAACTATCTTGATCGCTTTCTTTCATGCACACAAGTTCAAGTAGTTGATAGGAGCTGCTAGTAACTTTTTGGTTATGTGAGCATGATGAAAGAATTTATAAACATAGTTGTCTCAAATGATATTCCATTCAAAATGGTTATAAACAACTTAAATGTTGTTGTGTTGAAAACAACAAAAGTCATGGGCAATATAACTATTCTTGGTCTCATGCTTGTCTCTAGCATCCAATATGGAAGAAATCCAATTTCTTTGGATTTTTGCATTTAAGCCTACAATCAGTAATTATAAATTTGATATCATTGTGGCTCTTGCTTGTGTTTGAAAATGGTGCTCTTATTTTGTGTCTATAGATATGGGAAACCAAACATGTTTTGAACTTCAAATAATTCAAAGAATGGAGTTGGTTTTACTTAGTGCACTGAAATGGCGGATGAAGGTAATGACTCCTATTTCATATTTAGAACATGGTGGGCACATGTTAGGTTTAGAGAAACAACATCATGGAGAGTTTATAATGTGATTCTCTCAACTTTATCTCTGCACTGTTAAAGTTACACATGTTTACATACATGTGTTTAGTTACTTTTGTTATTGAGTCCACAGAAGAAAGGCTTTCCAGACCCCTTGGTGGGGGTATTTTTTTTATTGCATCGAGAGAAGAAATTTTTTTGTTGATCCATCTGCAAATATTATGTATTAGTGGTGTAAAAAACACATATTATGCCAATGTTTTTGTAATATTATGTCAATGGTGGTGTAAACAATACACATTATGCCATTCTTTCTGTTAACAACATATATATGTCAATTTTTTTGTAATGGTGGTGTACACACAAAAAAAACACATATATGTCAATGTTTCTGTAATGGTGGTGTACACAGAGGTAGCGAACCTCCGCCTAACATGATGTTATGCGGCCTTCTTCATAACATAATGTTGAATGGTTTAGGAATATGGCTCTTCTGCTAACATATTGCTCATTCATAGACATGCTCATTGATCCAACATAATGCTCATTGGTTGAAGTTTAATCTTTCTTCTTGTTTGGTCTTCCTCCTTTGTGGGATTTTTTTACTGGGTGTATGAATAATAGTAAATAATGAATAATCACAAAATTTCATTGGTTGAAGGTGAATCTATGTGCTTGGTTGGTCTACATACCCTATATTGTTTGACTATCAAACATGAGAATATTGTGAAAAGGTAAACATGGTTTTATGAGCATGAAATTCTCTTAGACACACCTACAATTCTACACAGTAAGAGAACCCAACAAACCCACAATCGTAAATTCCAACCAGGCACTGAGAAAACTTATGAATAGATCCAATGTAGTGAAAAATAGAGATGGGGTCAATTTTTAGAGAGGAATCGATTTGACAAGCAAAGGTAGCCCTAAAATTCCAGACTTGATTGTGAACAAAATGAAATAACATGAACAATCAATATTGTATATAAGATAGATAAGATAATTTTATCAGTGTCCAACAAAAGACCACAAGTATGTCAATTAGACTTCCAGACACAATAATATTAACACATTTTTGTAGTGTAAATGACTGCTCTTAATATAAAAAGATCAAAATAAGACATAACCTAGGATATAAAGTCTAACATTTAGAAAATAAAGTGTTGATGTGAAAACTGAAGTGATACATGAACCACTGAGGGTGAAAAATAACATGCCTTGGAGGGATACCTTAGAGGAGAATGCAAGGGGAATGGGGTGTGTCTTAGTTATCACTGATCTGCCTATTGAAGATCAGGAGGAGCTACACTCCTGTAGGCAGTTCACCTCTGAATATTTGTGTCTCCTATCAGTTGAGGCAGAATGGAAGAAACTTGTCATAGAGGACAATCTGGAAGTTCTAGAAGATGAGTAATTTGTGGTGTACCTTGTTATCTCATGGGAGTGGACTAATTTTTTTGTTTCGGAGTGTAGTTTTATCATTTGGAAGGGTGTCGACCCTATCATGGGTTATGAATTGGAAACTCCATAATGGTTTTGTTGGAGGTGCATTAGAGGAAATTTCAACCTAAAACTTCCCATGAAAGTTTCAAATAATTTCCATTTCATAATATGTAAACCAATAAAAATCCTTTAAATTTAAAAATAGGTACATGTAAATATTTTGGAGGGAAAATAAGAAAAAACAATTTTTTTATAATTTTATTTTTGGCTTATCTCCTTATAGGTTTACCCAAATTTTAAGTGTAGACACTCATTGGATGTGTAATTAAATTCCACATCCAAATAGTACCCATTATGCATACTCTTGAGAAGATCAACATTGATAAAAAAATTGAAGATACATTAATTTAATGTATCTTCAATTTTTATCAATGACGGTCTTCCCAAAAGTATGCATAATGGCTACTCATTGGATGTGGAATTAAATTTAGCATCAAATGAGTGTATACACTCAAAATTTGGGTAAACCCAGAAGGATATAAGCCAAAAATACAAGTAAAAAAATTAATTTTTTTATTTTCCCTCCAAAATTCATAACTTTTATTTTATTATTTTATTATTTTTCCTTAGGAGGCCACTTTTAGGCTGAGATTTCCTCTAATGGAGGGAGATTACTCGAGTTCCCATCAAGTTGGGTTATGTTAGAATGGTGTTGTTGGTTGCTACTCCATAGTGTCCTTGTTTGTTGGTATTTCCAAAAAAAAAAGGATATATTTTGAGTGGCATTCAATTTGGGGTGGCTTAAACCTGGAAGAATGAATTCCCATTACCTCATAAAAATATCCAAATACCTTTGGTTCTAACTTCTGGTACTAGAATAAGATAGAGAGAAATTTTTGAGACTCCTTGAAGAGGCAATAGAGCCCACCACATATCTAGTAGTAGATAATCCATTGAAACAAAAAATGCTCATCCATCTCAATCTCTTCTTAATAATAGATTTGGCTTGTATTTTCCTCCTCCTACAGAATTTCACAGTTGGCCTTGACTTAAATCCTATACCATCTGACTTGAAATTGGCCCAAGGGGATCCTAAGTGTGTGCATCCACTATTGTAGCATGTATGGGGATTGGACGATGAGGTTGTATCTTACACCATGAAATTATTTCCAAATAATTCCTTCTTGGGCCTCGACTCCCTTGGTGGGTCAAGCCAAGTGGATTAAACATATTTTCTGTAAATGTCATCTTTGACGATTATGGTAATCTCTTACTTATTCAGTAGGAGATTTCTGGGGGCATAAAAGAGTCCTTGAAAGGAGGGAGTTGGTCCATTAGGATGCCAATTGAATGGAAAAAGCATCAAGCTCACCTTGTAGGTTTTTTCAAAATGATAGCCTCCAAAGAGTAGTAAGAAGGTATGGAAAATGGTCTCTACGTATGACCCACTCAATCAACCCTCAAATATGTTGTAGAAGTGAGATAAGTTAGAATATGGTCCTGGGCCAGAATGGGTGGGTTGTAAATGTAGCTTGAATAATGGCATAAAGGATTATCCTCTTTCTTCTAATGATATGGTAAAGAAAGATATGGTAAAGAAAGAGATTTTGTACACTCTATGTATTGGCCTTTTCTGACTCAAGAAAATTGTCCCCCATACCTCTAAACTATATAAAATCAAGGGCCAAATGATAATCCACAAGGTCCAACATGGATTATATGCCCTAGAAATGGATTTGGAAACACCTGTGCTTTAATGAGATCAATGGACTTGCACAAATTTTTGATTTGGGATTGGAGTATCTTACTTGGCATAAATACTCCAAGGTACTGAAAACCAAATCCCCAAATATGTATAATATGTGGTGATCTTAGTCTCTTCCACTTGGAAGAAAAGGTGGAATTTTCTAAGGATATGCTTTGTGTCATTAAATATCAATACCTTTCTATTACTTAGTTTAATTTTTTTAACTATTGAAGAATGTAAAATGTGGATAAGGCATCAGATTGTATTTGCAAGTCCTTTGAGGTGGAAGCCAAAATAATCATGTCATCTATAAAAAAGAGGATCGAAATCAAGACCCTATGGAGAATACAAGCATCCTTGGGTTGTATATGCTTATGAAGAACATAATTTGGCTTGTTGATATAAATATCAATCAGGGTAGGGGAGAGCAGGGCACCCCAACTTTAGGAGGGTGCTTCATATAAAGTCAAATAACCCTTGTACAATATAAAGGGGTCCAAGAATGAACTTGAAAATGGTCATGACGACTATGATAATTATCTATGAAATTTTTATATCCCAAAGCTATTGAAAAATGGCCTTCCTCAAGATTGGATCATATACATTTTGAAAGAATAAAAAGCAACAAAAACATTTGGGACATTTTGAAAAATTCTAATAACCCTTCCATGTAACTTTCCCTAAAGTGAAACCAAATTAAACCTTCCAAATTTCCTCCCGCGATCCTTCCTCACATGGTAACAACTTAAAGTGGTTAGTGATTCAAAATTACAACACCACCACATTAAGAACATTATTATATCCCTAATCGAAGAGTTTGAATTAACATCCAAAAATACTTGTACAATACATATTGACAATGCTTGTTGTATTATGAACATTTATGGATAGACAAATACCAGGACACTCTATCCTTGAATTGGCTATCAAATGCCCCTCATAACACCATCATTGAAATACAACCAACAATGATATTTTTTCAAAGTTCAACAGAGGTATGTACTTTTGAGAAAATACATATTATATGAATAAATTGTAGTATGAGTGACAATGGGACAGCATTTTGACCAACAATTTAAGGACCTAATTTGTATAAAATCAACAAGCCCCAAAAACATCCCAAATCATGGAACTGACTTAATTTTGCATTCCCACTAACTGCTAAAAAAATATTCTTATTGTATGATAGAATAATATTATTTCTATAGAAATCCAAAACAATATAAGCTAACTAAAACTACAACAATAGACAAACACATATTGATGGTATGCATTGTTCATTTCTGAACTAAATCGTAGCTCATTGACTGATTAATATTTTTCGGATCCAACACATTGCTTCAGGGTCCATTCAAGATACCTTAATACTAAATTTGGTTACTGCAAAGCATTGGAAATATTCCTCCCCTACCTCTGGCACTTGGAAGTGTACTTCCAGTTAAATTTGAAATACATAAAAGATGATGCTTTCCAATCTAGAAAATATCTTCAGAATCAAATTTTTTCCATGCCTCATGTATCCCAAACAGAGGATGAAAAAGTAGCAGCCAATAATAAGCCCTAAAAACAATAAATTCAACAAGGAAAACCTAAAATAAAAATATACAAAGTGTGCCAATACATTCCTTCTTGCACATGTAATATTGATGGAATTTTCATACTCTTGAATGAAAAAAATTCAATACCTTCAATAGTTCAAACACCTTCTAAGAAATATATTTATGTTGGATAGTAGCACCTTTATGCTGCACTTTATTTGGATGTACACCTAAAGTGCATGTACACACAATGTATACAAAGAAAAAGTTAAATTGAAAAAGTTGCATTCAGGTTTCCAATCCAGGACTAGCAACACAATGTGGTGGAGAAAGGACAGATAGCAGGGCATGACACACCTGGGGAAAGGTCTATCAAGCCTTTGTTCTCATAAATAGGATGTAAACAATGGGTTCGTTGAACTTATATTGGAGAGCTTGGAAGATCAGATCAAAGTTCTCAAATTGTATCAAAAGAATCCTAAGAAGGACCATTATAAAGAGAAACCTATGAAGAACAAGGTAAGAAAGAATAAAGAAAAGGAAGTGGGAAGAGAATATTACATGTAAAACAACATAAAAACAACAAAAGGAATTAAAAGAAGTGGGAAGAGAGGATTGCATGTAACAAAACATAAAATACAACAAAATAAATTAAGAGAAGATGTGATTCCCAAAAGAATAATGACAAGGATGAGGTAGGAATAACATTGGTAAATTAGCCTAAGATGACTATTGGCAAATAATAAAAAATGGCACCCAAGGAGAATGTGGGGAAATTATTCCCTCATTTCCAATTTCCTACACAGGGAGATCAAATCCTTTCCAAATGGGTAGGTATGCTTGGAAAAGAATTGTATTTCGAATGACTATTATTTATGCATATTTCATGCTGATAAATTTCTTCTTTGAGTTTTTTTGGTATGAATATACCTATTAAAAATGTAAACCTAATAATGTAGAAAGCAATTTAAACTCAAAATAAAAAAGAAAACACCATTCAAAGTATGCCACAAGCTAAGTCGTGGAAATGAACACCAAGATGAAGCTAATGTACCTACCCTTTATCACCAAAAAAACACGAGGCATGTGATTGTACACATAATATCCATGTAGGTATTTCCACCAAAATATTATTAGAAAAAAAAAATTATTTGGTTGCCAAGATTATACTAACAACGTTCTTGGTGTAATTGAAATGTGAAGTGTTTTATGGCCAATCAAGTTCGAAGTTCAACCAATCTTAAAAACACATCAAACATATTTTTCTCTTTTGTCTTTTTTATTGATAAAAGGAAATTTGTAACAATGTAATATAATAGCAATATAGATAATTTCTCTAGGAGTATTGATATACATACCACAATAATCTACTTTCTCCACGTGTGAAGCATTCTTTATATTTGCATTATATTTAACAAATGGAATGAAGAAGATAAAGTATGGTCCTTGTTGGACTTTTCCCCTCGTATATTGTGTGAAATATTTGTAGCTATTTTGTTTTTCATGATTTTGTTTATTTTGGTGCATGTGATGTGATTTTCTTAATTTTTAAAGAAGGATAAAAATAGAGCATATCTCTCCTTGTAATTGCATTTTTATTATAAAAATTATGCAAATAATTTCATAGAATATTTTGTGAGGAATTTATCTATTAGAATTTTTGAGTTAATTTATGGATTAAAATAATTGAACATATGCAACATCCTCAGAGCAAAGTCAACCAAATAACCTTTTAGTGTGCATAAATAATCTCACTAAATATGTTTTACTTTACTTTTACTATTTTTATAGTTTCCTTAACTTATTTATTTGGAACTTCACTTGATTATTTATTATTGTATATATTTATTTATTACTATTATCAAATTTCTTTATTATTATTATTATTAATGTAAACTTTGAAACGGGAAGGGAAACGAGTACCCACTTTTTTGAGGTAGCAAAAAAGTAATCTGATTTTGAAAAGTGCTCATTAAGAATACTTTTTTTTAGCATATTTTTGACACTTTAAATTTTCTTTTGTATCAAGTATATATGTGTGTGTGTGTGTGTGTGTGTGTGTGTGTGTGTGTGTGTTAGTGATTTTCATGCTGATTTTGAAAAGTGTTGATACAACATCAACCTACTTTTTTAGAGGGCTTATTTTTGGCACTTTAAATTTTCTAATGTATTAAGTGCCGATATTTTTTTGAAAATATTGATAATTTTCATGCATGTTTTGAAAAATATTAACATCTATTTTTTTAAAGACATTTTTGACACTTTAAATGTTCTTATGTCCAAAGTATAAACAATTTTTTTTTAAATGTTGATTATTAACAAGTTTTCAAGTTGTCTTATTCCTCTTAGTGTTTTTCATTCTAGGATATTATTTTTTTAAGGTTTAAACATGTGTTTTTTTGTTTTATTCTTTGCAATGTTCTTTTTATAATGAAATTTTTTATTTTTTTTGCAAAATAAAAAATAACAATAAAAATATGTAAAAAAAACAAATATAAAAACACAAAAAAGCATAAAAATTTTATCAAAAAAAAAAACAACTAAACTCAAAAGTTAAAAAAAACTATAAAATATAAATAAAAATGAAAAAATACATTTCGAAACAACCATAATTAAAAATATGGCAGCAAAAGGGGGGAATATTCTTGGGGCAAAGAAGATATACTACAAAGATTCTAAAGAGATTTCAGATGGAAGACTATAGACCCATGGCCACGCCTATGATTACTAACTGGAAGAAGATAGACACAACGGAGGATGATGACCCTGATCCCACCTTGTATTGTATTGAGTCAAAGTCCAAATCATTATGTAAAAGGTCCTTCTTGGGCTTCTTATGTCAAAGAAGAAAATTAGAAGATTAAAAAAAAAAATAGTAGCATTTTAAATAATTGAAAAAAAAATTAAAAACCATATATCTTTTAAAAAAAGCATTAAAATCAAATTGAAAAAAAAAAAATTATAATAAAATTGAAAAACATAATTAAAAAAAAAAAACACACATATATATATATATATATATATATATATATATTAAATTTAAAAAATTAAAATAGTATTATAAAAAATTAAAAATAGTTAAAAAGAAAAATTAAAAATTGATATAACCTATTTAAAAAAAATTAAAAACCATTAATTAAAAAAAAAATTACCCCGCCCAGCCTAGGGTCGCTGGGTTGGGCGGCCACAAGAGCAACGCACGCAGCTCCCATGGTCGCCTAGCCCAGCGGTCGAGCGGCCATGGGAGGCACACACACAGCTCCCATGGTCGTCCAGCCCGACGACCGAGTGGCCAAGGGCTGCAAGGTCAATTCTTAGAATCGACCTTGCAGCCCTTGGCCACTCGACCATCGGGCTAGGCAGTCATGGGAGTCGCTCACGTAGCTCCCACAATCGCCCAGTCTGATGGCTGCGAGCAGCTCCCACGGCCGCCCAGCTCGACGGGCGAGTGGTCATGGTTGGTCATCCAACCCACAGGGTCAACCAGCTGCCCATGGCCGCTTAGTAGTCAGGCTGGGCGGCTGTGGGAGCCGCTCAGGCTGTCCAGCTCGACGGTCGAGCGGCCATGGTTGGCTGGCCAACCCATGGGGTCATTCGACCAGCCATCGCTGCTCGATCGTCAAACTAGATAGTTGTGGGAGCTCAGCTCCCACGGTCACCCAACTCAATAGCCGAGCGGCCATGTCTAACTGGCTGACCCCATGCGTTGGTCAGCTAGCCATGGCCGCTCGTCTGTCGGGCTGGGTGGCCAAGGGCTACAAGGTTGATTCTAAGAATTTTCCTTGCAGCCCTTGGTCGCTCAGCCATCGGGCTAGGTGGCCGTGGGCGCTGCGTGTTGGGCTAATTGGTCGTGGGAGCTGTGTGTGCGGCACCCATGGCCGCCCAGCCGGCGGCCAAGCGGCCAAGGGCTGTAAGGTTGATTCCCACAATCGCTGAGCCCAACGGAATTTTTTTTATTTTAATTTGCATGTTGGTTTTTTAATTTTTATTTTTTTAAATAGGTTATATCATTTTTTTTTTCCAATTTTGACTACTATTATATCATATAAAACATAAAATTACATGTCTCTTCCTTTAAGCTTGGCAAGCCAAATCTAGAGGGGAATTTCATCACTTTTCCAACAGAAACTGGACTGCCCCAGCCGGGGAAACCAGCCCTCAAAAACCATCGTAACACTGTTGCCCAAAGCGGGAAACCAGTAGATTTAGAGGCAAAAAATAAACAGGAGTCATGTAGCAGACATTGCCAAAACATGAACATACTAGAGAGCATAGAAAAACTGAAACTAGGGAAAACCTTCATCCCTTTTGTCGAAGGTGGGAGCTTCTTCTTCAATCCTGCAAACATAGAACTCATCATCATTCTCCTTGCTCGGCACGTGGCGTGAAGTCTAGGGACGTGGTGACACGGGAGAGTTGAGCTTCTTAGAGGAGGCAGCTTGCAAACCAGAGTGCTTCGCCTTGTTTTCTGCCTCAGAATCTGAACTGCTACCATCACTATTGCCCATGTTGCCACTGGTGTTCTTGCTTCCACTTGAGGCACTTTGCACCGGGAGAGCCTTCATCTTGCGAGGGATGAAAGCAGGATCGAGCGGAATGGTTAATTTGCACGGCCTCTTCTTGCTGTGAGAGCTGGATGGCACCATAGGAGGAGCGGGAAGCTGCAAGGAAAGTTGGGTTGTCAGATTGACAGGGGCATTCCTGTTCTGCTCTGCCCAGCCAACCAAAAGATCCAAATCACTGCCCAGGACTGTGACAGAGGAGGTCTAGATGTGCAGCCAAGCCCTCCTACCCTTCTGCATCTCATTCGATGACGTCGAGGCATAATTGTCTGAGGAGCAGAAGAAGAGGACCAGGAGGGAGCAGCGGAAAGCACAGGAGAGGAATTGCCACCGGATGGAAGGCTAAGGCTGGCTAAATGAGGACCATGCACCAGAGGCAGAGAGGAATTAACAAAAAGATGCACCGAGAGTAGGAGAAAGGGCCAAAGTGAGGGCGAATAGACGGAGGAGGCTGGCTTAATGGCCATGGCATGCGACCTTAATGTGCTACAGTCTGGGTACGTCGAAATGAAGGTGGCGAAGGTTGAGTTTAATTCTCCCTCGCAGCAGCATTTAATGCAGTGCTTGTATCCTTGTGTAGTCACGTAGGGTAGCCAAGTGTCCCTCCACATGTCAGCCCTGTGGCCTACGATCTCACTAGCTAGCACTCACATCCAGGGATTTTTTTTAATATTTTAAATTTTTTATGTTTTTTATTTGATTTTAATGTTTTTTTTAAATATTTATGGTCTCTTTTAATTATTTAAAAATGTTTCTATTTTTTTGTTTATCTTCTATTTTTTTTAATTCTGCTTGTTTTGAAATGTTTTTTTTTTTTCATTTTTATAGTTCTTTTAGCTTTTTTTTTTACACTTTTTATGGTTTTTTTTGTCTATTTATATATAATTTTATATTTCTTTTTTTACATATTTTTATTATTATCTTTTAATTATGATTGTTTTGAAATATTTTTTTGCATTTTTATTTATATTTTTGCATTTTTTTTAACTTTTTAGTTTTTTTTTTTAAGTTAATTTTATTTTTGGTACATTTTAATGTTTATATATATATATATATATATATATAATTTTATATTTGTTTTTTACATTTTTATGTTTAATTTTAATTAATTTTTTTGGCACTTTTTTTTATGTTTGATTTGTTTCTTGTCGTTTATATATATATTTGTTTTTTTCCATGTTTTTTTTTTTTTTGCCATGTTTTTTATATATATTTTATGTTCTAATATATGTTATTATCTATTTCTTTTTTTCTTTTTTTTGTGTTTTTTTTTTCTTTTTTTAATGTTTTAATAGATATTTTTATTTATTTTTTTGTAAGTTGAGTAAGACTATATTTTCAATCAATGAGGCCATTTTGCAATTAAACATAGTGAGTGGAGGATAAGGACCACGGATAATAAATGCCCTTAGGAGGGTACTTTTAGTCAATGAACTTAATTTGAAATTAAACCTAATGGGTGGAGGATGAGCCCAATTTCAAATTAAACATAGTGGGTGGAGGATAAGGACCATGGACAAATAAATGTAAATGTATTTATAATAAGATTTAATAATACTTGGTTATTACTTCATATTTTCAAAAATTAGAATTTAATAGGTTTTCATAACAATTTTAATATTAAAAATAATAATTTATTATATAAAAATTAGAATTTCATATTTTTAAAAATAAATCTAAATTTGAATGGTATTTGAAAGTTATTTATATAAAAATGTAAAATTTGATGTAAAGGAAGTTAATTAAATTATTTATTAATATGTAGTTTATAATAGATAAATTAAATTTATATTAATACAAAGTTTTGGGTCAAGTAAATATAAAAAATAAAGTATAAGTTTTGGAAAATTTGGATTTATTTATTTTAAGGTTATAGATAATTTTGATGTACAAATATTTTTAGGTGATGACAAGGTGGTATATGAAGGGACTCTATGGTGAAAAAGTCACTCATTAGAAAATCGGTGGGTAAAAATCCAACCATGCTAAGGGTTGTTGTGGCCTAGGCCAAGCCTCGATCCTCGGGGATTTTGATGGCTTATATGTCATTGAGTAGTGGCTACTCAAACCACATGTTAGGCGTGTCAGTGATATCAAGGTTCATATTACCTAGAAAATAAAATCTATATACAAATCTTAGTCCACCAGTATTATCTTAAAATGGATTATTGGTTTGCAGGTTTGAGTCAATTTATTGATTTTCTTATGTGTATGAATTTATTGATTTTCTTATCTAGGTTAGTCAATCACTATTTAAGGTGATCCATTAATCATAATAATCAATTATAGTAGTTTAACTTAACTAGAAGCTTTGAATGAATGAGAAAAGACCATTTGAATTAATTTAGTTATTAAACTTCTCTTGAAACATTTATTTGAATGGATTAAACTAACCCATTAGTTTGTTTAAGAAAATAAATTTTCATTACTAACCTAACAACTTAATTAATTAAATTAAAATGGATGGGTTATAATGTGCAAGAAAATAAAATTTCATAACTACTAACCTAACGACTTAAACTTAATTAGTTAAGTAAATTAAAATGGATGAATTATAATGTAAAGGATTATATATTTCAATATCAACCTAGAGGTAGATTTATACATTGTCATACATGTTGATTAAATACGATATATATATATATATATATATATATATATATATATATATATATTAAATAATAATCATTTACTGACAAACCTAACTATAATCACAAGGTTAAATATCATAGTCTTTGATCATTCGGACTTTCCCTTGGGTCTATCCATCTACACATCGATGTGTACATCCCCTTGGCCTACCTACCACCATTACGGCCTCAACAAAGATCACCTACTCCCTAGACTGCTATATAATGAGCATGTTGGCTATGCATGAGAGAAAATGGGTTGGGTTAACTGAGCTAGAGGTATGTAGCTTCCCTAGTTTATGTGTTATTTGTTAATTGATACCCTTATTATGTAAAAAATAAGTATTTCCCAATAATAGGTATGGTTACAATGCCAAATGTAGATAAATATTGAAGGATGGTTCCTTTCCTATCAAACGAGAGAAATTAAACTTAGCTCCATATAATTTCATTCTCATATAATATAATTGAAAAAAGAAAACTTTAAGTTAGCGCTAACTTTGTATGTATATATATATATATATATATATATATATATATGGAAAACACTTTATGGATAGAATTCTTAATAGAGGTGGACAAGAATAAGGGGTGGCCAAGTGGTTTGAAGAAAATAAATAAAAAAGGGTTGAAGAGAAAATAGGATAAAAAGGAAAAAAAAGAGTGCAACCTATTGATTTGGGGTAGCATCGTATGTGCTCTAAGTCTCAAATTTTGTGGAGAGGCTTAGACACATGTATTCCAAATAACCCAGAAATAATTTATTGATATTATGCCCGGATTGTATTCTATTAAAATAATTGATTATTTTTAATGGGACCCTAAGTCTAAACTTAGGAAAATAAAATAATTAAATGGAATTAATAGAATATGGATGTGAATGTTCTAGAAAAGGTGGATCAAGTCAAAATTTAATCCTAGCCATTGATTAGAGATCTAATTTGGGCCATTTAAGTCTCAACGAGAATACTATAAGAATGGCTTGAAGGGTCATTTGGAAAGCACATCGAGACAAAGAAAGAATCCAAAGATAGAAATTCTTTAGTGAGAAATGCTCAAGGGAAGATTGATCGAGAGAATTCTCACAAAGAGGGGCAGTGATAATTTTTAGAAGGAAGGATTCTAGATCTGAAGAGTGCACAGAGAGAAGACAACAGAAGCCACAGGTAGCTGCACAGAACCAGTGATGGAGAGATTACGCTAGGACTAAGCAGAGTTGTAGAGGGAGTTTTCTTTATGTGGAGGAGACAACAAAGTTTCAATGCCAGTTCCCAGAGGAAATTTTCGGAGGGCAGAAAATTCCAGTTTCCAGCTAGCAGTGAGTGCCAGTACAGAGACAGAGAGAAACTACAGTTGTGACACAGAGACTACGTGGGTGACACAGTCACTTCACAGAGGCAGTGCAAAGCATCTTGAGTCAGGTGCAGGTCAGTGTCGGAATCCCATGGAAGAGTGAGATTTGTCTCACAAGACTTTATTTGTCAGATTTCTCTATATGATCTGTCAGGATCGACAATCATAAATTTTTACTCAGAAAAAATTACTACATAATATTAACACCCTCAGTTGTTGCACTGGTTTTCCCATATTGGGTATTTCTGGGGAAATATATCTAAAAACAATAGTGTCCATGTGTGTATACTTGTGATATTATTTTTCTTCTACTTGTTTATTGTGAAGACTACAATGTATTTCATTTCGATATTTATCATAGTATTTGTTAAATAATTTTCTTTAGTTGGGAAATAGAATAAATTTAATTAGTTGTCGTATTAGGATTCCAAGTAGTATAATTTTCACATGGTATCAGAGTTGATAGATCCAGAAGAGGCAGTACTGAGCAGAAGAGGGAGAATGTTGCGTAGACAGTGAACCAAGTTCCTCAAGGGACTGCGACGGTAGGCTTATCTTTAAGCTTCAGAAGGGACACAGTTTGTTTTTGCAAAAGGAAAATAGCATAAATAAGAATGGAAGACTTAGATATATTATCTTCTAGATTAGAATAAGGTTGTGCATGTTTGTTAAGTTCAGCATCTGCAGGTAATTGGTACATTGATAGCGGGGCTTTAGCTCGTATGACTGCAGTACGATAATATTTCTGGAGTTATCAAGAAGAGCAGATGGACCTCCATATCACTATGGGGGATAGAAAAAAATGCACTCCAATAGGGAGAGGCACCATAATGTTTCAAACAGAAGAAGGGACCAACATCAGATCCACGAATGTGCTGCATGTGGCGGGGCTTGGGATGAATATAATTTTAGTGTCCAAGTTACAGGACAAGGGATATGATTTATACTTCATTGGGAAGAAGGCATACACTAAGCATCCAAGATGGAATAAGAGGAAGAAAATTGGAACTTGAATCAACAGATTATATAGATTGCAACTTGAGTCTCCAATGGCACTGCTAGGTAGAAATCTTGATGGCGAGAGAGACTTGAAAAAACTATGGCACAAGAGAATGGGACATCTACACTATGGAGAACTAAGGATGCTCAGAGATACTTTTGTTGGTGTACTAGTTCTTAGTATGGAGCATAATGACATATGCATGGGATGCGTACTATGGAGATACGCTAATGCAGCCTTTCCCAAAAGTGAGAACCAAGCAACAGGCACTTTAGGATTGATACAATCAAATATTTGTGGCTTGATATCCACTAATGCTCTTAGTGGTGGAAAATATTTTGTCACCTTCATTGATGATTACTCCAGGAAGACATGGATTTACTTCCTAAAGACCAAAGATAAGGTCTTTAATTGGTTCAGAGAGTTTAAAGATCTCGTAGAGAAGATGACATGGAAGAAAATAAAGATATTTCACTCTAATAATAGTGGATAATACACAGATGGAGACTTCGCAGATTTCTGCGCAAAGGAGGGCATCAAGAGAGAGTGGAAAGATCCATACAATCCACAGTAAAATGGTGTTGCGAAGTGGAAGAACAAGACTATTGTAGGGCAACAAAATTTATGTTATATGACCTAAAACTACCTAGATTCTTATGGGCAGAGGCATGTAACACAACTATATACATCCAGAATAGAACTCCTCATAGAGCATTAGGGAAGAAAACACCTGAAGGAGTTTTCACAAGGAAGAAACCAGAAGTAGGACACCTCTGAATATTTGGAATTCTGGCATATTTCCACGTGCCAAATGAGAAGATAATTAAACTTGATCAAACTGTAGAAAAGGGGTATCTTTTAGGATATAATGAGACCTCAAAAGCATATAGAATTTACATTCCTAGTAGAAAGAAAGTTGTAGTGAGGTGAGATGTTAAGTTCATAGAAGATAGAGCCTTACGGAAATCTCATGAGATGCCAGCAAAGGATCAGGCAGTAGAGGTTCCTTTAGTCCAACAATAGCAGGGGTGGAAGGAAGGACAAGCAGGAGGATAGACATCAGGATCTATTACAATAAACAATATTATAATTTCCACAGGAGAGGAAGAGTCTGGTGGTTCTCAGCAGATGGAACAACAAGAACAAGAGGAGGAATTGAGAGAGCCTCCTACCACTAGTGTTCGAACCAGTAGGGATGCATGACAGATACTGAGGGACACAAAGGAGTTCATTGGATCTCCTAGAACCGAGAAGAGGAAGCATGGACAACCTGACAAGTACTAGAAATTGGTTACACGGGTAGAGGAACCCTCCAGTTTTCAGGAAGTCGTTCAACACCAATTATGGGTGGATTCCATGGTAGAATAGTACACTTCTATCATGACAAATGATGTCTGGGAAGTTGTACCTAGACTAGATAATATATTGGTTGTAGGATCAAGATGGATCTACAAGATCAAGTATGTTGCAGATGGTAGCGTGGAGAAGTACAAGGAAAGGTTCGTGGAAAAGTGGTATGCACAGAAAGAAGGAATTGACTATGAATATACCTTCGCCATGGTTTCCAGATACACCTCCATTAGATCTGTTATATCCCTGGTAGCTCAGATGGGATGGGAGATTCACCAAATGGATGTCAAGACATCGTTCTTGAATGGGGTGATAGAAGAGGAGGTGTACATAAACAACTTGAGGACTTTGAAACTCATGAGAAGGAATATCATGTATGTAGACTGAAGAAATCCCTATAAGGGCTCAAGCAGGCACCCAGAGCATGGTATGGCTGGATAGATAACTACTTGCAGTAGTTGAGATTTGTCAAGAGTGATGCAGATCCCAATCTCTATTATCTATTGGTAGAGAATGATCCTCTAGTTCTAGTAATGTATGTAGATGGTGTGTTCCTTACAGGATCATCTAGGCTCATAAAGGACTGCAAGAGGAATCTGGAAGGAGAATTGGACATGAAGGACTTAGGGTTGATGCATTATTTTCTAGGATTGGAGGTATGGTAGAAGAATGGAGAAATATTCCTAGGACAAGGGAGATATGCCATGGAAATGCTGAAGAGGTTCAGGATGCAGGATTGTTGATCCATGGCGACATTTATGATCACCAACTAGAAGAAGATATATGCATTAGGAGACAAGGAAGTGGACCCCACCTTGTACAGATATCTCATATTGTTTCGCTCATGTATCTGGTCAATACCATGCCAGACATTTGTTTTGCTGTCAACACCCTTAGTCAGTTCATGGTGGAATCAAAAAGGGTACATTGGGAAGTAGTGAGGCACATTCTCAAATATGTGTGGGGAACTGTCGGATATGGTTTGAAATATACCCGAGGGGGTGATGTCAGATTAAGCAGGTTCACATATGCAAATTAGGCAAAAAGTTCAGTTGACCGAAAAAGTACCTCTGGGTATTGTTTCAGCGTTGGTTCGGGAATGATCCCCTGGTGCAATGGGAAACAAAAGTCGATAGCATTGAGCTCAGTTGAAGTAGAATATATGTCAGCTAGCACAACAACGTGTGAAGCCATATGGCTTAGAAAGGTTCTTGTGAGCTTGTTCATGAAAAGGATGGATTTGACTATAGTTTACAGTGGCAATCAAAGTTGTATCAAGCTCTCTAAGAATCCAGTATTTCATGATCGATCCTAACACATAGACATCATATGTCATTTTATCAGAAACTGTGTTCAATGTGGGGCAGTACAACTGCAGTACATTCCCATGGGATATCAAGTAGCAGATGTATTCACAAATTCTCTAGGAAGAAAGAAGTTCGTTCCGTTCAGGGAGCAAATGGGTATGGTTGAGAACATGTTTCAGTAGCAGATGGGTTGCCAGAAATAAATATTTAGAGGGATTTGCAGTACAGTAGCAGTTGGAAGTAGTATGCAGTGTCAGCAGTAGTACAGATGAAACATTTTCTTAGAATTAATGGGCAGCAGGGTCAGACATCAGCAGCGCAGAGGGAGATGCTTCAGGGTCAGAGTAGTGTGCAGCAGGGCATATTGCTAGAGCATGTTCCTCGCTAATAGGGAGTGTTGATTTAGGGTAGCATCAGATGTGCTCTAAGTCTAAAATTTTGTGGAAAAGCTTAGACACATATATTCCAAATAACCCAAAAATTGTTTAGTGAAATTCCACCCGAATTATATTCTATTAAAATAATTAATTATTTTTAATGGGACCCTAAGTCTAAACTTAGGAAAACAAAATAATTAAAAGGAATTAATAGAATATGGGTGTGAATGTTCTAGAAAAGGTGGATCAAGTCAAAATTTAATCCTGGACATTGATTAGAGATATAATCTGGGCCATTGAAGTCTCAATGAGAATACTATAAGAATGGCTTGAAGGGTCATTTGGAAAACACGTCGAGATGGAGAAATAATCCAGAGATCGAAATTCTTTAGTGAGTAGTGCTCAGGGTGAAGATCGATCGAGAGGGGCAGAGATAATTTTCAGAAGGAATAATTTTAGATCTGAAGAGTGCACAGAGAGAAGGCAACATGAGCCATGGGTAGCTATGCAGATCCAGTCACACAGAGATTACTCTAGCACTGCGCAAAGCTGCAGAGGGAGTTTCATTTATGTGGAGGAGACAACAGAGGGTCGTTGCAAGTTCCCAAAGGACATTTTCAGAGGGCAGAAGATTCCAGTTTCTAGCCAGCAGTGAGTGCCAATGCATAGAAAAAGAACAACTACAGTTGTGATGCAAAGACTATGTGGGTGACACATTCACTGTGCAGAGGTAGCACATAGCAAATTGAGTCAGGTGCACGTCAGTGCCAGAATCCCATGGAAGAGTGAATTTTGCCTCATAATACTTTATTTGTCAGATTTATCTATATGATTTGTCAAGATCGACAATCATAAACTTGTACTCAGAAAAAAATTACTACATAATATTAACACCCTCAACTGTTGCACTGGTTTTCCCACATTGGGTTTTTCCGGAGACATTTGTCCAAAAATAACGGTGTTCATGTGTGTATACTTGTGCTATTATTTTTCTTGTACTTTTTTTATTGTGAATACTGCAGTGTATTTCATTTCGATATTTATCGCAATATCTGTTAAATAATTTGCTTCAATTAGGAAATAGCATAATTTAATCAGTTGTTGTAGTAGGATTCCAAGTAGTAGAATTTTCACACAACCATCATGCACAAGTGCAAGGATTGAAAGGATTTAAAGAATCATTAGCACCATTGCAACATATATGAATACACTAATTATTGAGACCATTGAAACATAGATGAATACACTAACTATAAATTTTGAAAGTTTCATGTCAAATTGTATCGAAATAATCCTAAAAAGGACCATTATAAAGAGAAACCTATGAAGAACAAGGTAAGAAAGAATAAAGAAAAGGAATTCGGAAGAGAAGATTACATGTAAAACAACATAAAAAACAACAAAAGGAATTAAAAGAAGTGGGAAGAGAGGATTTCATGTAACAAAACATAAAATACAACAAAAGAAATTAAGAGAAGATGTGATTCCCAAAGAATAATGACAAGGATGAGGTAGGAATAACATTGGTAAATTAGGCTAAGATGTCTACTGGCAAATAATAAAAAATGGCACCCAAGGAGAATGTGGGGAAATTATTCCCTCATTTCCTATTTCCTACACAGGTAGATCAAATCCTTTCCAAATGGGTAGGTATGCTCCGAAATTAATTGTATTTCGAATGACTAATATTATTTATGCATATTTCGTGCTGGTAAATTTCTTCTAAGTTTTTTTTGTATGAATATGCCTATTAAGAATGTAAACCTAATAATGTAGAAAGCAAGTTAAACTCCAAAAAAAAAAGAAACACCATTGAAAGTATGCCACAAGCTAAGTCGTGGAAATTAACACCAAGATGAAGCCAATGTACCTACCCTTTATCACCAAAAAGTCATGAGGCATGTGATTGTACACATAATATCCATGTAGGTATTTCCACCAAACTATTATTAGAAAAAAAAAGTATTTGGTCGCCAAGATGATACTAACAACAATCTTGTTGTAATTGAAATGTGAAGTTTTTTATGGCCAATCAGGTTGGAAGTTCAACCAATCTTAAAAACACATCAAACATATTTTTCT
This sequence comes from Pinus albicaulis, assembly GCA_034641835.2. Lineage (NCBI taxonomy): Eukaryota > Viridiplantae > Streptophyta > Pinopsida > Pinales > Pinaceae > Pinus > Pinus albicaulis. The sequence goes on along the minus strand of CM076572.1, from coordinate 198,281,901 downwards.
ATTTTCTCTTTTGGATTGATAAAAGGAAATTTATAACAATGTAGTATAATAGCGATATAGATAATTTCTATAGGAGTATTGATATACATACAACAATAATTTACTTTCTCCACGTGTGAAGCATTTATTTATATTTGCATTATATTTAACAAATGGAATGAAGAAAATAAAGTATGGTCCTTGTTGGACTTTTCCCCTCATATATTGTGTGAAATCTTTGTAACTACCTTTTTTTCATGATTTTTTTTATTTTGGTGCATGTGATGTGTTTTTCTTAATTTTTAAAGAAGGATAAAAATAGAGCATAACTCTCCTTGTAATTGCATTTTTATTATAAAGATTATGCAAATAATTTCACATAATATTTTATGAGGAATTTATCCATTAGAATTTTTGAGATAACTTATGGATTAAAATAATTGAACATATGCAACATTCTCAGAGCAAAGTCAACCAAATAACCTTTTAGTGTGCATAAATAATCTCACTAAATATGTTTTACTAAGTTACCTTTACTATTTTTATAGTTTCCTTTACTTATTTATTTGGAACTTCACTTGATTATTTATTATTTTCTTTAATTATTTATTATTATTATCAATTTTATTTATTATTATTTTAACAATGTAAACTTTGAAACGAGAACGGAAACAAGTACCCACTTTTTTGAAGTAGCAAAAAAGTAATCAGATTTCGAAAAGTGCTCATCGACAATATCTTTTTTTTTAGCATATTTTTGACACTTTAAATTTTCTTTTGTATCAAGTATATATATATATATATTAGTGATTTTAATGCTGATTTTAAAAAGTGGACCTCTTTTTTAGAGGGTTTATTTTTGACACTTTAAATTTTCTAATGTATTAAGTGTCGATATTTTTTTAAAATGTTGATAATTTTCATGCATGTTTTGAAAAACATTAACATTTATTTTTTTAAAGACATTTTTGACATTTTAAATGTTCTTATGTCCAAAGTATAAACATTTTTTTTAAATGTTGATTATTAACAAATTTTCAAGTTGTCTTATGTCTCTTAGTGTTTTTCGTCCTAGGATATTATTTTTTTAAGGGTTTTCCAAACATGTGTTTTTTGGTTTTGGTTTTTGTCTTTGCAATGTTCTTTTTATAAGGAAATTTTTTATTTTTTTTGCAAAATAAAAAAAAATAACAATAAAAATATGTAAAAAAACAAATATAAAATTAAATATAAAAACACAAAAATAAATAATATCAAAAAATAAATTAACTTAAAAGAAATAAAAATAAAAACTAAACTAAAAAGTTAAAAAAAAAACTATAAAAAATAAATAAAAATCAAAAAATACATTTCAAAACAACCATAAAAAAATAAAAAAAATAAAAAATAGAAGCATTTTAAATAATTAAAAAATAAAAATAAAAAAACCATATATGTCTTTTAAAAAAACATTAAAATCAAATAAAAAATATAACAAAAATTATAACAAAATAAAAAAAGAAATTAAATTTAAAAAATAAAAAAAATAAAAAAAATTAAAAATAGTTAAAAAATAAAAATAAAAACAAAACATAAATAAAATAAAAAAATTTAAAAATTGATATAACCTGATTAAAAAAAAATAAAATTAAAAACCTATTATTAAAATTAAAATTAAAAAATTACCTCACTCAGCCCAGGGCCGCTCGGCTGCTGGACTGGGCAACCATGGGAGGCACGCACACAGCTCCTACGGTCGCCCAGCCAGCCGGTCATGAGTGAGCGGTCATGTCCGACTGGCTAAACCCATGGGTTGGTCGGCCAACCATGGTCGCTCGTCCATTGGGTTGGGCGACCAAGGGCTACAAGGTCGATTCTAAGAATCGTCCTTGCAGCCCTTAGTTGCTCAGCGTCGGGCTAGGCAGTCGTGGGCACCGCGCATTGGGCTGGGTGGTCATGTGTAAGACCTCAAGACTTCATGAGGCGCGTTCGAGGTAACGGGTACGCCCATCGGGCATTTAGACAATGTTCGGGCATCGTGTGACGATACGGAAAAACGTCACACCGTAGCGGCACGAGTGCAAGTGTGTAGCAGCAAGCGACACGGGCACGTCACGCATTGTAACAGGTGTGTCGCACTTAGCCGAAGAGCGACGTTGGCAAGGTGATGTTTATATGCGAAACATTGCACCATAGCCGAAGTGTTAAAGCCGACGAACGAGTTGGCACGATCGACACCACATGAGCGGGCGAACAGCTAAACGTGCAGGTCATCTCGGGTCCACCGAGTGACCCACAACGCACTTGGTATGCATATTAATAGTATGCGGATGGTGGAGAGAAATCAACCAACGAATCAGCAAGATCATTCAACAATCAAGGTAATGCATTGGAGCATCACGAGCTAACCAACAGCTCGTTGGTGAAGAAGCGCGGCGACGGTGAAGGAAGACGAACGCAAGGTCGAGTTGGGTTGTTGAACATGCAGGGCGTGCAGAATTCCTCCGCAAGGCGTCCACACTGCATGGCAGGTCGAGTCGGGCAGCACGCAAGTCAGGTCGGGCGACGGACGTGTAGGACATGCAGAACTTCCGCAGGGCACCCAGAGTGCAGGTCGGGTCGGGCAAGGCATCTGCATGAGCTGAACTTCAGTTCGTAAGTCATTTTGGGAGCATCGTAAGTCGGAATTGAGTGCCGTAAGTTGCAGTAGGTGCATATTGACGGGACAGAGCTAACCACATAGCTGGGAAGCGAATTTGACGCACAATGAACTCGTGGGAAGGTCTGAAATCATTTGCAGTACCGACCCGAGTGACTCGAGTGACCTGGCAGCACTTGGGCAGCTTTGTGCAGAAAATTCCCAAGGTGAATTCTAATGTTGTAAATGATTGTTGTGGGCTAGTTAATGGCTATCAAGCCTTGTAAGCTTGGGCAGAAGGTGACTTGCCTTGCCAAAGAGCAAAGGAGGTCTTTTGCTGGATTGGACTTATATTGTATTTCATACTTATGAAACATATTATCAGGCAGACTCATTTTTAAAAATGGATTTTCCCCTCCCTTGTATGTATGGGCGTACACTGTGGATATGGTAATGATGTTTATGTTTTCTGCATATTGAAAGAACATTTGATTAACGAATTTAACAAGTGTTGCTAAAGGCGTAGTCTGCATACTTGAGTATTATGAAAAGAAAAAGTACGATAGTGCCGCACCCTGTCTATACATGGTTGAAAGACCACCGAAGGTATAGGGGCGTGACACCGTGGGAGCTACATGTGCGGTGCCCACGGCTGAGCAGCCAGGGGCTCCAAGGTCGATTCCCATGGTCGCCCAGCCTAGCAGTCGAGTGGCCCTGGGCTGGCAGACCGATTCTGAGAATCGGCTTGGTAGCCAAGGGCCACTTAGTCGCTGGGCTCGACGAGGTAAAAAAAAATTATTTTAATTTGCATATTGGTTTTTTTTTTTTTTTTAATTAGGTTATATCAATTTTTTTTTTAAATGTTTTTAAAAAAAATATTTATCGTCTCTTTTAAAAAAAATTTAGAATTATTTAAAAACGTTTATTTATTTATTTTTTTAATTATGCTTGTTTTGAAATGTTTTTTTTTTCATTTTTATAGTTCTTTAAGTTTTTTTTTTTTTTTTTACACTTTTTATGTTTTTTTTGTCTTTATATATATAATTTTATATTTGTTTTTTTACATATTTTTATTGTTATTTTTTAATTATGCTTGTTTTGAAATATTTTTTTGCATTTTTTTCTTACTTTTTAGTTTTGTTTTGTTTTTTAAAGTTTTTTTTTTTTTGGTAATTTTTAATATATATATATATATATATATATATATATATATATATATAATTTTATATTTGTTTTTTACATTCTTATGTTTAATTTTAATTAATTTTTTTGTATTGTTTTTATGTTTGATTTGTTTCTTGTTGTTTTCGTATATATATTTATATTTGTGTTTTTTTTCAATGTTTTTTTATTTGTTTTTTTTGCCAATTTTTTATATATATTTTATGTTCTAATATATATTATTATCTATTTCTTATTATGTTTTTAATTTTTTTCTTTTTTTCTTTTTCTCAATATATATATAATGTTTATTTTTTTATTTTATTTCTGTTTTAAAATATATATATATATATATAGTAAGCTGAGTAGGATACATTTTCATCATCATGTTCAAATACATCATCACTATCGGGCACAATGAATTGAATCAATGATTTCACATCAAGAAGTGCTTTAACAACCCACCCAATCACCATATATCCAAGACTCCTTCAACTTTATTTACTTATTATTATTTTTTAAACTTTTCGTGTTTTTTTTCAATGTTTTAATTTATGCTTTCTTTTATATTTTACATTTTTTATATATTTATTTATTATTTTGTTTTATTTTATTTTTTCAGATATGGTTTGTGTCGATCCCATTATGTGTCAATTTGATTGTTGATTTTAAAGTTTTCATTGTAAAAGATTGAGTCCCTCGCACAATGTGTCAATTTCATGGTTGATATTTAAATGGGTTTGCCTACACTATGTGTCAATTTGATGGTTTCCTTTTAAATTTTTGTTGCAATGTGTCAAGTTGTTTTAGGCTAAGATTTTATAATCATCATATTTTTAAGATTTAAAAAAGACACTACTCTTGGAATACTGACTCTTTCATTAAGGTGTTCATTTTGAAATTTTTTTTAGTCGAAATTTTTTCCATAATGTCATGGTTGAAAAATTGTCAAAATTTTAAGGTTTTCCAGCATTTCAGTATTCTAGCATCAACATTTTTTGTTTTTAGATTGTTTTTCACGATTTTTTAGCTTTTTGGCTAGAGTTCTCATTTTGAGTTTATAATTCTAGTTTCAAAGTTTACGTTGTTTATTATTATTATTATATTAATACGATAATATGGGGTAGAAAAGGATTGTCAATTGTCTAACACATGGAAATGTTATTGATGTTGATGTGGTGCTAAGAAGAGTAAATCTTCTAATGGTCATATCTTTGTGTCTAAAGCTTAGAATTGGATGAAATTTATATCATTGAAAAGCTCTCAACATGTAGAAGATGACTTTGTTCTCATAAATAAAGTTTAAGGTCACTGAAAGAAAATGAATTTTGATAACCCCATCTTCTTCAAATAGATCAAAGATTGAGAGATAAATAATACAATAACACCATAGCGAAAAATTTATGTATCATTTTCTATATAAATTGTCAATCTTTATCTTAAATTTAATTATATATATAAATTTATTTTGTAATACTAATAAGATGTATTACACATAAGCCATCCTACCCACAAGACAATATGGATTTTCCTTTTTAACCTTAGAAAATAGCATAACAATTTGTTCTTAATAATAAAGAAAAAAAAACATAAAATATAATTTATTATTTTTAATAAACAATAACATTTACCTTAACTTTTATGAACTAGAAAAGTAAACAAATTCAAACTATAATCATTTAATAAAGAAAAGAAAAAGGAACATAAACTATAATTTATTATTCTAATAAACAATAACGTTTACATTAACTTTTATGAACCATGAAAGTAGACAAATTCAAACTATAATCAAAATAAAAAAGACATGTATAAAATGTATAGTTAATGCATAAAAGAGACACGCATAATTTATTATTTCTAGTAAACAATAATATTTACGTTAACTTTTATGTACAAGGAAAATAGACAAATTCAAACTATAATCCAAATAAAGAAAGGTCTACAATGTATAGTTAATGCATAAAAGAGTGAGAGGCTTAAATATAAACCCTAATTTTCTTTTTTCTTAATAATGTATAGGTATATAAAAATAAAACATGATTTAATTATTTAACTTTCTCATTTTGTTGAGATATATTTTCTAAAATTAGATGGGGATTTTTTGAAATGATAAATTTGAGTTTTGTAATATGCATAATATAAGTATATTAATATTTTCTAAAATTAGATGGGGATTTTTTGAAATGATAAATTTGAGTTTTGTAATATGCATAATATAAGTATATTAAAATTTTTGAAAAATATTGAATCTATTTATATATTTAAAAACACATTTTAATAATTAAAATTTTGCAAAAAAGTGAAAACATCATAAGATTACATTATCTAAAAACTATATATATATATGAAAAAAATAGAGAACCACTGTCTTAAAAAATAATATCTAAAATTAAAAAAGTGATAAGTGAGTCCAAAAAGATCACTGGTCTTAAATTAAAGTGTACTAGATTCATAAAAGTAGCTTAAGAGTCTTTGTCATCACACTGTACCCATTTCTCTTTTCATTAAATTTTTGTCAGATTTTAGAAAAATTACACCGAAAAAAAAAAAAAAACGATAAAAACCTTTAAAAAAAAAATCACACTAAAAACTACTCGGAAAAAAATTATGTACTTGAACCACTGTCTTAAAGGATAATATCTAAAATTAAAAAACGTGATACGTGAGTCCAAAAGAATCACTGGTCTTAAATTAACGTGTACTAGATTCATAAGAGTTGCTTAAGGGTCTTTGTCATCGCACTGTGCCCACCAAAAGACTCACTTGTCTTAAATTAACATTTAATAGTCAATAAAGGTTGGTGGCTACGTGAGAGAAACGAATTAATTTAAGGGTTTAAGTGATCACTGCAACTTTGTTCAATCGTTTTCGGATGTTTGATGGTTTCTCCCTGCCCCGGATGCGTACAGTAGTTCGGCGCTCTAAATTGCAGTTCTGTTCGTTCTATCATTGCTTTGATAGATTTGGGTTCTACTCTCCACAGTGCAAAGATTTTGGCGAGTGGCAGCAAGGATGGGCGGTTCACACTTCTGAATACTGGGAATATCTCTTGTAACTGAAGGTACTTTGCTGGCTGATCATTTTAGATTATTGTTCTTCTCTTTTTGATATTTTCCTCACAACAACCTTATACAATATACCGATACAATATGATAAATGATTTTGACTGGTTTTCTTAAGAAAAATATTTGTTCTGCATAGATTTAAGCGTTCTGTTTCAAGTCCTATATATTTCTCAAATATGTCTTGATAGCTGCAATTCTGAGGTTTATATGAGCAAGTCTCTGAGTTTGCATATCCTGCCACTGAGTTGTTATCAAAATTCTTACATGTGATACTTATTTCTGAACGAAATCATTTTCTCTTTCCACAAGGTTTCTCGATAAGTACGAGAGAGGTTGTTTGATACTTATTTTCTGAAAGAAATTATTTTCTCTTATGACAAATGTTCTAGAAAATAAGAGACAAAGTGTTCTCGATAAGTAGGAGAGAGGTTTTTTGATACTTATTTCTGAAAGAAATTATTTTCTTTTTCCACAAATGTTCTAGAAAATAAGAGAAAGATGTTTGATACCAAACTAGCCCATAATTATATTTATTATAGCTAAAAACCATTACCATAATATTCATCAAAATATTAAAATTCAATATTAAAGTTTGTGATATCACTAACCAAAATTTAATTCAAACTTAAATGAAAAATATAATAATCATCCTTCCCAACAAATAATCCCAATTCACTCACTGATACCATTTATTAAACATAAAGGTACATTGAACTGTGAGCACTGATATCCTTGTATTCTATTTCTGAGAGGATATTAAAGGAAAAAATTCTTATATTACAGGATATCCAGGACGAATATATTTGATTTTTCAATGCAGTAACCTTTGTGTGCATGTAGTACAGTTCTGATTTTGGGTGGATCTCTGGTAAATAATGGTTTACAGAAATATGATTCAGTCGAGTAATGGCGAATCAATAATATGGTCTGGTCTTTGACTTTCAGCTTTTGGCAAGCTGTGTATGTACAGTGTTTGATTTATAATTTCTTTTATCTTCCGCCTACGTAGTGAAGGTATTGTTGTCATTTTGTGCAATCATGTAATTTCCCCCCTATATTGTAAGATGCAAAGCTTGTGCATAGCTAACATATTTAATGCATAGAATTTTACAAGAATATTTAGGCATTAGACGAAAGACGAGCATCCATTATAATTCACGATTTGGCTCTATGAAAGCTTCTGCTTTTATGTGCCACACAACATGTGTAGATGAAATATTTCAGATTTCTTTACTTTCCAGTTGCAGAGGCAAGGACTTTGAGCTCTCAATTTTATTATCAGATCATTTTCCCTTCAGTGTATTCTTTTTGCAACATCTGAGGGCTGGGAGTTTAGAAGAACAGAATAAGGGACCAATGGGCAATTCAGAGTTAAACACAACTAACAGTGGGCTGCTTCCAACGGGCCCAGCATGATGTAGATGCCTGAGAGAAGAGGTGGGGTACAATTTATTAAGTTATTTTTTCTTTACTGGCTACTTGTTGTTGACAGATCTCCAGATCTCTATCTATTTTTAGTGGCCACGTGGCCATGGGTTGATGTAGATGCCTGAGAGAAGAGAGTGGTTACAATTCATTTATTTATTTTTTCTTTACTGGCTACATGATGTTGACAGATCTCCAGATCTGTATCTACTTTTAGTGGCCACGGGATGTTGACAGATCTCTTTTAGTGGCCACGGGATGTTGACAGATCTCTATTCACTGTAGTAGGCACGTCTTGTTGACCACGAGGTACCCTGCTCGGTAAAAGGTCATTTAATACGGCTGGGGATGGAGTAAACGACTTCACCGACTTTCGTCCAACTTGAGCAGGGAAACAGGTAAGAGAATTAGTGAAGAATGTCGTAAACTAGGAAGAAACCTACGCTTACTTCGTACAACTTTGTCGTTAGCAGCGTCGGCACTAGATCGGTCAGTGTTGGAACCATATGCTTCCTTGAACAATTTATATTTGGTTGACTTTTTCTTTAGAAAACTAGAGTTGGAACTATCTTGTAGAGCATAATGTCGTTGGCGGAGACAATCAGGCCTGGAGTGCTGGATGCAGATTATGAGGGTAGTTGATTTGTAAATTATCCAACAAAAACACTTTACTTTCTTTTCACAGCATATCTAATTTGTATTCTTTTTAGCCTTTCTATTTCCACCTTGAGGTATGTTAGTTTATGATTATGTTGGCTTAAGCTCCAGCTGGCTTGTTTAATAGATGGTAGCTAGTTTGCTTTTTGGGATGGTGCAAATTCTCCAAAATGGTTGTCATTTTCAACTTCTTTTTCTGATTTACATATTTCTCTTCAATTTTACTCTATAGCACTTTTGGGATGATTTCAATTTTTCTGTTTAACACCTTTGGGATGATTTTAATTTCCCAAAATGGATTTCCTCTCCCTCTAGCTTAGACATTTATTTATTTTTTATTTTTATTTATTTTTATTTGCATATTTTTAATTTCCAAAATGGTTTATATCATCAACCTCTTTATCCAGCTTAGAAGTCCCCCTTGGCTTATATCATCAATCTCTTCATCCAGCTTAGAAGCCCCCTTTGTCAACTTAGAAGCCCAGTGAGATGGTTTTAATTCTCCAAAGTGAAGTTCCTCAATCCCTCCCTCTAGGGCCCCAAGCTTCTGCGCTCAACCCTTTTGTCCAAATTAAAAACCCCTTGGGATAATTTATTAATTCTCCAAAGCCCCGGGGGATAGTTTATTAATTCTCCAAAGTGAAGTTTCTTCTCAAACACTTGTACTAAGTTCCAAGCTCCTTGCTTTGGTTTTAATTCTCTGAAGTGGATAACCTCTCCCTTGGGATGGTTTTAAAAGTTTAGAAGCCCATTGGGATGGTTTTAATTCTGCGATATGTGTAAAGTGAGGTTTCTGGACCACTCCTTCTAAGTTCCAAGCTCCTTGCCTTGGTTTTAATTCTCTGAAGTGGATAACCTCTCCCTTGGGATGGTTTTAAAAGTTTAGAAGCCCCTTAGGATGGTTTTTTAAAAGTTTAGAAGCCCCTTGGGATGGTTTTAATTCTGCTATATGTGTAAAGTAATGTAATGTAGTTCCAAGCTCCTTGTCTTGGTTTTAATTCTCTGAAGTGGATAACCTCCCCCTGCGATGGTTTTAAAAGCTTAGAAGGTTTTAATTCTGCTATATGTGTAAAGTAATGTAATGTAGTTCCAAGCTCCTTGCCTTGGTTTTAATTCTCTGAGATGGATAACCTCGCCCTTGGGATGGTTTTAAAAGGTTAAAAGCCCCTTGGAATGGTTTTAAAAGCTTAGAAGCCCGCCCCTTTGATGGTTTTAATTCTGCTATATGTGTAAAGTAATGTAATGTAACAGATAAAAGAGTACGAATAAACTCCAACCACTAAAAAATTATAAACAAAAATTGTTGCTGACGAAGATCTTCCTCTTATCTCCCGTCGCTATAAAGTCTTCTGCAGTCTGATTTATCTTGGCATTCTCTGTTTCAAACTTTGTCATGGCAATTCTCCAGTGTTACAATTCCACAATCTATTTTAGAAACTTGAGCGTTTTTTATTCGGACTGACTGAAAACTTAGAGATTAGAGGGCCGATTACGAGTTGATATTCCTTCCCGCTCTTGTTTGAAGGAGCTGATTGTTTGACGGAGCTGATTACCAGTATTTATTGTGAATTAGTAATTCAAGATCGGTGGTTACACACCCATCTTTAGGCGTTATGTGGATAAGAGCATCTTTAGTCGTTGAGAGGGACCTGCTATATGGAGAATAAGTACGTGATTGTTAAACCAGAGCAGCACTGAAATCGATCCTGGCCTGCCCTTCCTCGCCTCCTCCTAATAATCTTCAATTGGTCATCACAGATTTGTAATGTATCTTCGCTGCAGATGGCTTCAAGTCAATTTGGGAAATCGTGGAGCTTAGGCAAATCAGGGAAAAAATCCCTTTCAATGATTTCTCAAGAGCTGCAACTTATGTATCTTCATCTAGTACAGTTTCAGGATTTTTTCTCTTCCTGGGAGCCAGAGGCCCTATGAGCAAAGTTTTGTTAAAACTTGAGGGCATAGGCGTACGTGATGGTGAGCGCGAGGGCAATATGTGCCGGGGTGAATTTCCTGGAGATGATAACATTTTGCAGTAGCAGAGATTCGAACCTGTTGGGAGTTTTACAATAGAAATTCAGAAGAAAACACCTCCTTTGTTTTTGCTTTTTTTTTATTGCAGATAACCTACCTTTAATCCAAATTGGAATTTTTTTATCAAAATACGATAGAAATGCACCAAAATTAATACCTTGTGATTTCGCTTTTTTTCTAATCAGCTGAAAGTTTTCAACCCAGTGTCAATGTGAAGTTCCCTCTTGATCAATATGGGGGAGAAATAACTGTAGAATGTGAAAAAGAAAGTGAAGGATGGAGAGGGTCTCAAACTTTCCATCAAGGCACAGAATAAACATTGTATGTTCGTGGAATTCCATTTCCAGAAAGATGGAATCAATTGCTCTGGAATACGCCACGCTCTGATTTAATATCACCGGCATGGCTCTTCCTTGGAAGGTTATCCCATTTGTCATGCAAGCTCTCGTTTCTTCGCCTTGGAATATATTTTCTACCAACACTTTTAATGTTGGCTCTTCCCTTCATGGCTGAGCACATCTAGGGGTAACCCATGTCTTTCTGGTGTTTGACTAGCAAACATTTCTGAATTGTACAGCTCATGTCTTTCTGTTGTCGTGCTTCAAGCATTTCTGGATTATCTGCCTTTGCAAATCCCTTCTCTTTGGGTTCCGTTTGATATACATGTTTGTTAACCTCAATCCAACTGCATCCTGGTTTCTTGTTAATCCCCCTGCAGCCCATCATTTTTCGCACCTGTTCACTGGCTTCCCACTTCCCAACTGCTGCGTAGATGTTTGACAATAGCGTATAATGGTTAGAAATATGATGGTTTGAGTGCAGACAGGTTCCAGAACGACGCAGCATGGCGTATGGAGTCGATAAATTACTGTGAAATTACTCATATGGAATGTTCAGGTATTGGATGTTTGGATGCTAGAATAGATGCTGGTATTTGAGATCAGTTGTATTTTGTTTGGATAATGTAGCATGAGTTGTCCCGGGGATGTACCAGTATTAATTTGTTTTGGGAATATATAAACTAGTTCTTAAGATTATATGGGTGGTGAATGGGTGTTACTGGACTGTGCTGAAATTCTATGAATCACACGGACGTTTTTGAGATCTGTGTGATTTCCCTATTAATCTTTATCGCTACTGTTATTCTCAAAGCCATATATCTGGAACATAAGGTGGATGATAGGTCATGAAGACTGTAGTTTACAGTTTTCATCCTCTTTCCCAGACTTCGTCTACTGAATCGAGTGAACAGCTCCCTTTTAAGGATAGCATATGGTATAGACTATGGTGTAAATGGATTGATTCATTCATCATATCTCGTCCTTGTAAGGGTTTTAAGATTCAGATATGCAGGAGATGGTGGTCTTTCCCTGGGTGTATGTGTTGTTGCTGCTGCCATGTTTAAACTACTGTTTATTCCTATTGAACCTGTTTTTCGGCGACAATGCTGCAGTAGATTAGCTGCCGACAAGACGGGAAATTTTGAATAAGTTTTACGGGAGGTCTGCTGATAATCTGATGGAGTAGGTAAAAATGATCTTGCAGCCATCATTAACTGGATCTCTCGAGGTTTTCTTTCTCTGGGCCTCATCTACTCTTTGGACAGTGGCGGCAGCCATTTATGGATGATTTGGTGGGTGGGTGGACTTTTAGGGAAAGATGACGTAAAGTCTTTGGGGTTTCTATTCGAGGATCTTTGTATCGATAAGGCACCCGGTTTCTTTTATATTTCCGAGGTAATGCTATTATTACTTAGGTTGCTCTCGAGGTAATAGGCTCTCAAAGGTGGCGGCTATCTGCAACGTTCTTTTTGGAATGTCCGTGGACTGACAAGGATCAGAAGACACTGTTGACTCTTTCGGGATTATGAGTATCTATCTACATATAGAATTGGTATATGAATGTTGATGGAAGCTATATAAGGTTATCCTATGTGTCTAAAGGAGGTTCAATTTGAGTGATCCACGTGATACTCTCTTTCTACCTTTGGTTTGTCATTTACTTGTTGGCCTTGACATAGTTCGACGTGGCAAGCTTTGTGGTGACACGATGGACTTTACATATTTCAAGGTTGTTTTATGATGATTAAGCAACGACTGGCGAGTTTCTGTAATTTTCCCAATTGTCCCTGACATCAACACAATGACAGCTATCTGAATCTCTCGGGTGTACTTGTTGCTTTTCCCGCTTGTTTAATATGGAGGATTTGGCTACAGGATTAATATCGGATATCTCTACCCATGAGGAGTTTATTGCCAAGAATCTTTCCGCTAAACAGAGTATTACAAGGGACTCTGAATTGGACGAATTGATTATCAAACAAGCGATTTGGAGCTTGCCTAGGGAAGAAGTGAATGTTCAAGGCAGGCTTAGAGGCAAGAAGAACCGTGGAAGAGGCATGCATAAGAAAAACATATATAAGCACAATATGGTGATTAAGGAGATTAATCTGGACTATGATGATCTATGTGGGAGGGTGGCGAGCTTACAGAAGCGACCTGTGATCAGAAGGTGGATGTTTCCGGATGGTAGTGAATTTGATATAAGGAGCTGGATTAAGCAATACTGGAATCCAATCATTGGTTACACGCCCAAAGTCAGTACGCTCCTAAATGGATGGTTCAGCATCCATTTTATGGACGAGAAATATGTGTACAAGATCATTGGCAGGACATGAGTTTGTGGTCGAAGTTTCATGCAGTTGGTTCCCTGGTATCTGGGTTTTAACCCGGTCATGGAGGCACTGCGCAGCCGGGTGGTGTGGGTGAAACTGTCGGGACTTCTGCTTGAACTCTGGACCCTCAAAGCTCTACGTGCGATTGGAAACTCCATTGGTTGCACCAAATATATAGACCCCATTATTGTGGGTGCAAGCGACAAAAGAATTGCGTGGTTTCTTGTTGAATTAAATTTTGTTGGGGCATTACCGGGGGACGTCGATCTGATCTGGGACCATCGGCGTCATCGCCAATGTATTGATTACTGGGGTATCCCCTTTAGATGTCTCATTTGCCATAGGACTGGACACCTCCGAGAGAACTGTCTCGATCGATTTCATGTTGATCGCGCTGGAGCTGTTTTGTCTGAAGCGGTTGGGGGTCATCAGAATCTCGCTAATTCTGGCACGTCGGGCAGTTTCGCACCAGGTAATCCTATTTCCTCATCTTCTGATGATGATGCTTATATCTTTGCTGAGGGTCATAGTGACAGAATGGTACCTTTTTCTGATGGGGCTGCTCGGGACACTTGCCTTTTTGGTCCTAGTCAATCCTAATACAGGGTTCTTGAACCCAAGTCTAATCTTGAAAATACCATTTTATCTAGTGGTGACCCCATTGATGTCCAGAATATGTCGTCAGTGCCAAATGTATCTTCCCCCACTGCCGATCCCCCTCTTTTCCAATCCACAAATTATGTAGTTCGGGAATTGTCCTCTGTTAGGGTTATTGGGAACTCGGGTGGGTCTTTGTTGTCTCTTGATAAGTTGCCTGTGCCTAATGAGCCTCTGGTTCTCTCCGACTCCCCCAGAAATTCTGTCGGGAGTGACATCGAATCACTCATGGGCAATCTTAATCTTGACTTGGCCGCTCTCACGGTCTTTGAAAGGCCTCCTATAAACACTGGTGTTAACATATCCCCATCCTCAGCCTCTCATATTACTGTTAGGAAGAAATCTAAAGCTGGGACTAAACAATTCCGGGGTAAGCTAAAATCCATCTCTCTGTTCTCGGATGACGAGGAGAATCTCACTGACATTCCCATTGTGGTGGGGGAGAATATTTGTGGTAGTTCTGGGGCGCTTAGAGCATGCAACCCTGCTGATATTTCCCCATGAATCAAATCATATCCATGAACATTAGGGGGTTGGGCGATGCCCCCAAAATACATTGCCTATGGGATTTTATTACTGCTAAGGATCCTATTATATTTTTGGGTCAGGAAACTTTATGTTGTCGTGAGAAGGCTATCAAAGTTTTCTTAAGTATCAAACTGGGATGGTGTGCGGCGGCGTTGGATTCTATTGGTCATTCAGGAGGCACGATTTCTATGTGGAATCCGAACAGAGAAAAATTTAGGGCCTTTAGTTTTTTCAGGGGAATATTGTTATCTAGTCAAATTCGGGGTTTGGAAGGCTCTTTTAATATTATAAACCTTTATGCAACATACAATAATAGGGTGTTTTTCTGGAACCGAATACAGGCTACGAGTATTCTATCACTGCAGAACTTAATTATCATGGGAGATTTTAATTCTACCTTACAGGATGATGAAATATGGGGTACTAGTGCACGACTGGATCCTTTGGCAAACTATATGAAAGATATGTTTAATTCTCATCGTATTATTGATATCAGGGCATTTCCAATGATCCCCACTTGGAAAAACAAAAGGGCGGGGGACAATTTCATTAGAAAAATATTGGACAGGGCCATGATAAAGGACAACTTGATGGACTTGTTGGGGGCTCCTAGGTCTATGGTTATGGTCTGCGATATATCTGACCATATGCCAATTTCATTATCCTGGAATATCGGGGATATGATCAAGGGGAGTCCTTTTAAATTCAACTGTGTATGGTTGGAGGACAAGGATTATGTAGACCTCATTAGGCGGATGTGACATGAGGAGGGTGATCTGGCGGACATCTTGGGTTGGGAAAGATTCCATTATAAATTACAGAAGATAAAAAAGGCCTCCAAAGAATGGGAGATTAGGAAGAAGAATGCCGTCAAGGCTGAACTTCGCTACATAACAGAGCAGATGGAGGTTATTCTCACAGGCATCTCGGAAAATATCCAAGATGAGGCCACTTATGGTATTCTTAAGGACCTAGGGAATCGAAAGAGGGAGATACTAAGAATAGAGGAGATCACATGGAAGCTCAAAAGTAGAATTGCATGGCTAAAGGAGGGAGTTCACAATACCAAATTTTTCCATAAATGCGCTAATGAAAGAAAAAACAAGAATGCAATATGGCGCATTAAAAGGTCCGATGGTAGTTATGCGATTACCACCTCTGAGATACAAAGGGAGGCCCTTCTACATTTCCATTCCTTTTATCAGAAAGATCCTTCTATCAATGAAAACAATCAGAATGGATTCTAGATCATATTACAAGGATTTTCGACGATGAGGCTGTAAATTCAATTGATAAAAGTATTACAGGGAATGAAGTTCTTTTGGTCCTAAAATCTTTCTCTCATGATAAGTGTCTGGGGCCGGATGGATGGCCCGCGGAATTCTTCATTTTCTTTTTCGACATCATGGGAACTGAATTAACAGAGATTGTGGAGCAATTCCGGACTCGGGGATATATGCCGGCTAACCTAAATTCCACTTTTATTGCTTTAATACCAAAATCACCTGATCCGCAGTCTTGTGGAGATTTCAGACCCATTGCACTCTGTAATCTGATTTATAAAATTACCTCAAAAATCATTGCAAACAGATTAAAGGGTATCTTATCAGGCCACATATCTAAGGAACAGTATGGATTTTTACAGGGGCGCTTTATACATGATGTTGTTGTTATAGCTCAGGAGGTACTTCACACTATGCACACAGAAAATAAAGAGGTTGTTGTGATGAAAGTTGACCTTTATAAGGCATATGATTCAGTGGATTGGTCATATATCATGTTAGTACTGCTCAAGATCGGGCTGACCATAAGGATCATTAGATGGATCATGTCCTGCATCTCCACAGTCAGATATGCAGTTATTATAAATGGACTTCCGACTCCTTTTTTTGAAGCTGGTAAGGGAATAAGACAAGGATGTGCTCTCTCACCTCTCATTTTCATTCTGATTATGGATGGCTTTAGTAAAATCCTGCATGGTGCAGAACAAAAGGGCTACATAAGGGGATTTTCCTTTTCGGCTTCGGTATTCTCTTCACATTCTCTATTTGTTGATGACATGTTATTATTTGGCTATCTTATAAGGAACCACTGGTTTTATATTCACTATATGCTAATAAGGTTTGGAACAGCCACTGGATTAGTTATTAACAAAGAAAAATCTTTTCTCATCTTTGAATACGGAGATATGGAAGAAGTTTCATTCATTGCTGGTTTCCTGGGAGTCAGTTATAGGTTGGCATCAAATGGCTTTACATACCTTGGTTTCAAGATCAAGCCATGTGGATACAAGAATAAGGATTGGATGTGGCTGATTGATCGATTCAGGGTGCGGATCAACAGATGGACCTATAGATGGTTGTCAATGGGAGGTAGACTTATAATGATTCAGGTTGTTCTTTCATAGTTGATGGTCTACTGGGGCCATCTGTACTATTTGCCTGATCAGATTATTGTCGTGATTAACTAAATCATTGCCCAGTTTCTTTGGGGGGGATCCAGTTTGACACAAAAATATCACTTATGCAGATTGGAGGTTTTATGTCGACCCAAAGTGCATGATGGGTGGGGCATTCTGAACGTCCGGGTTTTTAACAAGGCTTTGTTGGTTAAATCCTTCTGGAGGGTTATCAAAGGACATAGTATGTGGAATGCTATCATCATATGCAAATACATAGAAGGAGATGCCCTCCATCAATTACTCTGTAATGAGTCTTCATTTCCTTGGGCTATATTAGCCATATGGAGGAGTTTTAAAAATGTGCTGGGGCATGTGGCCGACATATTGACCTGGATTTTTAGGGACGGTTGCAGAATTCCTCTATGTTTCAATAATATATTATGTGTTCCACAGCAATCTGGTCTTTCGGCCCGCCTTCTTCATCGCCTTGCTCATCGGGGAATATTCCTCCTATCTCAGACTATTCACTATTGGATATTTGGTGCTCCGGTCTATAAAACAGACCAGCAATTAGGCCTAGCAGGTATGGATGCTGATGAATGGTGCAATTTTCTCAATACCTTAAGAAATTTCGGACTATGTTATGGCCAAGGCGGGGATCAGATAATCTAGGATGGGCCTCTTAAAGATAATTCGGTGATTGTTAAGGATGCATATCAACGCATTAATTCTTCTTTAGATACGGAATAGATCACTACGATTTTCTCTCCTTTCTGGCATAGGAAAATTCCTACCAAGATCTTACTGTTTGGTTGGCTAGTTTGGAAGGGGAAAATCTTGACTTGGGATAGTCTCATTAAGCGAGGGCAATATGGACCGGGCAAATGTGCTATATGTTGCAACGATGAGGAAACCATTGCACACCTTTTCTTTCGCTGCCCAGTGGCTTTTAACCTGTGGAAGCTATTCAGCCCATATCTTATTGATCCCTCATGGAACCCGCAGGACTTCATTTCAGTTGCGCTTGAATGGGACAAGTTGAAAGGAAAATTCCGATCTCTACATTTTTTCTTCATTTGGTAGGTCTGGCTCGCCAAGAACAGGCTCATTTTTGAATGTAGGCCTTTTGAAACCAATCTGGTATATTCTGCTATCATGAGATGGATTGATGAACAACCTCTTCCACAAATTAAGATTTTGGATGGCTGTCACCGTATCCAACCACATGAGATATCCATCCCCGCTATATTTTTTGATGGGGCATGTGAGGAGGGCATTATTGGATGTGGTGCTTGGATAAAGCTGTCACAAAGAGAAATGATCCACATATTCTGGAATGGTGGGTCGAGTACAAACAACAAAGCAGAGATCATGGCCTTATGGGAGGGGCCTCTTGGCTTCCAACAATTTAGAATTACAGAATGTTAGCATATATGGAGATTCCAAGCTTGTCATTGGATGGATCACAAATAGCATGAGCTTGATATATCTGGACTTACAGGGTTGGATTCAAAGGACACAGAGGTTATGGCAGAGGTTAAACTGCCCATCTATCAGCCATATATACAGAGAAAACAATACATGTGCAGATCGTTTATCAAAACAGGGTATCAAAGATAACATTGGTTTTTTGCAAGTCAAATAGTTCAGGGATGGCAATCAAATTTGGGATACATCTATTCCTATCCCTTAATCACTTTAGCCCTGTTTCAAGCGAGCCTGATTTTGGAATGGTGGGTCGAGTACAAACAACAAAGCAAAGATCATGGCCTTATGGGGGGGCCTCTTGGCTGCCAACAATTTAGAATTACAGAATGTTAGCATATATGGAGATTCCAAGCTTGTTAGTGGATGGATCACAAATAGCATCAACTTGATATATCCGGACTTACAGGGTTGGATTCAAAGGACACAAAGGTTATGGCAGAGGTTAAACTGCGCATCTATCAACCATATATACAGAGAAAACAATACATGTGCGAATCGTTTATCAAAACAGGGTATCAAAGCTAACATTGGTTTTTTGCAAGTCAAAAAGTTCAGGGATGGCAATCAAATTTGGGATACATCTATTCCTATCCCTTAATCACTTTAGCCCTGTTTCAAGCGAGCCTGATTTTGCAAGCGAGCCATTTTTCTCTTTTTGCTAAAAGATACTGATCATCATAGGTGCCAGGGCGTTTGCACTTCTGCTCAGTTTCAGATTCCTGTTGATTTTCGAACCGAAGATGATCCCATTATTCTACTATGTACTGTGGTCCTCGGTTTTTTAGATCTTTTCACATCACATACGGGCCTGTCCAGAATGGTGGGATATAGGAGCTGCGATTGGGTCAAATGCTATCTATGCTAGTTTTCATCACAAGCAAGCCTGAATACATTAAAATGGATTTGGATGAATCTTATCATTAAGCTTTCTTACCCAAATTCATATGCCGCTAATCTCCAGTTTTCTAATCAGTACAGTTTTACACAGTGGTTACACTAACACTTTTTATTACATCCTATATATTTTTATCATACATTCAAGTTTTTGGACAATTTGCAGGGATATGTTCTATTATGATGGGGTAGGTCCTTCACCT
Source organism: Pinus albicaulis (assembly GCA_034641835.2). NCBI lineage: Eukaryota > Viridiplantae > Streptophyta > Pinopsida > Pinales > Pinaceae > Pinus > Pinus albicaulis. Next base: position 198,262,121 of record CM076572.1, on the reverse strand, counting down.
CCCGAAATTCTCTCTGCCTATGTTTACAAGGCCTCTTCCTCCTTAGAAGGGGTATTGTTTTCAAAGGCTATGATATGATGATTTTCTCGCTTATATACAGCTGAGAATGTAATGAAATGTTTTATGCACTGATATATATAATATACAACATTTTTTTCTTTTTGAAAAAAAATCTTTTTCAAATTCAGTGAGCATTTACCTTCAAAGCCAAATGTTTGAGTATTCTTCCCTCACAAACGCGCCCGTATATTAATTTTTTCTCTGACATTCCCTTAGCAACGTTGAATGCCACGATTATACAAGTGCCACCTCTTCTTTTGAGTGAGGTTTTCTAATCATAGTATCAATGCCACGACTATACAAGTGTCACATGTGGTTTTGACCAAGGTTTTCTATCATAGTATAATGTCTTGACCAAGGTTTTCTATCACAGTATAATGTCTTTAGTTACTTGTGGGGACACTTTCTATTCAGGTTTTTATTTAGTATATCACTTTTCAAGGTAAATAAATAAAAGGAAATTAGCATAATGATATGTATGCTTCCCATTTCACTCAATGCATTTCCTACGCCAAAGAATATATGTTTTGGGTTAATGGATTTTTTTTTTGATAAATTGGTAAATTTGTTGATTAAAGGGGAAAGTATTTAATAATTTATTTTTAATTTAATAATAATTAATATAATATTAAGTTGATGTACAAGATTTTTTTATTTATGGGACAAATGATTTTTTCCTTAATGATTCAATTGTTAAAAGTTTATAGAAGTGTAGATTGATGTTGGGAACATTGGCATTGGAATAAAATCAGCAAGGGTACGAAAAACCAAAAAATCCTAAAAATTGGGAATATATCGGTAATAAACATCAGGAAAATTAAGATACCATAAAAATATCTTTAATAATTGGCAAATATTGGCTAGGCCAAAAAATCGTGATTTTGAGATAAAATCTGGATGTCATCTAGATGTTCGCAACACTGGTGAGATACTCTATCCATTTCTAAATTTTAATGATAAGTGTTAAAGTCTATGGAAATATACATACTCTATCCCCTTCTAAATTTGAACCTATGACTTTTTAGGGAAAAAAATTATTTTTAACCATTAAACTCACACATTTTATAAGAGTTTTAGATAATGATAATATTATTTTTAATATCATTAGCAATATTTATTATTGATTGATATTAAAATTTGTAAGAAGCTTGTGATCCTTTATATCTAATTTTTATAACCAAGATTTAATAGGGGTTAAGAGAGGGTTTAATGTTTGTAGTGGCTTTAATGGTTAATGGTTAAGACACAGCTGTAGGGATGGAATTTGACGAACAAACTGCCTGTCACGAGGTGATTTCCCCGTTAAATACGGTTAAAAAAATTGGAAAACCATCAAGATTCTTTGTTGAAATTGCCAAGACAAATGGTGAGGTGTGAAAACCGTCAAATTTGACGAGTGGTTCTGTTTCGAAATTCCAACCCTACACGACATATTGTTCTTTAATATAGATTAATTTGTAATAAAAAAGAATTACAACTCTAGCTGCCTAATGTTTGCAATTGTTAGTTTTTGCAAAAGGTTGGAATCAATCGATCAGACAAATAATTAATTGGAAAACATCAGTATTTGGCATTAGTATTGATGTTATTGGCAATGATTGTTTCTATGATGGAAATACTAACATTTCCACTAATGGGCATTTTACTTTCAAGTCTCAATGGTGGGCTATCGGTAGCATTATTCCTTTCCACCTATCTCTGAAGAAAATGCAGTGAAGTGAAGATGATAGTGGTGTAATTGCCTCTATAGAACACCAATAATGACATAGCTTCTAGCCCATGCCAAAAATAAATCACATTCTCACTCCAATCTCTGTGATTTGGTTTTCCAAACCTTGTCTTAACCTTTGTGGCTCAAAATTATCATTATCTTTGGTCTTAGATTGTAGTTCCTTTATCCTTTTGTAAGGGTTTGGACCTCACACAAATTCCTCATCAAATTGCAAAAAAAATAATTACAATACAAACTTGTGTCGATCTTGAGAGCACCTAGAAGCAAAGAAATCCTTTTGTATGAGAAGTCTAGCTTGACATATTACAAGTTGATGCCAAGTAGCTAAGTGCCTGTAACACAAGGACTCTTAGGTGTTTTTTCTTTCACAAGAAAAAACTAACATCTTTCATTAAGAAAAACAAAATATTGCTACATTTTTTACTTTTTGTTGTTCCCAGTGTTTTGAATGCAACAATGAAACTCTTAGAGAAGAGAAAACCTATCATGCTAGAGTAACAAAATCGTCACTATTTGACATGCGTACAACTATTTAACCGAAAATCGGTTAGTAATTTCTCTATACAAAATCTTATATGATGTATACTATTTGGATAATGCAAAAATAGAAAAAAATGGCTACATGTCACTTTTGGCATGTAACAGCAAAAACCTTAAAACCATATCTACCATTGTTGCATGAGGATAAGGTCGATGCAATCCTTCAAAATTTGAAAGGACTCTTGGATGTTTCTTCAAGAAATATGGGCAACTTGCAAAATACAAAGGTGACCATATTCGCAATTCTAGAAAGATTGTGCAATAAAGAAAATTATGGATCTCTTTACATCGTTATGCAACATCTATTAATGGAATTGAAAGTAAAACTTGTATATCCAAAGCCCCGTGGAGGTTAAAAACTCTAGAAACTCCAAATCTATTATTGGTTGTGGTGATCGTGGATCTACATCAATTTCACGTTAAGATGATTCATAGACATTCTTTAAAACAAAAGGAGCCCAACTTAGTAGAACTTGTTAGCATGGAACCTTTACATCCATTGCACTTCCACAAATCTTGAAACACGACCTCATTTCAAATAAGTAAATTAGACCTCACACCCTAGTTAGAAAATCTCACTCTGCTATTTTCATCATCTCTAGTAACCTCACTTTCATAATATCAATCTCTAACCTCTCACATCTTCATTGGCCATGGCTCTAATACCATGTTAAGAATCAACTTGAGCGATACAAGATAAGAAAGTGGCGAAAAATGTCTTAATCCATTGTATATTTTTGTATTGATGCCTCTTGGTGGTGAAGTTTGGAAATTTGTTATTGATGGATATAAGGTCCCATCCTCTCCTTAAACTCATCAAGATGGGAGAAAAACTTATGCCTCTAGTGCAAATGCTATGAAATCCATTTTAAGTGGTTTGTTAAATTCATAGTTTGTAAAAGCTATGTGATATGAATTAGCTAAAGAGATGTGAGATAATATTGTAAGCAACTATGAAGGAGACGAGGAAGTAAAGAAGGCAAAGCTTTAGACTTTCTAAAAACAATTTAAAAGATTGAAAATGAATTATGAAGAAGATGTTGTTGCTTAATTTTTTTTAGTAGATGAGGTGGTTAATTATCTCAAAGTATTTGATAAAGAAGTTAAATAAACAACAATTGTTCAAAAAAATTTGAGGTCTTTTCCTCTGTGTTTTGATGCCAAGGTCCGTGTCATAGAAGAATCAAGAGATTTGGATAATTTTAAAATGGATAAGTTTCACAAAAGTCTCATTGAATATGAAATGAGGACGGTAAACTCATCCCATAAGAAGCAACATTGAAAGCATCTAAGAAGTCAAGAAAATGCAAGTTTGGTGACTATTCTAGTGATCAATCTAATATAGAAATGGATCAACTAGTCAAAAAACTAAATAAGTCCAAATTCAAAGGTAAGTTACCTCTCACCTATTTTAACTATTGTAAGATAGGACATTTTGATTCTAAGTGTCCTTATAGGGAAGATAATGATGATGAAGAAGAACCAAGAAAAAGGGTCTTCAAAGGAAAATTTTATAACATAAAAAATCTATTTTCCAAGAGGATAATGATTTTTTTTTAAGAAGAATATGATTCTGATGATGATGGAAGAGAGATCATATTTTTATCCACAAATGAAGAATCCAACATAGACAAATCAGAGGAGAAAAAAAACAAACAAGAGGAGAAAGTGTTGAAGGCATAATGGATCTTGAAGTAGAACTTATCACTGCATTATAAGAAATTAGTAACCTCAAGAAGAAGAACAAGAGACTATTTAAGGAAATCCTATTCATCAAGACTAAAAGAGAGGAACCAAAAAGAGTGGAAGAGATCTTGAACATCCATCTAAAAGAAAAGGAAGAATATTGTGAAAAAATTGAAGCAAGAATTGTTTCATTAAGGAAATAGCTAGATAATATCAATAAAAACATGAAAATATCTCAAACCCTAGATGTTATTCTCAGCAGTCAAATATCACCATATGACAAGACCGGTATTGATTATATGGGTGAGACCTCATATAAAGAAGATGCAAAAACCAAGTCACTAGATAAGTAATTTGAAGAAAAACCTGAAAGCTCCAATCTCAGCAAATTCAAGGACATGAGATGGGAGGATTCTGGAAATGTTGCTACACTAAAAAGCTATGCTAATTCTCTCAAGGGGTCCATTCACAATGTAGGAAGCCATATGACAAGGGACAAGAAAATATTTGGATCATCTCCCAAGAAAATCAAGTTCAAAAGAACTATTCCATCAAGGCAACTATATGGCATCCATGTATCAAACTATTTTTTTGGGTCACTATTTTTCATGAAAAAGTTTTGGTCATCAAACAAGATATTGTAAAGCTTATGTGAAAACTGATTATGAAAGAGTTTCTCATAAAATGTCTAAAAATAAGCTGATAGACATCAAAATAAAAGATACTAATGATAGTAAAATTCATAATTCATTTGCGCCATTATCCAAGTATAGTATAATGTGTTATAGATGCAACAACTTTGTACATGTGGCATGAAACTATCTCTACAAGATCAAGAGAAGGGTTTTGGAAGAGAAAATGGGAAGAACTGCCAATACAAAAATGTAAACTAGTTATGTAAGCTCGAAACAATCAAAGTGAATGGTTTGTTGATAGCACGTGTTCTAGACACATGACCAGAGAAAAACAAATTTATTACTCTAAAAGAAGAAAAAGGAAGAAATGTGCCTTTTGGAGACAATGGATCTGCAAGAATTGTTGAAAGAGGTACTGTAACCCTTGACAATGATAGGACTAAAGCACAAAATGTCTTGTATGTTGATGGAATCAAACATAATTTTTGAAATGTCAGCTAGATGTGTGATCAAGGTTATGATGCCACTTTTTGTGCTAAATATTGTAAAATAAGGAATCCTAATTCGAGAAGATTAGTGGGAAGAGAAATAAGGACTCCAAGAAATGTATATATTCTCGATGAAATTCAAGGAGAAAAATGCTACATTGGACAAACAGATGAGGGTTGGTTATGGCATAAAAGGCTATGACACTTGAACTTTGACCGTTTGGTAAAAATCAGCAGAACACAAGGAGTGAGAGATATTCCCAAAATCTCGAAACTAACAAGCACCATATGTTAATCTTTCCAACATGGGAAATGGACAAGAGTGAACTAAGTCAAAGGAGTTGTCCACATCAAGGCCACTAATTAATTTTCACATTGATCTATGTGGATCAACAAGAAAACTACCCATGCAACGTGAAAGGTACTTCATGTTATATAGTAATGATTATACTAGAATGGTTTGGGTTTCATTTCTTAAAGAAAAATCAGAAGCATTATATACCTTCAAATAATTCAAAGCATTTGTTGAAAATGAAAGTGATCTAATAATCAAATTCATAAGATCAGATAGAGGAGGTGAACTTACCTCAAATGATTTTAATTTCTTCTATGAGATGTATGGAATCAGGAGATAACTTTCAGTTGCAATAACTCCACAACATAATGGAGTTGTAGAAAGAAAGAATATATCAATATAATAAACAATGAGAAAATTGTTGGTAGAAGTTAAATTACTAGATAAGTTTTGGAAAGAAGCAATTGTTATAGCAGTTTACATCATGAACATATCACAACTCTGAGTTAACAACAACAAGACAACATATGATCTATGGAAAGGCAGGCCAACTTCAGTTAAGTATTTCATAATTTTTGGAAGAAAATGTTACATGAAGATAAATGATGATAAATTGGGAAATCTTAATTCTAGAGAAAACAAGAAGAACCACCAATAAAAAAAATGTATAGTAGTTATGTATGCTCGAAACAATAAAATTCAATGGTTTGTGGATAGTGTGCTTTAGACACATAACTGGATATCAAAACAAATTTATTACTCTAAAAGAAGAAAAAGGAGGAAATGTATCTTCAGAAGATAATTGATTTGTAAGAATCGTTGGATCAAGAGGTATTGTAAACCTTGACAATGGCAAGACTAAAGTAAAAAATGCTTTGTACATTGAAGGACTCAAACATAATATTTTAAGTGTCATATAGATGTGTGATCAAGGTTATGATGTCACTTTTCCCACACTTTTCGTGGGAAAAGTGATAAGGACTCTAGGAAATTTATATATTCTTGACGAAATTCAAGGAAAAAAATGCTACATTGGACAAAATGATGAGGGTTAGTTATGACATAAAAGGTCGTGACACTTGAGATTTGATAGTTTGGTAAAAGCCAACAAAACACAAGCAGTGAGAGATATGCCCAAAATCCTGAAACCAACAAGCACCACTTGTGAATCTTTCCAACATGGGAAATAGACAAGAGTGAGCTTCAAGTCAACGGAGTGCTTCACATCAAGGCCACTAGAGCTTGTTCACATAGATCTATGCAGATAAACAAGAACACTAACCCTGCAAGGTGAAATTTAGCTTATGATGTTTATTAATAATTATACTAGAATGGTTTGGGTTTCATTTCTTAAAGAAACATCATAAGAACTAGATACCTTCAAATAATACAAATCCTTATTTGAAAATGAAAGTGATCTAAGAATCAAATGCCTAATATCAAATAGAGGAGTTGAATTTACCTCAAGTGATCCTAATGAATTCTATGAGAAGTATAGAATAAAGAGTCGACTTTCAATTGCAATAACTCCAAAACATAATGGAGTCATAGAAACAAAGAACATATCAATACAAGAAACAACGAGAATAGTGTTGTTAGAAGCCAAATTACTAGATAAGTTTTGGACAGAAGCAGTTGTTGTAGCAATTTACATCATGAATAGAGTACAACTCTAAGTTACCAGTGACAAGACACAATATGAGCTATGGAAAGCAAGACAACTTCAGTTAAGTATAATTTTGTAATTCTTGGAATCAAATGTTACATGAATATATATGATGAAAATTTGGGAAATTTTTATTATATAGTAGACAATGGAATCCTCCTTAGATACTCAACAAGAAGCAAAGTTTACAAATGTTACAATAAAATACTACTCAAAGTTGTGGAATGTATTGATGTTATAATAGAAAATGATTGGATAGAGAGAGAAGTAAAACAAATGAATGAGAATTCAGAAGATACCTTGTACGTGAACTAAGAAGAGATTACTACAAAGGAAGAACAGTCTCCATCCAAGAGAGCTTTTAAATTTGTATAAAAACATCACCCAAAGAACCAAATTATTGGAGATGTTGATGCCGGAATAAAAACACAAAGAAGAATTACCAATTCAACAAGAGTAGAAAATCTTGGTTTGCTATCCAAAATAGAGCCAATGTATTTTGCACAAGCCAGTAAGTACTAGCATTGTGTAAATGCTATTGAAGAAGAATCGAGTCAAATTAAAAAAAATGGAACCTGGGAACTTGTGCCACAACCAAAAGATAAAAATGCAATTGGGACAATTGTGTATTCAAAAACAATATTAATGAAGAGGGACACCTATAAGAAACAAAGAAAGACTTGTTTGTAAGGGATATGCAAAAATTGAAGGAATGGACTTCGAAGAACATTTTGTTCATGTTGCTAGATCAGAAATAATGAGAATTTTCTGTAAACTTGTGCTTTCAAAGGGCTACAAATTTTGTCAAAGGGGGAGAGAATTTAGACAAGGGAAGAAACTGACAAGAAGTATGAAGAGAATTCAAACAAGGGACTAGTCATCGAAAGAAGCATATATGAAAGTATTGCCATCAATAACAAATGGGGATATTGTTGAAAATGGTTGTTATTGATGTCAAAGGTTATCCAAATGAAAGAGTAAATTACATAGTCAAATATAATATTTTGATACATTTCTAAGGTATATGGATTTCCCTCTGATTCCATTGGAATGAGGAGATATGAAATATTTTGTAAATATGACCCAACCAAAGTACAAGCAGACCCTATTTGGGTACCTTATATTTTAAGGCATTTATATTCCAATTCGCTAGCTCAAATGGAAGCATAGGATATACAGTTGGAAATGTTATTCTGATACCTTTCCAATGGTATATGGCACACCTTCTAACTCCTTAACATTGAGCAGAAATGAATTTTTCAATATGCATTATACATTCTACTAGTTGCACCAGTCAACTCATCCAGTGGACAAGTCAAATCTAACGTAGCATCTGAATGCACTATAAATAGGCATGAGAAGGAGCATTTGTAACCACTTGACTCAAACATTCATTTTTGTGTTTAGGAGAGTGAAGGAGCGAGTCCAAAGTTCATACCTCATGAACCAAGAAGAAGTGAAGTGAGATCAAGTTGAAGTAGTTTTTTGTGGAAGAGTTTCGATACATCTTTTGAAGGGTTTTTGGCATTGTTCTTGGGAAGGGTTTATGGTTTGTTTGAGATATTATTTTTAGGGTGAACTACATGTGTCTTTGGAGGATTAGTTGGCTAAATGTCAAGCATGTCTTAAGGTTGAGTTCTATCCCTATGAAGGTTGAGTTTCAGGGATCAGCTCTACTATTTGAATATCTAGTTTAGGCATGGTTTGAAGGCCAAATATTGTTGTCTCGAAGTCCAATTTCATGTCTGATTTGAAGTCCAAGTTCTGGTGTATTAAAGTTTGAGTTTAGGTTGGAGTCAACAAGTATTGTAAGTTGATGCTTAATGATGATTGTTGTCCTCATCTTCTTGACAAGCTGGAGTCTACAATTTTTGTAATTTGGTGCTTACAAAGGATTGGTGTCCTCGCAAGATATTGTAATAAATTAACGATTGTTTTCAATTCTTTCTTCTTCAAATTTTCATTTTCACTTTAAATTTATGTTCATACATTATGGATGATTGATTATGTGATTTGAATTCAGTTTCAAGATTAACTAAGTGAAATTTGTCAAGAGTAATGAAATGTTGATTCGCCCCGTCTCACTATTTCCAACAAATCATTACCCTACATTCATTGTAAATATAAATTTGTTATTGTTGTGTTTGAAAAAAATTGCATAGATAGAAAAAGAGATATTATGCAATCAATGTGAACCATGTCCATAATCTATTTGGGACTCTTGTAGAAGCTTATTTATGTTAATGACAAATGTTAAAATATCTCACGCAATCTATACTTCCAATTTCTCTATATCGTAATAAATTCAATATGGCTCCCTTGATAAAAACTAATTTTATCAAAGTTACATGAAATAATTTCCATAACTACATTATATTTGTTTTCATTCTTTTTCCTATTTAATTTCTCTCCATTTACCCAAAAACAACATAAATTAATTTTCTTATTAAACTTACATAAATAATTTTCAAATCTATGCTATATTTGTTTTCGTTCTTTCTCTTTTTAGTTTCTTTGTACAAAAAAATTACCCAAAAAAACATAAACTAATTTTATTAAATTTACACTAAATAATTTCAAAATCTATTCACAAACAAATTGTATAACGATAAAAACCCAACCCTAAATAATATCATCACTTTAAATAAATACATGAATACCTTCTAAATTCAATATTGCTTTCCACACATCTTATGAGTTCTCAATATTCCAACAATTCAATATTGCTTTCCACACATCTTATAAATTCTCAATATTCCAACATTTTGATATTTTCTCTTTCAGTTTATATCTATTTTTAATATATGACCATAAAAACTATTTTAATATATTACATAAAAACTATTATAAATATTAGTTTCAAAATTTAATACTAAAAAAAAATCAAAACACTTTATAGAAATTATTTTTTATTTGAACACTCACACATAAATAACTTTTTTAATATGTATTGAACTTTTTTTACAATATTGTTCTAATTAGAATACTCACTTCGCATGGATATATTACAGGGTTTTCCCTCTCATTTTCATATCTATCTCCCCCGAACAAAAACACATATTTAGACTCTCTCATAGGCTTTGTAGGAATAATAATTATATTTATATGGATACATATTGAACTTTCACATGATCCATGGCCATGTTTCTCCTACTATTCATGTGCACTCACACCCTATCTTTTAAACATTAAAGTATATTATCTTTTAAACATTAAATTATATTAATTTTTGTATCGTAGGAATTTATCCATATGCATTGTCGTCATGGTGACTATTATATTAACTAAATGCTACTCAATGACTATTATATTAAATAAATGCTAATTTACATAAATCTTATTATACCATTCTTCTCGTAATGAATTATCTTCCAATACCTTCAATATTAATCATTCTCATTCTCTTGGTCCTCGTATATGTAGGATTTGACAATTTCATTACGTTAGCAATAATTTGTAGCTTTTCTAATATTTAATATAAATAAATGTAATTTCATTATGCACCATTTTGAAAATTTATCAAAAATGGAAAAAATATCTTTCAAATATATCTCCAACTTGATTGGGAAAGCTCATCCATTCCTTGTACAATAAAGTATGTTAAAGTTGGAAAGCTCATCTATTCCTTGTACGATAAAGTAGGTTGAATAAGCAATTATCATAACCATATAGATATTATTGTCACTTCTTTAGTTGTGAGTATGTCTATAGGGCTACTTTTGGGTTCAAAAAGAATACTTTGTTCTTTCCATTCTTATTACCTTACTTTTAAATTTTAAATGCTTATTACATTTTATTAGAAAATTTTCAAAATAATATATTAAAATTATTTAATTTTCTTATTTATACATTATAATTGTCAAAGTGTTTTATTTCAAAAATCTATATAATAAAAGAAAAAATTACCTTTTCACATTATAATGACATGTTTTTTTGCACTTAACATGAAAATTACAATATTCTAATATTGTGGTAATTATGTCATAAGGTATTTTCCACATTTTGAGTTTGGGTCATTATGGGATGTCCAAAAAGAACCTTTACAACTAATTCCCATGGGGAAATCATTATAGTCATTGTGATTTTCCATCCATCAGACCCCTAAGTAGAGGCCTTATCTTGGATGCTCTCTTCCTCGTCATTGTCAATTTTCCTAATTTTCATGAGGTTAAGCCTTTTGGTTTATGAAAAATGTACACTTAACACTTGCTAATCAATGAAGAGTAGCAACAAGAGAACTTAAAGACTATTCAGAAATAGAGAGGTGTTCTTTGCCATGTCAAAGGTTTTCCTAAATGAATTTGTATTTGTGCTTTGCAAGTATTTTTCTCTAGTGTATTGACAGGCTGAAATGCATCATCAAATAGTTCAAGGGATTCAACCTAGAAGAGGGTTCAAATTACACTCTCCCCTATTTGGGATAGTTGAATCATTTAAATTGTTTATCTTAATAGCCTTTTTTTATGGACTTTAACAATAAAGAAAAAAGGTGAATTAACTAAAAAACCCCAAAACACTAACCTATTAATTATAAAAGGGATGAATTGTAATTCAAGAAAAAAGATTAGTCCAAATTCGCTAAAGAACAATTCAACGCTAATCTCTAAACATATAGAACAAAAGAAAGTTGTAGTTTAACAAACGAAATTAATCTAGACCTACTAAATGACAACATAAAAAATATGCTACTTTAAAAAAGGAAAAAGGATTACTCTACTCTAAAAATGAATCTATGTTAATTTGATTGAGGAAAGTGCAACTAATCTAACATGTGTAGGAGTATGTGTCTATATAGAATAGCCCATCAACACAAACTCTTATCACGTGACTTCCATTGAATTCACAATTTAGAGTAGCCATTATCTAGAACTTAAGGAGTGACATTAATCAAAAGAAATAAAGGTGGATATGTTTTATACACTGTATAAGAAATTAGTACCCACGTAATAATCGAAGGAACATGAAAATATCTTAAGCAAATCAATTAATCTAAGAAATAGAAAATGTTTAACCTAGTATAAATCATAGTAGAAAAAAACCACTCTATTCCCAAAATAGTCCAAGAGCTAGACATCATTTCTCAATAAAATCTTTGCTAGGAAATTAACTTCTCAATATTAAAAATGTAGTAGAAATAATTCTTAGAGTAGAATTGATTTCCCTTAAATAGAAATGTTCCCAACTCCTAGTCCTTGGGATACACCCCATATATATAATTGCAAACTAGCTCCTATTTCTCTAGATTTTTGGGGGTGGTCTAATCATGAAATTGAAATTGGTTCTCAAATTTGATATGTAATAGACTTGGCTAGGTAGAGGAAGTAAGGTAGTCATGTTGTACACGCTAGCCACATGGAATTCCTAACTCCTTTGGATTAGTTACATTCCTTAGTCGTGACGAAGGGACATCAAATGTACCATTGATTCACATTTCGCTACACCTAGAGTAGTGAACTCTAATTCTTGGACCACATCCTTGCTGAAACATGTCCATTAGTGAAATCTTCTATTGTTGGTCTCTACCTACTCTTTTCTGTGTTACCACTTTTTTATTTTCATCTTTACCTCTTATTTTCTCTTTCCCTTGTCCATATTGATCCATAAATTGTTATTCATATTCCATTGGATAGATCGTTACAACATATCTAATAAAATAGTCTGAAATCTATACTATGAAGGGTAAATTTATTTAGATTCCATAATTGTTATTATTGATTTTTTTATTTATACATGAAATATATAAAACGTGGAAAATAGAGAATAGTGGGAAAAAAAGCATAAACCAATCACAATGAACACCAAGTATAACCTGGAAAACCTATCTAGAAGGTGAGGCTACTCTGCTCTCTTTTATCTAGAATGGAAATTATGCAACTATAAAGGAGTGAGATTATGGCCCATGGGTTACTAAAACGAAAAAATACTCTTTTTTTTTCCCTCTCTCTATCCACTCTCAACTACCCTTCTCTACTATAGAACATAATTCAAATAAATTGAATGGAACCCATTTTCCTAGTGGTTTGGTTATAACAAAGCCTGATAACCAACTAGGGGTTAAATTTCACCCATTCAACCTTCAATATGAGTTACAAATCAAGCCTTATATATTCTTCTTCATAGGGGCCACATGGCTAGCCCCGTTTCCATAAGTAACAAGGGCTAACATGACGTCTTCTTGAATTATGGTGGTCAATCACGATAGATAAATTTCTAAGAGGCATAACTTTTGCATCCCAACTCCAATTCACATGAATCGTGCAACATTGGAAAGGTATTCAAATATATAATAGCACCAATGGGTGTAACACTTTAGTAGAAAAATCTTGTCCCCCAAAAAATCATTTTAAGGCATTAAACTAGCCTTTGGAGATTTTTTAACCCAATTTTCCAAATTGGGTCTCGATGCCTAAACTACTCCTGTGAACTAATTTATTTGATTTATCCATCCTGAAATAATTGATATGAATGGAAAACAACACAATGATCCAATTCAAATCATACCTCTCCATTTTTGGAGGCTTTTAATCCCCAGAATATTTTATTGAATGAGTTGAGGAAATTTTTCCTCTTCCTTTTCTCTCGAGTACCATTTAGTATTCCTTGGAAGTTGTCCCTTCAACCTAATCTACCCAAGGTCACATTGTCCTGGTAATGTAGTTCTAGACCTCTTATAAGAAATTGTATCCTCTATCAACTCTACATGTGCATCTGGTTACTAAATCCTCCACAGAAGGTAGGACTTGCTTCTCTTCCTAATTTAGCATTGAAGGCTCTTAGAGTTGCAAATTTTACACATTCACCTATAAATAAATGCACATCTATGAGGGGGGCTAAATATATAGGTGTTATCTCCCATCTTTTCTAGTAACTAGAAAGTAAAAAATCGCAGATGCCTTGATTTCTTACTAAGACCCTATAGCCTCTCCTTGTTTAACTATAACAATACTTTGTCTCCCAGCTTGAATAATTTCTCTGTTTTGTGTTGATCATGCCTAACGATGTACTTTTCATGTGACTTCTTCAATGTCTCCTATATTTGAAGATGGATCTTTTTAATCTTCTCAAAATAATGCTCTACCCTTAAAACATCCTTTATGAGATCCTCCCTCACTCCTCCTTGCTCTGCATATACAATATCGAAAGGTAAAGGTGGAAAATATCCAAAACAAGTTTCAAATAGGGACTTACCAGTAAAAGTGTGGACTACATTGTTATAAGAGTGTTGTATATATATATATACCATGTTTTCATCCCAAGTCTTCAAATTCTTCTAATTATAACCCCTGAAAAGCTACACCAAGGTCCTTTTCACTACTATTGTTTTCCTATACGTCAGTGAATGGAATGTTATAGATGTCTTCAACTTTGTGTCCATCTTCTCCAATAATGTAGTCCAAAATGCATTAATAATCTTGTGCCCCAATCTGAAATGATCCTCCTTGGTATCTCAAAGTGCACCCACACTTGTCCAAAGAACAAGTTTGTTATGTCTTTCCCACTGATGGTCTTTTTATAAAGCATGATAATGCACATCTTGTTGAACTTGTAAAATACCACAAACAAGTAGTCATGTCTCTTCCTAATTGTTTGTAAAATTCCCATAAATTCCATGGAAATTCTTTCCCGGGGATGAGTGGGCATAGGTAAGGGATAGTATAGAAATTGTTTCCTATTATTAGGCTTTCTCATATAACAAAGCATACATCCTCTTATGAACCTAGCTACACTTCTTGCATCTTGGACCAGTACACATACCCCTATAAGTTGGCCATTGTCTTCCCTACACCAAAATGCCCTGCAACCTTGGAAGTTTTATCCTTTTTTATTAGATGCAATCACTCACCTTTAGGAATACATAACTTTTCCAACTTGTAGAGTAACCCATTTTAGAGATGATAGTCAATAATCTTATCTCCATTGTTTGCATGACTCTAGTTCTACAACTACTAAAACACATCTTTGAATTCCTTATTCTTTCTATATGCCTCTCGGTATGCATCATGGGTGAAAGGCTCCATGTGCATAAAAGTTCACAAATCTATAATATTTGATGTGAGTGGACTTGGAAGCATGTCAAGAAGCTTGTTTTTTATCCCATTCTTCCACTTGATCACTAAACAAAACTATTGTAAAAATTCTATCTACATGTAATTCCTAGTATGTTGTAACTTACTCTGGGCATGTACTGGTGATTTGTGTGGATGATTTTCTCCTCTCCCATCATATAGTATTTCTACTTTTTGACAGCGTGTACCAAGGCATAGAGATCTTTGTCATAGATAGGGTAGTGGAGAATCTCCCCATGAAATACTTCTTAATGATAGGATTCACGCCTCCCTCCCTCCATCAACACTGCTCCCATAACATACCCACTCACATTTGTCTCTACTTTGAAGGATTGCTACAAGTTTGGTAATGTAAGAACCAATGCTTGACTAATTATCTTCTTCAACTCTTCAAAGACCTTTTATTGATCCTTCTCCCACTGGAAAATTTTTCCACTCATTGTTATGATTTGGAGTGTTGCAACTACTACCAAAAATGATGATGTGAATTTCCTCAAATACTAAGCTACCCCAATGAAAATCCTAACCTCAAAAACATTGGTAGGAACTAACCATTTCGTTATGGCCTCCATCTTGGGAAGTCTATCATCAAGTCCCCTCCACCAGTAACATATCCTAAATACATCAAACACTACTATTCAAACTTAAATTTCTTAAGATTTTCCAGCATGTGGTGCTTCTTCAATGTCTCTAGAACCTTATTCAATGTGAGATATGCTTCTCTCAAGTAGAATTGTATACCAATATATCATCCAAATAAGCAATAACAAATGAACCTAAAAAAAGGTGCAATATGATATTCATTAACCTCATGAGCATGGTCATTGCATTTGATAGACCAAATGTCATGACTAACCACTCATACAAACTTTGTATATTTTTTAAGGAGGTTTCCCAGTTATCTTCTTCTCTGAATAAAACCTAGTGATATTATGGTTCTAAGTCCATGATCTGAATATGGGCAAACTATTTTTTCAGTGCTAGCTCCCTCATCAGTATAAAATATATGCGTTTAAGATCTTCTCAAATTAGCCATTTATGTGAGGGTTTATGTGTAAAGTTTTGCATCTTTTATGAGAAATTCATGAGTTAATTAGTTGTTAAAAATGTAGGTACAGTAAATAAATTACAGAGAAATAATTTACAACAAACACATCACACAATAGCTAATAACAAAATTCACCCCTCTTGGGCTACATCTCCATGGATCTGCTTCAACTAGTTAGGCCCTCTTTGGATTAATGGTAAATTCTCTAATTACATACACCTATAGTGCTCCAATGGCTTTTCAACTTGCTCAATTGGATTTAGAAGACCCAAAAACCTCAAAATAGACTCTTCAAGCTCTGAAAATGGTCTTCAAGTGGACTAGGCATGACCTCCTCTCCTGGTGGCCCTAGGCTTCTTTAATCTTCAAAGTGGAAAAATCACTTACAAAAGTGATCCAACGCCTCTGCAACCTACACCATCATGCTCATACCATCCAAATCATCTAGGAATGACTCTTCTTGAGCACAATTTGGTCAAACTATGCCAAAGTTATGGCTTCCTCAATATTTCCTAGAAAAACGCCACTAAAACTGGAGAAACTCCTATTAACATTGCCAAATGTGGAAGTGGTGCCGAAAATAGTAGACCCGCCGAATTAATCTCAAGATTAATTAATGTTAAATGCATTTAATTGTAGATTAGCGCTAATGGTGAGATTTAATTAATTTTCATTAACAAAATGGTTTAGGCGCTAATCTGGTTTAAGGGTTAAATTAACCCATGCTTAAATACTAATTTCGCCATTTATCATTGGCCCTCTGCCTGGTTCTAGGGCGTGGCCCTAAGGTAAGGGTTGGCCCTTCTTGTCTCCGCCCAAACCTTTGATAAAACATAAATAAACATTGCGCCCCATATATAACAAGGTCTAATGCGTAGAGTAAGTGGTAAGGGTTGTGGTTAGTGTGGGGGAGGTTGCGGGTTCGACCCCGACCTCTCCCCTTCTGCCAACAATAGTTTTTCTCCAATGCATATTTAATAAAATTCAACCCTTAGATATTAACCAAAAATTTGGCCTCTAGGAGGGGTATGTAGCAGCATCCGAGCTAGCTATGTGTCAGCTCCCCATTGGCTCTCTACAAACCAACCAAAACTTGCCATGTGCCCAGAAGTTAGAGCCATCCAGACTTTGACAAGTGTCAGCTTCCCATTGGGCCGGGGGGAAACCCAAAATTTGACGTTTGACCCTATTTGACCTTTTTTTAATTCGAATGTTTGGTCAAGTGATCAACAAGCTCTAACGTTCACATAAAGACTTTGTTTTGAGTGAAATGAAGTGCGCTGGATTCCTGGTGACGAGGCATATCCGATCGTTCTGGTTTCGAGGGATTGTGAGAATTTTGAATTTTTAGCAAATTTTTACCCCCAATCCAGATTTTGATCACTCCTTCCCACAGACAGGCTTTTGGACCCAAAAAAATTGGTTATCTGATGAGAGTTGAATACTCTTGTCTTTCCCAAGTTCTATCAACTTGATTCTACTTGGAAAAATATCCATGATAACCACTTGGGTTCACTGACATGCCTTGCCTTGCAAATGGCTTGGCACTTCAACCAATGTCCTCATTTCGTTGTTGACCCAATCCAACACTTTTTGGTTGCTTGCTGACTGATTAAACATCTTTCTATACCAAAGTGATCCCTCTGTGTTTGGAAAGCTGATTGATGGCCTACCCACTGAGAATCATGTTTCTCCTTTGCACACACATGCATTCGATGCAAGCTTCTCCTTGGAAACCACTTTCCCAAGTTAAGCCCATGTGAGTGAACTATAGCAATGAGTTCCAACATTAGTAATAACAAGAAAAGAAATGACCATTCTTTTTACTTCCACGGTTCCAAATTCCACATCTGAAAGAATGCATTCACCATCTCTTTCGCTTCTCGACGTCAACACATCAAATGGTCTACAATGGTTGTTGTTTAGGTTGCAATATTTTTGGCATCTTGTCCCTCTTGTCCATCATCCTCTAGTGTTGACATGTTGCTCATGCCATGATTTGGGAATGAAGGCTAATCATGAGCCTCTCGCTCAAGAGTGGACCTTCCCGAAATCTTGCGACATCTTGTCACAAACACAACCATCAATCTGAAAAACACATCAAGTAAGAAACATAACTTGACAACATATCCTTTTGCTCCTTCTAAGCAACAATTGTCACATCATGTGAACATTTCCATGTACTCTTACATGTCGGTGTACAAACCATCGACCAAACACAAGTCGACAAAACATGCCTCTTCAAACAACTATCTCTCAAGTTGACGACATACATGATAAACAAAGCAATCAACCAACACAAGGCGATCAGTCATGCATGTTCAAATTTCCATATTTGTTGCATCTAATTGAGTTAACATAACTCTACTTTCAAACACCTTCCTGGCATAAACATGCAACATATTTTCAAGAGAAAATAAATGCATTCAATTTACAAAGAAATGCATCCATCATCAAAAGAAATGCAAGGCCTTAATTGGTTAAGAAATCTAACCGTCTCTTTCCAAACCATTTCAATGGCGCTTCTTTCAGCTGCACTTCATCATGTGAATCATCTTGACCCACATCAATTATGGAATCATCTTTTCCATTCTTGCCAAAATCTCTTTCCACCTTCTTCAAATGTCATGGATGACTTGTTGGATACAAAGTCCAACACTTGTCTACAAGATGACACTGCTTATGGCAATGAGTGCAAAATAGTTACATCTTTTTTTCAAATGGTTTGCATTGTCCAATGGACCTTTAGCTTTCTGTCTCCTTTTTTTAGAAAGTTTCTTGTGCATGGAAAACTTCTTCCAACATCTTGAAATAATATGGTTATTCAAACCACAAAAGGAACATGTAAACTTTCTCCAAATCTTATGTGAGAATTTGCCATGTTTATCATAATCAAAAGAAACTTGATTAAAGGCAAATTTATATTTTGCACATTCACCTTTGTTGCCTTCTTGAGGAGGTGAATTTGATGAGGTAGTGGCTCTCTTCGGAATACCAACAATGGCTTCAATGACTTTAGAGCTTTCAACATTCTCTTTTTTTCCATTTCCATAAGTTGCATGCTAATGAGCATCTTCTTGCAAAGTGGGTGTTAAACTTTTGCATTCCTCATGAACACAACCTTCACAAGCTTGAGGTAATGAACATGAAATGAAGGTCCTTCTTGGAACACCTTCATGTGCCTCTTTGGCTTTATATCATTCTCCATCATGTTGTCCATGAACAAGACCCAAATACCTAGGCCTTTCCTCAAAAACTATTGGCTCAACTATGCCTTGTGCATGTTTTCCCAATCCTTACCTTCATATCTCATCTTCATCAATAATTTGGACCCTATTCCTCTAGTGTGTCATTCCAAAGCACCTACACATTCATTTTGAGAGGAAATGGAAGATAAACTTGAATTGCATACCTATTTTTCATGCACATACATGGCTAAAGTTTCTTTGGCATCATGAAGTTGAGTTTCCATCTCATGCAACCTTGCTATAGTTTCATTTGCAATATGGAGCTGAGTCTCCATCTCATGCATCTTTTCAAGAAGCTCTTGTTTCTCCTCCTTCATTGCAATCAACTGCTCTTGAAATATAATGCTCTCCTTCTTATCTTCATACATCTCTTGCACCATATCATTCATGATGTAGATCTTCTGCAACATCTCTTTATCAAAGATTTTTTCTAAGAAAGATTGACTAGAAACAGTTCTTAATGAAGCTGCCATCACACTTGTAATGCATAAAAATCCTCTTTGTTGTGATTTGAGATCTAAGTCATCAATCTTGACCTTTTCTTCACACACATAAACTTAGACACAGTGAAATTCTCCTTGCACAAATGCAAAACCAATAGTTAATTCTCTAGCTAACCTTGGCAAAAATGAGCTAAATTGTGCTCTGATACCAACTTGATCTGAACATGGGAAAACTATTTTTGTTGTGCTAGCTCCCTCATCAGTGTAAAATAAATGTGTTTAAGATCGTTTCAAATTAGCCAGTTATGTGAGGGTTTATTTTTCAAGTTTTTT
This sequence comes from Pinus albicaulis, assembly GCA_034641835.2. NCBI lineage: Eukaryota > Viridiplantae > Streptophyta > Pinopsida > Pinales > Pinaceae > Pinus > Pinus albicaulis. Next base: position 198,241,881 of record CM076572.1, on the reverse strand, counting down.
GTCTTTTATGATCAATTCATGAGTTAATTAGTTGTTATAAACATAGGTATGTTAAATAAACTGCAGATAAATAATGCACAACAAATACATAGTTGATAATGGAGTTCACCCCTCCTGGGCTACACCTCCATGGACTTGCTTCAACTGGCTAGGCCCTCTTTGGATTAATGGTCAATTCTCTCATTACATGAACCTACAGTGCCCCGATGTCGTTAAAACATGCTCCATTGGATTCAAAAGACCTAAAAACCTCAAAATAGACTCTTCAAGCTCTGAAAATGGTCTTCAAGTGGACTAGGCATGACCTCCTCTCTTGGTGGCCCTAGGCTTCTTTAATATTCAAAGTGGCAAAATCACTTACAAAAGTTCTCCAACTCCTCTACAAACCTACAACATCATGCTCAGAGCATCTAAATCATCTAGGAATGACTCTTCTTGAGCCCAATTTGGTCAAAATATGCCAAATTTATGGCTTCCTCAATATTTCTTGGAAAAACTCCAGTTAGCACCACCAAATATGGAAGTGGTGCCGAAATTAGCGGACCTGCCAAACTAGCCGCTGAATTAATCTTAGGATTAATTAACATTAAGCGCATTTAATCGTATATTAGCGCTAATGGCGGGATTTGATTAATCTGCATTAACACAATGGTTTAGGCGTTAATATGGTTTAAGGGTTAAATTAACCCATGTTTAAATGTTATTTTCGCCATTTATCATTGGCCTCCGCCTGAATCTGGGGCGTGGTCCCATGGTAAGCGTTGGCCCTTCGGGGTTGGCCCTTCTTGCCTCCGCCCAAACCTTTTATAAAACATAAATAAACGTCGTGCCCCATATATAACAAGGTCTAATGCGTAGAGTAAGTGGTAAGGGTTGTGGTTAGTGCGGGGGAGGTCGCGGGCTCGACCCGAACCTCTGCCCTTTCGACAACAATATTTTTTCTCCAATGCATATTTAATAAAATTCGACTCTTAGACATTAACCAAAAATTTGGCCTTTGGGAGGGGCACGTGGCATCCTCCGGGCTAGTCACGTGTCAGCTCCCCATTGGCTCTCCACAAACCAACGAGAACTTGCCATGTGCCCAGAAGTTCGGGCCAACCAACATTTGACAAGTGTCAGCTTCCCATTGGGCCAAATGAAACCTCAAAATTTGACCTTTGAACCTGTTTGACCTTTTTTTTGAAAATTCGCATGTTTGGTCAAGCGAACAACAAGCTCTAACTTTCACATACAGACTCTGTTTTGAGTGAAATTAAGTGTGTCGGATTCCTAGTGATGAGACCTATCTGGTCGTTCTAGTTTGGAGTGATTCTGAGAATTTTGAATTTTTAGCAAATTTTTACCCCCAATCCAGATTCTGATCAGTCCACCTTGGTGACATTAGAGAAATTTTGAGGTCTAAAATGGGCCTCAAAAGAAAATGTACAACTTATTAAAGAATGTAACTAGTTTCAGTCTTCACAATTCTATTTAAGTCATGATGTAATGTATTTGTCAAAGGAAATAAAAATAAATTTTATTGTTAAATAAATTTCCTTATTAAAGCATGGGCTTCATGCTTGGGTCAATTGTTTATAGTTCAAAGCCTCCATTGTATGGTTCTAGTGTTTATGTCAAGTGTCTTTGTCCATGTCATAATGGAAAAGACCTTTCTTGGGCTTCATTTGTCAAGGAATTAATTTATTTTAATGTAAAACGGGTCAATTAGACCTCCTCCACCAAGCTAGCCTCAAACTAGAAACATTTGCTTAACTGAGTGGCATAAACTTCTATATAAAGGCAGCAACTTAGCCTCATTTGGCGCACTCACTCAACAAGTTTGATCTTTAGTTGTTGGGGGCAGTTAAAATTGTGAAATTCAAGGAAGGAGGTGAAAAGGTCTAGCGAAGAAGAAGGAGGTCTATATCAAGCACAAGAAGTTGAAATTCTCTCTTTCATACATGTGAAGTTGCTGAGTTGCTGGAAGGGTCGAAGTTGCAATACTATAGTTGGGCCAAAATTATGTAGTTGTTGGAGGCCGAAATTTTGGGTTGTTGATGGGTTGAAGCTATTGGACAAGAAGAAGTTTGTTGAATCGTATTGGAAGGCTGACTTGGTGGAGGAGGAAGGTATTTTTCTCTAGTGTCTTGGTCTATATCATCTTGAATTTGCTAGTGGAAGAGTTTGAATGGGTTTTCCCCTATAGAGGAGTTTTAGCCCTGACATGGTGCTTACATCTGGTGACTTTGATCTTTTTGTTTTGCTTTTGGTAATTGTTTGATGAAAGAAAGATAAAAGAAGAACATAATAAAGTTAATAAGAACACAAAGATATCACAATTATTATCAACAAAAGAAAATCTTTCTGATTTTCTAACATGATATCATAGCTAAGGTGAAGAAGAAGAAAAAACGAAGACTATTGAAAGGAGAGATATAAGGGTTTCAAGAAAAAGGTCACAAGGAGTAGAAGATAGCAATATGACAAACTCAATGAAGGGAGAAAACAAACTAGAAGGAGCCTCTAACTACACGACATGTAAAACGAGGATAGATATTATCCTCGCAAAGCATAAATTTTTGGACCTTGTTCAAGGAAAAGTCAAGAAACCTGCAGATGAAGTAGAGAAGGAGAGGTTCAAAGAAACTGAAATCTTGGCCATGAACTTAAATAGTGGATGGAGTAAAGGACAATCTAACTTCATACATATCCAACATAGATTCCACTCAAGAAATGTATGAGTCTCTCTCGAAATTATTCACCATCAAGAACATTGGTCAAATAGCAAGCCTCAAGAATGAACTAAGGAAAATAAATATGACAAGAGACGATATTGTATCATCGTATTTTGTAAGGGTATCCAGAATAAGAGATGAACTCCAAGCAATAGATGAAGTTATACCAGAAAAGGAGGTCATAATTGTTGCTCCTCTAGGACTACCAAAATCTTGCAGTGAATTTGCATCAGGAATTAGCAATTGAAAGGATACTCCAACATTCAAACAAATGTGGAATGCATACAGTCAAGAAGAAGCTCAAATGTAATTAGTAAACAATGAGGAGGATGAAGAAGAAAATACCTCTAATGCATATTCTTCTCATCACAAGAAGAAGGGAACCTTCAAGAAGTTCAAAGAATCAAAGAAGAAATTCGACCTAGTTAAGGTTGAATGCTACAATTGTCATAAGATGGGTCACTACAAAAATCAATGTCCTGAGAATCCAAGGAATACGAAGAGAGATAGGGAACAAACAAATATTACCTATGAAGCTCCATCTAGGAATAACAATATTGAAGAATCGGAAGTCAAGGACTAATATTACTAACTCCTATCTCACATATCCCTCTTAGTCTTCTATTCTAAGTTTTGTATTATTTTCCTTGATGTTTTTATTTCCAAAATTTGTAATTACAATGTCTTGTTAGAACATTTTTTAATTATTTTGATAAGTTGTGGGTATCCCTCAAGATTGGATTAAGAGGGAGCCTTCACCATTTTACCAAAAGATAAGTATCTTGTTCCTTGTTTCCTCTTTTATGTTTGGTTTCTCTCTCATATCAATATTTGCTTGTAATATATGCTAATAACCCTTTCTTTGTATTTTCCTTGATAGGAAAGATTGCAAAATACACAAAGGTTATGAAGAAAACTTCAAAGGATAGACTTGAAGCATGAAATAAGTTCTATTACGAAGAAAAACTTTCCAAAATTGCTATCCTACAAGGTTTTTTTAAAGAACAACTCAAGGTATGTCTTAAACTACAAGTTTTGTTATAAGATTCTCTTCATAGAAAAAGGTATGTTCTTTCTATTTTTAAATTTTCTTTACAGTACTAACATTGTTATGTCTAGGATTTTGAATCTTAAATATTGTTGTTAGGTTGATTAATCATTAGATTAAATCTACCATCGTCATACTAACCTTTTGATCATTCTTGTGAAAACCGTAGCCTCTTGATGCTAAGGGTATGTCAATAATGTTGAAACCCTGGCCCTCTTAGGGTTGTTGATAAAGTATAGGAATCCTATTCTTTTGATGTTTAGGGTTTTGGTATTGTTATGATAGAAATCCTAGTTCTTTAAGGTTTGATATTAATATTAAAACCATAGATCTTTATGGTTTGTTGAATTAGGGTTTACAAGCAAAACCTTAGTAATAGTAAGATCCTAGGAATGAAACCCTAAGGTGTATATTCGTTTGTCTAATCAAAACCCTAGTCTGGTCAAAATTGATATATATATATCTAACTTTAATGTATTAATGTTAGTGTCTTGAATTTACCTAGTAGATATTGTTGTGAAATACTAGTTCATGATCATGAAATCCTAGATATGTATATGTGTACTTCATTATTTTTTTAGGGTTTGTAACAAAACTCTAGTAGAGATTGGTATTCTAGGACATGATGATATTGTTTTCAAATATTGATATGATTGAGCTTTGATGACAAAATTTAGGGTTTGCAACAAACCCTAGTAGAATCTAACATGTAATTCTAAAGGCATATTGTTGAAATCTTGTATATAATTGGATTATTACTTGATCGAATTACTGATATCTAAAGAACTTATGTCTCGAATATGGAGTCTAGGGTTTATAACAAAACCCTAGCAAGAAGTTAAAAAGTCTAGTATGTAAAAAGATATGACCTTTTCTGATTATGAATCTTTCCCCAACTTTGTGACTCCTTAAACCTTATAACTCGTAACTGGTGTGTTGAAAAGAATGAGTCGAGATGAAATTTAGGTTGATCCAGCTATGGTTGTAGTATAGGAACCTTTCCCACCAGGAGACTGCCCACCACTAGATCTTTTGATATGATTCTTTGCAGTGGGCAAGAGTGTGAGGGCATTGCCCACCACCCAATATTTTGATATGATGTTTTGCAGCGGGAAAGAGTGTGAGGGGACTGCCCACCACCTCGACGATATCATAGTTAAATTTTGTAGATTTTCAAAAATGATGTTTTTTGTAACCCCAACTTCATAATATATCTTGGAGATCTAGTCAAGCAAGTAACACCTTTCATAGTCCAAGAATTCTTTGAGGGGGTGGAAGGTATTGTTACAATGATAGGGATAAAACAAAACCAATGTCATAGATTCTCCAAAAATGGAGTCAATAAAGAGTACACAATGAGAAGACTTGACTTTTATAAAAATTAAGTAGCCTGCGAAGACACAAATTCTCAATATTTTCCATTGATATTGATAATTGTTGATATAGATTCTGAATATTCTAGTTCTCTTGCTAATTAACCCCTTTTTCATAGTGATTAACCTCAAATTATGGAACATGAATCACCCCTAATACCACAAATTTAGGGGGAATGTGAGAGTTGCAATTAAAAATGGTAAAATGGTTTCTTACCATTTTCATCGCCTTTCCCTTTTGGAACAACTTCCCCTTTTGATTTGGGAGGGTGTCCTCATCTGTGATGAAGCTACTAGTGTTGGTGGCTAAGAAGGTACTTATTTCCCTCACAATGCTTGAGTGAGTGGATTCATTTCTTACGGTACTCCTTACTATGGGGTCCTTGTGTCAAAATTATAGATGAAGTTAGGATATCACCATCTCTCTTCATTCATTATTCTCTCACCTCTTAGAATTATAAAGAATTTATCTAGATTTATTTTTTTCTATGTGATTAGTGGGGTTTAAAGAGTAAATGAGATTCTTCATGAGGTCTAGGTGGTGAAAGAGGTTTGATTTAGTTGAATACCTCCAAAAGTGAGGAGATGGTCCCTTTATCCATCACATTTGACAACACATCCTTACCTTCTTTTAGCAACCCAACATACACATCTGAATTATGCAGTTCAATTGGTAATGTCATAGGCATCGAAGGCCATGTCCTCATGATTTCCATGTAACCCATGAATTATTTACCAACTAGTATTCATATGGAATTAGGTTTAATTATACCTAAAATATGAGTCAAAAATTGACATCCATTATATGTCAAAACATTAAACATACTATTGGGGAGTGATTCAATTAATGTTGTCTACCATCATGGCTTCTTATCAATAAGTCTAGATATTTGATTTAGTAGCACATGTATCTACACCACTAATAAATATGATTTATCTCTAAATCCCTACTATTATAGGGCTTGATTAAAATTTTTGTTTAGGACTGAATAACTATCTTAGCCACTCTATACTTATGCTAGACTTTTATCTAGGTCTCATGGAAATATATTTGATCTACATAAGGAGACTATAAAATTCTAGGTAATATTACAGAGAAACTCTACGTTTGGGGGTATCATCAAAAACATAATCCCCAATCATTGTTTTTTATTGAATTGATATTCAATTCCAACTTGACCTCTACCGAACCTTCTTCGTACATGGTTTTCTAAACCTCTCCTTCCTTTATTATTGTTTCCACTTCTTCCTTCTCCTCATGTAACTTTTTTTAGGATTCTTAAACTTATTGTTATCCCCAAATTGGGACTAATTGGGCTGCTCAACGGTCAATTTGATGTAACTATTTCAAACCACTTAGGGTTGGAAGTTAGCCCTTCCAACGAGAGAGGGCTCTCTCAAGAAAAGTATAATTTTGAATAAATACGCTTAAAATGAAGATGGCTAACTCTTATATGTATTTTAGATGGTTTTTGCAGGTGAAAGATGAGTGAGGGATACCATTGGGCATGGAGTCAGAATGGAAATTCAATTACATAAAGTATCATTCATGGAAACTGAGGCACATAAGTTCTTATAAAATAAATTTGACGACAAACAAGATACATAAAGGAAGTTGGAGCATAATAATCTATGAATTCCAAGTAATTATGTATGATCAAGCTGAAATAACATTCAAAAGATAAAGGACACAAATACATAAAAACTCAACCAGAATCTCAGGTCTGAACAAAAGTCTTCTGCAACTGTCTATTAATTGAGTCGAAAAAATATTACAATAGTAGCTTTGGTCATTACATCCATCCACCCCCTCTAACTCTAAAACTCCTCTATTTATAGAGTGAAGTCTCATGCAAATGGCTTTCCACCTTAATATCTTTGAATTCCTACGTCAGAGACCTATTTCAAATAGGATTACATTACTTGGATACTTCCTAGGGATATTTTCTATTTGGCAGAGTTTGAATACAAAAATGACTCTTCTTTCATTAAATAGTTCAACAAATCCCTTTAATAACCCTTAAATGCAACCAACTAATTTTTTGAGTGTAGTGGACTGCTGATGTGTCATTATGCTATGTCGATGCTGAGTTGAACCTCTTCCAAGTCGAATTTTAAAATGTTTACACAAATCTGGTTAGTGAAAATTCTGAAAAATAGGCCTCAAAGATGAGTGCATAATTTCCAAACTATGATGGTTTTGAAAAAATGGAGAGAGGTTTTTGTAGATGGTTTGGTGCTGAACAAAAAACTCCTTCATATTTCCAAAATTCTTTTTCATTTGGTCATAAATTTAACTTGAAGTTGACTACTAAAACAATCATGTACATGAAATTTTGTAGCGCCCATTTTGTGGCAAACTCCAAAATCTAACTTTTGCATAACCTTTGACTATTTTTACTCTTGGAGGGTCTTCCTTGGGTTTGATAAGGTAAATACATGTCTTTAGTTACCCCTGATATGATATTTTTAGGGGGTTTTGCCTTGAAGAATTATACAGCGAGTTCGTACCGAAAACTCAGCTTCAAGCCCGGAGGTCGCTACGAACTTGCCTAAGTTCACCAATTTTGCAATTTTTCTTCCTAACTCCAAAAACATCTTTGCATCCCTGAAAATGACTTTATATGATATCCTAAGATAACAATTAGCAAAAAAGGTGTGTCTTGCCATCTTTCATGGAGCAGTAGGGTTATCTACCATCACAATCATCTTTATACCTTTTTCTTCAACTCTGCTTGCATCATTTCCATCGAACCAAACTGACATGCTGAGGTGTTGGCCAACTGATACACTGGAGTTAAGACCTTGTAAACCTGAGTTGAGATGATGACTTGTCCAACTGATGAGTTGGCATGCTTTGTTGACTTGATGAGTTGTCATCCACATGGAGTTTGGTTGTTGAGCTGCCCCCTTAAACAAATGGCCCAATGATATTCTTGATCTCATTTGATGACTCAACTATCTCCTTTAATGCATTAAATGCTTCATAAAGACCAAAACTTTAGCACGCTGGAAAAGCAAAGTATTTAGGCAAGTTCGTAGCGAATTCTGACCAGTTTACACTGAATTCGCTACGGAATGGTGTAGAAGTGCCAAATTTACAAGAAATGACCCATTTCACTGATGCACGAGATATTTTTGGGATTTGTATTTGACATTGATACCTATCACCTTAATGATGACCTTTAAGACCCCCACATATGTACATTTTTGAAAATTAAAAAAAAATATTCAAAAGACCCTATTCAACCCTAACTTAACATAATTGACTCAGGACTCAAAACAAACCTAATGTTATATTGGATACACGTATATCACTAGCATTTTAAATATTCCTTTCATTTATCAACTGCAATTTAGGCACTTATCCCATGTAATCTACCTTTGTTTGAAAGAAAATGTATTTATTGATCTTAGCATACAGTGGATGCTCTCTCAACAATCTCAATACTACTGCTAAATGTTCAACATTTTCTTCCTCATTCTTAGTTTAAGATGTCGTTAATGAATACAATAACAAACTGTTGAGATTCAAAAAGAAGATTCAGCACCCATGCCTAGTGCATTAAGCACCCAGACTAGGGTGGGGCCCACCGTGCTATTTTTGGGTGCATGTCTATTTTAATCATCTCTTAATTAAGATGGACATTAAACTATAATTTATTCTCAATGTGGACTTGAATGAGTTAACTGAAAGTGATAAATTCAGTTAACTAGTGTATTTCGAGTTAGAGGTTGTTGGTGAGGCATGCAGAGTAATTCTAGTTGTGACAGATTTCAAAGTGTAGTGGTGCATGAGTTGGTGCAGTTGTAAATCAGTTTAACTCAGTTAAGTGAGTTAAACTCAGTTGTTCTAGTTGTAATTGAAGATACACTAGTGATAGATCTAGTGAATTAAATATTAATTAATTCACAATCAATGATTTCACATGCAACTGAGGATTTACTATTATTAGCTGCATGCATGTCAGATCCAGTGGAGACCCAGTTGAGTTCTAGGTGAAAGGGAGGTTGACTATCAGTGGTAGGATTATCTGCTTGCACGCATGCATGCAAACACCCATTGGAGTGCCCATGATACTTGCACAGTCAAGGCAGGAAGAATTCCTATCTTTTAGGGATCTTTACCATCAGGGATTGCGCAAGCAAGGCAGGTTGTCTAGAGGCTAAGAATTGGATATGTGTTAATCAGTTTTGCATATGACAATGTGAGACAATTAGCCAAGTACTGGAGGGCTTTTGTGAGAAGATTTTTATATGTAATTGTTTCATGATCCATGCTTAATATACAATAGAAGATAGTGGGATTTTTAGCTGTAAGCTTTCCTTGGGAAATTATTTGTGTTGTGTGTGATTGATCTTTCTTCATGTTCATGTGATTAGAGATTTTTTTTTAATTCCGCAAAATATTTGTAGAATCGATTCAGTATTTAACTTTAGTACATTATTACATCGGATGAATCCAAGATATACATACATATTGTATAATTTCTACACAAACTTGTCCAGATAAGGGCGCAACACACTATTCATCAAGCACATAAAAGTAGCTAGCTATTATGAAATAGTTCTAACCGACTCATAATTCTGTAAATTCATTCTCCCTTAGGCTACTCTTCCTTGATGCGTACCAGTGACATAATTCTCATATCAATCTTCGAGAACATTGTCGCTCTCTTCAATTTGGTCATTGAAATTATTAAATGGAAGCAATGGATACATGTTTTTGATGGTCACCTTGTTCAACTTCCTATAATCAATGCATAGCCTGAGAGTATTATCCTTCTTCTTCACAAACAACATTGGTGCACCCCACGATGATATACACTTGGCCTATTGTATCCCTTGTCAAGCATTCCCTTCAACTACAACTTCAACTCTACTAGCATTAGAGTGCTCGTATTGTATGGTGCCTTTGATGTTGGTGCTGCCCCTAGTACCAACTCAATAAAAAAGTCCACTTCTCTGTAAAGTGACAACTCTGAAATCTTTGCTGGTTAGTATCATGATCTCATATCAATCTTCGAGAACATTGTCGCTCTCTTCAACTGATCAAACAAGTCATCAATCCTTGACAACGGATACATGTTTTTGATTGTCACCTTGTTCAACTCCCTGTAATCAATGCATAGCCTGAGAGTACTATCCTTCTTCTTCACAAACAACATTGGTGCACCCCACGATGATACACTTGGCCTAATGTATCCCTTGTCAAGCATTCCCTTCAACTAAAACTTCAACTCTACTAGCATTAGAATGTTCATATTGTATGGTGCCTTTGATGTTGGTGCTGTCCCTAGTACCAACTCAATAAAAAATTCCACTTCTTAGTGAAGTGACAAATCTAAAATCTATGCTGGAAACACATCCTGAAACTGTTGTAAGATTGATTTCCTGGTTAATATCTTTGCATCTTCATCCACCTTACCTTTATCACTAGAAATGTGTACTACAAATAACACACCATTTGGTGCGACTGTGTTTTGCTTGCATAGTTGTCACCATTCTAACTGATATTGGTTTTTTCTTACCCTGCAAGACTCTTTGTTCTCTATTGTCATCCAAACACTCAATAGCTTTGTCATAACAATCCACCTTATTCCTTTGAAGATACAACCATTTTAAATTCAAACGCATATTGTATGATGCCAACATCAATACATTCAAATGTGTTGATGTAAGCATACCATTCAACTCAAATGCACAAGCTCTTACCCAATGATGAACTCTCTTCTTTGTACCTTTATCCGATTGCACTAACCAAGATTCTGCATGCAATTCTTTCTTCAAAACACACTTATCCACCAAGTCAGGGTTAACATAACTATAATTAGATCTAGGGTCAATCAAAATAGAAACAACTTGATCACAAAACTTACCATCCATCTCGATAATATATGCCCAGTGATATTCCTTCTTGTTATCAAACCTTAAATAGATACGAGGAATTCTTTGCCCAACATCCCCAACAGTTTGTTCTTCTTGTGCACTGTAGATCTGAGGCCTACCACCCTGATACTGTGGACAAACTCTCTTGATATGATCCTTACCACATATCCAACACTGCAATGGTCCCATACCATCACCTTTATTTTGCTACCCTCCAAGCTGTGACACATGTCCCTATTTAACTACGTTGAACTTCTTGTAGCGTGCAACATTTTCTTTCTCACCTACATCTTGAGGCCTTGTTCTTTTTGGCTGCCATTTACCTTTAGCTTTAACTTTCCCTTTCCAACCTTGATGAGGATCTGTCTTACACTTTGACTGCTCATAACATTTCTTCAATTTCATAATAACTTGCTCAAGTGATCGAGGCTCATCATACTTAATCCGATCTCTAAATGCTAATGGTAATCCAATGAAAAACATTTGAACTTTAGTCTTTTCATTCTTAAGATACGATACATAACTCAATAGCTCCAGGAACTTGGTCGTATACTCTTCATTTGTCATCAATCCGATCTTTAGCTCATAGAATTCCTTGGCTTGGTTGTCGTAGTACCTCTCTGAAAAGTATTTTTTCCTGAAAAGTCTCTTGAATTCATGTCAACTCAATTCTTTTGTCTTGATGTCTCTGAATTGTTTCACATCTTCCCGCCAAATGTTTTCTTTCCCTTTGAGGTTGAAGATCGCTATTGAGGCCTTCATGTTCTCTGTGTACTCATGCAACCTAAAGAATATCTTCATCTCAAGTAACTATGCTTCTGCATCTCCCAAATTCTTCAAGTCTCCATCAAATGTAGGTGGCTTCGCTTTCTTGAACTCGTCTGGAAAATATCCCCCATCACTCCTCCTGTAAGGATGATAACGATGAAGATTGTAGTGCCTGTTAGAACCAGAACTAGAATAGAACCTGTTTCCATTACCTCTCTTATCCGGTGTATCTGAGAGCCTTCCATCTCTGATCATGTCATCCCTATCCAACCTGTGCCCACCATGAGACCTATTGCTATATGCCCCATTAGTCTTGTCCTCCTACCCATGGCTGATCCGAAGTGATCCATGCCTTCACAATTCTGACAAACTTTGAAGCATTATCACATTCACTTCTACTTGTTTCTCCTGTGCTTGGATGATTTTTTCATTATTTGTCTTGCAGCTTCTTATTTTTGCCTCCAAGCCTCTCAAAGTGTCTACTAAGTTAGAAGGATGCCCACCACCATGCTGCTCATTTGACCCATAGGGAGAATCTCGTCAACTCTAGTCTACCATCTTGCTAGTCATCTTTGATCTGTTTCCTCCAAGTATACCATGACGGGTAAACCAAAACATAACATAATCAACATACCTGAGTATAGTTTAGGGTGTTGAAGAATGTAACTAGGTTCGGTCTTCATAAATTGTACTTGAGCCAAAGTGAAATGTATTTGTCAAAAGAAAAGCCAAAAGAATTTTTATTATTATTGAATTGACTTCTTAAAGCATGGGTTTCATGCTTGGGTCATTTGTCTTAGGTCAAATCTCCATTGTAGGCTTTAAAGTTGTTGTCAAAAGTCAATTGTGTTTGGTCAAATATTCCTCCATCAAGGTCTCCTTGTTGTTGGCCTCAAAAAGAATCACCATCAATGAACTCATGTCAGCCTAATGCAGAGAAATATCTCTTCATGAATTATTTTCGGTTCATTTATGATGGACAAACAACTATATATGTGTGTTAGGACTCCACTCAAAGCACAAGAAAACAGTGCAAATAAAATTTCATAGAGAAAAATTTATGTGCCATTGTAGTAAGGAAGCTCAGAAAAAACTCATAGAAGGAGTTTTGTTGCTATCACAGTCTTGACCTCGCTCAAATCACAGTCTCGGTGCTATCACAAGTTCAATGCCATTATAGTCTCGGTGTTATCACAGTTTCGATGCTATTACATTTCGGTGCAAACACAGTGATGAGGTCTTGGTGCTATTACAACGATGAGGTCTCAGTGCAAACACAGTGACAAGTATTCGATGCTAAGACAGTGACAAGAATTTGGTGCTAAGACGGTGACATGGATTTTGGTATACCTCAGAATACAAGTTCAATGCAAACACAGTGAAAGGAAGTCATTACTTAGAAGCAGGGAAAATTTTAAAGATGGAAATTTATCTTAAAGTTTAGAAGCATTGGCGAATCTTACTAGTCCATAATATGGAAATTGTAAAATGTTTCTGGATATTTTTTCAAAAAATACTTAGATCTATAATAATCTATAATATTCTATATATTTTTTTGGCGATTTTTTAGGTAAAATAAATTTCTACTATAAAAACTAGGCAAATAACTTTTAGAAAAAACTGGAAATTGGCGAATATTTTTTTTGGAAAAAGCATGGAAAATTAGCCCACTTGTGAATATTAGCCCCTAAAATTTTCCCTGCTTAGAAGAACGAATATTGCATCATATTGGAATTTGTCAAGAAACAAGGATGTGTTGAGTACCCATTGAAGAATGAAATATACTACACACAGAACTGAAGAAGAACAAGCAAGGATGACTTGATGGAAGGAGTCTCTCGTCTAGGTTGTGAGGGTCTTGGTTGTCTCGTCTTGTTTTGAATCTATTGAAGGAAGAATTTTGACTGGGTTTTTCCCTAGAGTGGGGTTTTACCCTAACTGCGTGCCTACATCTTGTGTCCTCTTTTATTTGTTTCTTAGAATTAGTATTGATGATGATAAAAGTAATTCGAAAGATCAAATAATAATAATGAAAAACATCACAAGATAATGTCATAATAAGAGAAATAATTTAATTTCCACACTTCGGATTTCTCAACATGGTATCAGAGCTAAGGTCATGATCAAAGGCAATTTGAATATCACTTATACATCTTTGAAGTATTTTGAGTGAAAGGTTTTGTTTTCAGTTGTATTGAAAATCAAGTCAGAAGGATTCAAAGGCATTTTGAAGGGCTTCGTATCACACTTCAAAAGGTCCAAGAAGTAAAAATCGTAGTGAGACAGTTCGATCACTTCAAATAATGATGGGTGATCAAGCTCAGTACAATATCAGTTATACAAGTTCAGTGCAACCTTAGAAAACAAGTTCAGTAGAAATGTTGATATAATTCAGAGACAAGTTTTGGTGAAATCAAGTGACAGACTACAAGGATACAAAATCAGCGCAGCTTCAATGATGAATTTGTGTGATCTCAAAAGAAAGTTTAGTGTGACGTTCGCTATAAATCATAGTCATGGTCATAAAGGAGAATTCAGGCTCAGTGATAAATGTTCAAAGTACTGATATATATAAGAGATGAAACATTGCTATGATATGTGTAAGATTGAAACAATGAAGAAGTATATTTTGTCTTCCACTCATTGAAGAAATGGAACTTGGCACAACTGCTTGTGGAGATCTATCAAGGATCTCAAATGATAATACAAGCACAAGGAACCAGCTTAAGGAAATCAAGTATGTTTTCCTTACTTAACAAGATGCACTTACAACAAGTCTAATGAACTATCAAACCATAGGTATGTAAACACAAAGTACGTATGTTCATAAGCTTTTAGATTTTCAATGTATCTAATCTTAAAAGGTTCATATAATCCTTGTTTATAACTAGTAATCCTTATCTTCTAGGATTTACAAGCAATATAGGATTTCAATCAGAAGTCCTTGATTGAAAAAAGTAATAACTTTTCATAGGATTCCATCCTCCATTGTTATGTAGGAAATCTAACTTGAGAATTTAAATCATGTTCTTGGTATCACATGTTTTGCTTGAAAGTGTGTAATACAGGTATAAAATATCATGGCTTAATACAAAGAGAACACTTCAAGGAATTCTTACAAGGTTTGTCAAGGAATATCTCGAGGTATATCTTAGATTATACATCTTATAAAATCCTCTTAATATAAAAAAGTGTGATCATCTTATTTTGAAATTTGCATTACATTACTAACATCGTTATATCTATTTGTCTTGAATCATAAAGATTCTTGTTTAGGGTTGTTAAGTCCGAAATTTACCTATTTTTGCCACCTATACTAAGCCTTGCTTCCCCCATTTTTGACCTCTTTTTGCTCTTTAATTATACCTAGTCTAGCTATGTCATCTAATTTTGGCTAAAAAGGGTATCATAGGCCTAAGGTATGTTGAAACAACATTATAAGTGTCATTGTATCTAATTTCAAGCATTCTTTGAACTGGCTGTGTCATTATTGCATTACTACTCTAACTAGTCTTGGACACATGCGCAGATTTGTTAGATTCAAACAGTTCCGCCAATCATGCAGACAACTTATATAGTCGAGATTCCTACAGTCGTTCCGGATTTCCTGCAGATACGCCGATTTCCTGCAACCACCTCAAAATCCTGCAGTGAGATCGATGGTTAGCCATGATCCACTCATCCCCAGATCGAGTAAAGATATGGATTTTGAAGATAATTTGAGATTTATGGATGCTATCCTATCCATTGTTCTAAATCATCTTTTGCAACCATCTTAACCTTCAGATTTTCTTTCGTGCCTACATGGGAAGACAACTTCAGCCGCGCAACGGAAATGGCCTATTCCATGCCTCTGGTCATGGATTATACCCAACAGTAGTTTACTTTGTCAATCTGTATTTGTATTATGGGTTGTAGGCTTAGTTTAGTAATCTATTTTGTTCAAAGCCAAATATGGGCTGCCAGAAATGTATAAATCAAATGTAATTTGCTTGTACAAGGGGGGAGTTTTTGGTTGGGTTGGAAGCTGTTGTTACAGAGCACGATATCAGACTGTAATTGACTATTATTTCAGATTAATAAAATCGTTTATGTTCTGTTTATTTTCCTAAGCAACTTCTTTAATCTTTGTAGGAGTTGTGAGTGAGGGAGGGCCCCCTTCGCTCACAACTCCCGTAGCAGAGTGTGTGTTTATTTCGGTTTTAATTATGCATTAATAATTTCCTATAATAGCTAGTGTTTCCTTTTTGTATTTATTACAACAAACTGTAGATTGGTTAAGTGAATTAATATTTTATGTTGATGAGCTCTTTTCATTTGGCCAATGCTTGCATTCATGCTTTTTAAGTTTGACTCTTGATTGAGATTGATTTCTTTTATCTTTCCTGCATCAGTATCAGCAAACACAAGTGTTATAGAGGGATGATATATGCCACTCCATAACCATTGCTGCAATAGTACTGATACAGGAAAGCAGCATGAGTTGTTGATTGTTGTTTGATCTTTATCTTTTCACGGTCAATATCAGCAATCTTAAGTGCTATAGAGGGATGATATATGCCACTCCATAGCCTTTGCTGCGATAGTATTGACATGGGAAAGAAGAATTAGTTGTTATTTGTATAATTAATTAACACTTGCAATAATCAGCCTACATATACTATGCATTGCATCTCATCAATTTACCTTCCTGGGTTGACAATTTATATTGGCAAATTATACACGTATAATTTGACTCAACATTTTGGTGTCATTGTCGGGGAGGTGCTAAGGTATGATACTGAAAGTGTTTTAGTTTTATTTTTTTATTTTGTTTTCTTTTTAGTACTGGGGGAGTCGAAGTGCAAAGACGCAAGGCAAAGCCTACGCACCCAAGTGGTCAAACACTCGCCAAAGCCGTGTCCTAATTGTTTGGTAAGTTTTTATTTTTATTTTGTTTTAATACTAGATGAATAGGGTCTAATATTTTCTATATTTTTCATGGTGGTGTGAGCACCACTCCATTTACTAATACACTGGAAAGAACAAGGAAATCTATAAGAAACAAGGCAGCAAAAAAGGAGGAATCTGAATAGGAGGTCTGTAGTCCTGAGTAAGTTGACCTTTCTACAGCAGAATCCTCTGTTGGAGAATCTTATGTTGCTGCCCATATTGAATCTCCCCTTACAAGGAAGACCACATCTCTTCTCAGTGGTCATCCTGAAGAAGAATTCCTTGTAAATCCTATCAGAGAACCAAGGTTTCAGACCATTGACTCTGAAGAATCTGTAGCCTTCCAAGGTCCTACTCTTTCTTGGACTGACATGACTCATTTAGAAGGCATTGATGAGAACGAGGAGAAACTTGTCACATTTGAATTTCCTATCAGAGAGACTGGGGGAGCCACTCAGATGAAAAATATTCCTCCCTCAGCCTTGCCTAACTTTCGTGGTGCCTCTAGTGAAGACCCTGATGCCTTCTTATTTGAGTTTGATGTACTCTGCAGGAGCTATGACTATTCTTCCAATGCTCAAAAGTTGAAATTGTTTCTTGGTACATTGAAAGATGCAACTCTCAGGTGGTTTATGGGGTTGGGATCAAACTCCATTGCAACTTGGGACGACATGAAGAAGGTGTTTTTGAAAAAGTACCAGGATGACTGCAAAATGAGGGATCTCAGGGAAGAAATCTTTGGCATGACCCAAAAGGAAGGGGAGAGCCTCGAGGATTTGGTGGAAAGATTCCAATACAATTTATAGAGATCTAAGATGAATCAATTGGACAAAAAGACCAAGAGGACCATTTTTCTTAGGGTCATCAGACCAAAATATCTAGAGGTCTTAAATCTAATGGGAGCAGGCGATGTATCGAAGCTGAGTTATGATGATGTGTGTGAGCTTTGTAGAAGATACTCAAGAGGAAACTCCAAGGTTGGAGGTGGACCAAGAGATCCTTCTTCCAAGCTTGTCAAATCAGTTGCTAGAGCTGGAGTAACCAGAGCTGAAATGGGTAATTTATTTGAAAATTTTAAAACTGATATTATTAGCACTTTATCTTCACAATTGGATGTTTTGCAAGCTAAGAAGAAACTGGAGAAACAGGATGAATTGGATAAAGCCTTGGCGGTGTTCTACTCCAAATGCGGGAAGAAACATGCTTTAAGGGAATGCCCTGTTGATAGTATCGAGGTATGTCGAATTTTTGAGGCTGAGCATTCCACTGATCAATGTCCTTCTCTGCCTGAAATTAAGGCAATATACATAGCAGATCAAGGAGCTGTCAATGCACTTTATGCAATTGCACCTCAGAGACCATGGCAGCCACGTCTTGCAAGTATGTCACAGTCAAATTTTCAATTTTCTTATGCTCAAAATCAGATGTGGAATGTTCCAATGCCCTGGCAGCCTTGGCCTTCTCAACAGCCTTAGCAGGGGAACTATTCTTATTCGACTACACAGAGTTTCCCACATCAAAAATTTTATTCACAGCCCACACCGCAACAAATGATACAACCACAACAACAACTTAAATTGACTGCTCCACCAAATCAACCTCGTCACACGCAAATTCCTGCTCAACCAGTGTCTAACCCCAACAATAAAACTGTCTGGTCCGCTCACAACATTGGATTGGTCACTTATCCCACTTTTCCTACCTACTGTATTGCATCCCAGCCGCTGCAGGAAGCTTTTGTCCCTGTTTTACAAGAATTTCCCGTGTCTTTGCAAGAAATGCATGTTCCTATGTTACAGGAGCTGCCTATATAGTTGCAGGAATTACCTGTGCAGCTACAAGAAATCAACCTTAGGTCAGGAAGAGTGGTGAATTAGCTCAAAAGAATTGAGGAGATTGTAGAGGAAGATACCTTAGAGATGCCTGAAGAGGAAACCACACTTGAACCAACAAAATCATCTACCTCAAGGCCACAAGAACCTTCCTCATCTCATATAGTCCAGCCTCCTTTTACAGAGAGGTTGGAGATGGCAATCAAAGCAAAACAACTTGAATTTGATCTTGTATCTGAACTAAGAAACATGTGCATCAAGCTCCCATTGCTGCAAGCAATAAAGGACATCCCAATATATGCTAAAACAGTGAGGGAACTATGTATCAAGAAACTAGGGAGACAAAAGAAAGAACCCTCAACCATTCAAGTAGGTGGAAAAGCTTGCAAGTTTAATGTCTACCGGATTTGTTACTGAAAAATACGCGGATCTCGGAATCCCTGTGGTTACCATATTTATCAATGGATATCCCATAAAGAACACTTTGATTGATTTAGGTGCATCCATCAATGTGATGACTATGGAAACTTTGTCGCATATAGGATCCTTTGACTTCTTACCCACTCCTACCATGTTAGAATTAGTAGATAGGTCTAAGGTAAAGCCAAAGGGTGTTTTAGTCATCTCATTAGATTCCTGGGAGTATCCTACATATTTTTATGTTCTTCAACCTAAAACTAACTTGGGAGGGCAACCATTGATCTTGGGGAGACCGTGGTTAGCTACGGTCGATGCCTACATAGGGTGTAGATCTAGAAACATGACTACCACTCATGGGGTTGAAGCAAAGCACATTAACTTGTACCCCCCTGCTAAACCCATCTTGAGATCAGAAAACACACAATGGGTTGAAGAAGAGGAAGAACAACATGATTCGGAAGGTACCTTACCAGTTTTAACAATAGCCCAAGCCATAAGTCTTAAGGAAAATTCTGAAGAAGATCTGTTAAATTGTTGTATTTCTAATCTTGATTTCCCGCATCAGTTAGAAGGACAATCTAGTCATAATTTAGATATCATTACTGATTTGCAGGATTTTTATGAACATAGTTCAGCTTCTGATTTACATTCAGCGCTCTTATCTTCATTTCCTGCATATTCAATGTCTGAATGGGGGAGTAAGGTAGTATAAATTTTTCCTGAAAAATATTTGAACATTAATTCTGCCTTAACTCCTGAAGAAGAAAAGTAATTAATACAAACATTGAGAAATTTTTCAAACACATTTGCATGGGAATATACTGATACGAGAGGCATTCACCCAAACACATGCATTCATCACATTTATATAGAAGAAAATGCTAGGCCTGTAAGACAACCACAAAGGAGGATGAACCCTACTTTAAGGGAAATTGTAAAAGATGAATTACAGAAGTTGGTAAATGTAGGATTCATCTATCCTATTTCAGATAGCTAGTGGGTATCCCCACTATTCATTGTCCCCAAGAAAAATGCTAAATAGCGAGTGTGCGTAGATTATAGGGAATTAAACAAAGCTACATTAAAATACCATTTCCTTTTACCGTTTATAGACCAAGTACTGGACACTTTAGCAGGGAAAAAATACTTTTCCCTCCTAGATGGATTCAGTGGATATAATAAGATTAGGATAGCTCCAGAGGATCAGGAAAAGACAACATTTACATGTCCCTGGGGTACCTATGCATACAAAGTCTTACCATTTTGTCTATGCAATACACCAGCCACATTTCACTGGGTGGTCCTTGGTATTTTCTCTGATCTTTTGCATGATTGCGTAGAAGTTTATATGGATGATTTTACAGTTATGGGTGATACCTTTGAAGAAGCTTTACTTAATCTTGAAATTTTTTTACAGAGATGTAGAGAAACTAATCTTTCGTTAAGTAATGAAAAATGTTTTATGATTATGACTGAAGGTGTTGTTTTGGGTCATCATGTTTCTGTTGCAGGAATCAAGGTTGATCCAGCAAAGATTGAGGTTATTGTAAAACTGCCCCCACCAACTAATCAAAAGGGAGTTAAAAGTTTTCTTGGACAAGCAGGCTACTATAGGAGGTTCCTTTGAAAATTTTACAAAGGTAGCCTCTCCATTATTTAAATTGTTGACTAAAGAATCTGAATTTCATTGGAATGATGAATGTCAAGATGCATTTGATAAACTCAAGGAAAAACTTTCTTCAGCACCTGTCTTACGAGGCCCAGATTGGAATTTTCCTTTACATATTTCCACTGATGCCTCTGATTCAGCCATAGGAGAAGTATTGGGTCAAAAGGAGGATCCTATCACCCATGCTATCTATTTTGTCAGTAAAAATTTAACTCCTGCAGAACTAAATTATATAGTGACTGAAAAAGAGTTCCTTGTTGTAATTTATGCTATTAATAAGTTTAGACATTACATCACTGGTTATGAAGTTTTTGTGCACACAGATCATTCTGCTATTCGTTATCTCATGAATAAACCAATCACTAATGGCAGAATTATTGGGTGGATACTACTGCTGCAGGAATTTGACATCACGGTAGTGGACAGGCCATGAAAAGAAAATCAGGTAGTTGATTTCTTATCTAGGCTTAATTATGCAGGCGAGGATGTTCCTGTTAATGATAACTTTCCAGATGAAAACTTGTTTTCCGTCTTTGTTAAAACACCTTGGTTTGCAGACATGGCCAATTATCTTGCTACAGGAAAGTTTCCACCTTACTTTTCATCTAATCAGAAAAAGAGAATCATTAGGAAAAGTGTTGATTATTCTTGGATTAGGGGAGATCTTTTTTTCACAGGAGCTGATTTGATTATTCACAGGTGTGTTAGAGAAGATGAGATCTATGACATCTTAAGAGCCTGCCATGATGAACCATGTGGAGGACACTTCAAAGACAAGTGGAAAATGTACAAGATTCTTTGTTCAGGTTATTATTGGGCAAACCTCTTCAAGGATGCAAAGGAGTATGTTCGAAAGTGTGATAGTTGCCAAAGAATGGGGCGGCTTGTACAATCAGATGAGATGCCTTTGCAGCCACAGGTTCTCATAGAACCATTCGAGAGGTGGGCTCTTGACTTTGTAGGTCCCATCAACCCCCCATCCAAAGGTCAGAAGTATATTTTAGTTTGTATTGATTATGTGACAAAGTGGGTGGAGGCAAAAGCACTACCTATAGCAATGGAAAAAGTTGTGGCAGAATTTCTTTTCTCTGATATTTTTGTAAGATTTGGAGTACCTAAGGAAATAGTAACTAATCAAGGTGCTCAATTTGTGTCTAAGCTTATGCAGGAAATTGTGCAAAAATATCATATTACCCACCGGAAGTCCACCCCTTATCATCCACAGGCCAATGGGCAGGTGGAATCAACCAACAAGGTGTTGGAACAATCCTTACCAAAACAGTTCAATTACATAAGAAGGATTGGTCTGACAGACTTCTTGAGGCCTTGTGGGCTTACCGGATCACATGGAGGGGTATCACTGGCTTTTCTCCATATGAACTAGTGTATGGAAAACAAGTTTTGCTGCCCATTGAATTTCATATCAAAACCTTTAGAATGGCATCAGAATTGGGTATGAACTTCGATGAATCACAACAGCAGAGAATCTTGCAGCTCAACGAATTAGATGAGATTAGGCAGGATGCTTTTCAGCATACTGACTTGATCTAACAACAAAGGGCTAAATGGAACGACAGATACATCAAAAAGAAGCAGTTCAAAGAGAGAGACTAGTTATTGTTGTATGATTCTAAATTTAAAAAATTTAAAGGGAAATTTAACACACATTGGCTAGGACCCTATGAAAATGAGAAAGCTTTTGATAATGGATCTGTTTAGATTAAAATTATTGATGATGAGAATGTTACCTTCTTGGTGAACGGGCACAGACTCAAGCTATACCCAAAACCCCAATCCAAGGAGGAATTTGTGAAGGAAATTGTGAAGAAGAAAGAGCCGGAGATGGTAAGGGAAGGGATCCTTCCTTCCATTATCTCTTCCTAATTTTCGTGCTGATGCAATGAGCTCACTCTGTTCCTCCTCGTGCTCGATAAACCATGAGAGGAATGTCTATTAGGTATAGGTTTATCCCTTTTTCTAGGCCCAATGGACTATTTACGAAAAAGGAACCCCTTGGAGTCTTCTTTTTCAGTATTTCAGACTCTAAAATTGAAAGCTGGCGAGCATGGACTGCCTTGGGCTCGTTAAAAACACAGGTCAGTAGATCTCTTGGGATCCTTTCAATAAATTTGTTTTTCTAGTTAATCTATGGATTGCTCGTGTTGGACTGATGTGGGATTTCTTAAGGCCTTCCAACAATTCTGGCCCATCGACATCAGCAAATTATCTGGGTACAGGATTAGAGCCTTGTGATGCCTTGAAGCTTGTATGCCCCAATGACAGGATATCTCGCCAGTAGTAATGGAGAATCATTATGGCTTATTTACTACTGGATCCTACAGGGGGTTCGACAACAAATCATAGATTCACACCTGATAGGATGCATCAGGGTACCTTGGTCCTCACTCTTATTAATGGTGATGGACCTCGCATTGGTTAACAGTTGACCTCAATCACTGGTAATCCAATGAGCCCATTGCACATTCAACATCAACACATTCATTCATGTGCAATGGACTGTACACATTGGGTGGAGAGAGCGGTTCGTGCAGATTCAGCTTCAATTCTTGCAGAACGTTCAGCAGTTGCAGTTTTGACTTCCTAAAGAATGTTCACAGTTATTTTAATTCCTGCAGAATGTTCATTAGTTGCAGTTCAGTTCCTAAAGAGTATTTAACAGTTATTTCTATAGAATGTTCAGCGGTCGTAGTTTTAATTCCTGTAGAGAATTCGACAGCCAGTTCTTAATTCCTACAGAACAATTGTTAGACACAGCAACACCTGGATTTCTTGAAAAGATGAGAAAAGAAAAGAAAAAACCATTAAACAGAACATAGATTAAAATCATGTAATAAACTATTAACAAGTCATTATGTGGTTAAGTTCGTGTATTATATGTTTGATGTAATAGGTTATCATTGCAAGAGCAGGCTACGTCATCAAGGACAGGACCGTTGGAGGTAAGCGGTAACGTACAGCCGATGATAAGGCTCTCGAGGTAAAGGTATAATGACACTTAATTTTTAATTTTTTTGCATATCTAAGGCTATGGTAACCCTTTGCAGCCATGGGTCGTTATGACATTAATCCCATGACCTGTCATCATTTCACCGGCAGTGTTTGTACTTTCGAGATTTATCATGCAGGTCGGATCATGATAGCAATCATGATCACGACATGTCGCTGAAAAAAAGCTCTGTATTTTCTATTTATTTCCTCTCACTGTCGAACTGTTGCATAAGTCTCGGACCACATTCCCACAACTCGCATTTTCTCTATTTTGTCTGTCTGTAATTGCCCTGTCCATTTTTTCCCCTGCTTGTCCATTTTTCTCCTCCGCCATGACTAAGATTCGAGCCCCCGTCAGATTCGAACCTCAGAGTCTCGCGCTGCTAGAATCTGATCCTTGCAGCAAGGCGAGAATAGAAAAGGATGGATGGCTGCCTTTCTTTCAAAAGTTCAACAGGCATAATTCTGAATTAACCAAATCTTTTTCCTTGAACTTAAACGGGGACAAAGCACAGGTGGGGAACATCCAATTCAGGCTGACAAAAGAACTGGTGGCAAGGGCATGTGGGATCCCGCAAGATGGAGAGCGATGTTTTAAAAACCACCGCTTCAACAAAGACATGTGCACGGCTTTCCTACAAAAGGACCATTCGAACCTCGACTGGAGTACGGGGATTTCGTAGAATTCTTAAGGCGTAAGTACCGTCAGTTACTATTTTTCCTGTAGAAATATGTTACATGTGAAGCCCTGTTTGGCCTTTGCTTTCTTGTTTCATATAAGGCTCCTTGGACAATTCCGGGACAAACCTTTAAATTTGCCCTATTATTTAAAAATGTCGTTGATCAAGATGTCCTCGGCCGCAAAAGAGAGGGTTTCCCACATAGAGGAAAACCTCTACCATCACGGGCTGGTAAAGATTATTCTGGTGGAGGTCCTGCGGAAACATGAGAAGACCTACGAGGATTTTCTGCAAGAAAATCATTTTGTGGAGGATGGAGATTCTGACCTTTAGGGGTCAAGGAAGAGAAACTCGCAGAGAAGCCGAAAAAGAAACCGCGGACGCGTGGACAAAAGGTGGAAAAAGATGACAAGGATGCTGAAGTTGTGGTAACCGGTGAAACTTCTGGGAAGAGTTCTCAGCAGAAGGGGCCTTTAACCCCTGCAAAATAGTATACCAGAAACCAGGCTGCCAAGCTGGCCATCAAGGATACAAAAAAAGAGGGGGCACCAACTAAAAAGAAAAAGACAGAGAAGTCATGCAGCCAGCCCAAGGGAAAAGAAAAGGTAAACCTTGCTACAGTCATTGAAAGGGACACTGTGTCCTTTCCAGACCCCTCACTGTAGGAAAGTCAGAACAAAGCCATGAAGTCGCAGGAGGATCTGAGCGTGCCCCAATCCTCACAAGGGCGTAATGAGGGAGCGGTGACCCCATTAAAGTAACAATCTCGACAAATGCTGGAGGAAACTATCAGAGAACTTACCCTTTCAGAACGGGTCTTGAAAGCAGAGAATGCGGCTCTAAAAGAAAATAGCCACAAGATGCAACAGGAGCATGAAGAGTGGCACGAAAAGGCAGCGTGCATCATGAAAAGGAAGCAGGCCCAAATCGACCCCCTGAAGAGGAAGACTGAGGATTATAGAGGACGGATTCAAGCAGAATCTAGTCGGGCTCAGTTAGGTCACCTGGCTGCAGTGGCTGCAGCCCAGGTGAAAAATTAGCTTTATGTTGAAGACTGCTTCAGTTTTACT
The DNA here is from genome assembly GCA_034641835.2 of Pinus albicaulis. Lineage (NCBI taxonomy): Eukaryota > Viridiplantae > Streptophyta > Pinopsida > Pinales > Pinaceae > Pinus > Pinus albicaulis. The sequence continues at coordinate 198,216,474 of CM076572.1, read as the reverse complement.
TGCATAGGGACATGCAAGAATTTTGGTGTGGGGGAGATGTTAAGTCTGAACTTTACCTATTTTTGCCACCTATACTAAGCCTTGCTTCCCCCATTTTTGACCTCTTTTTTCTCTTTAATTACACCTAGTTCGGCTATGTCATCTAATTTTGGCTAAAAAGGGTATCATAGGCCTAAGGTATGTTGAAATAATATTAGAAGTGTCATTTTATTTAATTTCAAGCATTCTTTGTCATTATTGCATAACTACTCTAACTAGCCTTGGACTCATGCACAGATTTGTTAGATTCAAATAGCTCCGCCAATCCTACAAACAGCTCATACAGTCGAGATTCCTGCAGCCGTTCCAGATTTCCTGCAGATACGACGATTTCCTGCAACCACCTCAAAATCCTGCAGCGAGATCGATAGTTAACCATGATCCACTCATCCCCACATCCAATAAAGATATGGATTTTGAAGATAATTTGCGGTTTATGGACACTGTCCTATCCATTGTTCTGAATCATATTTTGCAACCATCCTAACCTTTAGATTTTATTTCGTGCCTACATGGGAAGATAGCTTCAGCAACGCAACGGAAATGGTCTAATCCATGCCTCCGGTCATGAATTAGACCCAACAACAGTTTACTTTGTCAATTTGTATATGTATTATGGGTTGTAGGCTTAGTTTAGTAATCTGTTTTGTTCAAAGCCAAATATGGGCTGCTAGAAATGCATAAATCGGATGAAATTTTCTTATACAACGGGGGAGTTTTTGGTTGGGTTGGAAGCTGTTGTTACAGAGCATGATATCAGACTGTAATCGACTGTTATTTCAGATTAATAAAATCGTTTATGTTCTATTTATTTGCCTGAGCAACTTCTTTAATCTTTGTAGGAGTTGTGAGTGAGGGAGGGCCCCCTTCGCTCACAATCCCTGCAACAAAGTGTGTGTTTATTTCAGTTTTAATTATGCATTAATAATTTCCTGTAACAGCTAGTGTTTCCTTTCTGTATTTCCTACAGCAAACTATAGATTGGTTAAGTGAATTAATATTTTATGTTGATGAACTCTTTTCATTTGGCCAATGCTTGGATTCATGCTTTTTAAGTTTGACTCTTAATTGGGATTGATTTCTTTTATCTTTCCTGCATTAGTATCAGCAAACATAAGTGTTATAGAGGGATGATATATGCCACTTCATAACCATTGTTGCAATAGTACTAATACAGAAAAGCAGTATGAGTTGTTGATTGTTGTTTGATCTTTATCTTTTCACGGTCAATATCAGCAATCTTAAGTGCTATAAAGGGATGATATATGCCACTCCATAGCCTTTGCTGCGATAGTATTGACATAGGAAAGAAGCATTAGTTGTTATTTGTATAATTAATTAACACTTGCAGTAATCAGCCTGCGTATACTGTGCATTGCATCTCATCAGTTTACCTTCTTGGGTTGACAATTTATATTGGCAAATTATACACGTATAATTTGACTCAAGAAGGGTGATTCATCATTTGATAAATCTACCCTCCTTACATCCTTGATTATTCTTATAGAACCCTAGACAGGTTCTCCGAAAAACCATAAATTAAGGGTATGTTAATGATAATGTGTGAAACCCTAGCTTGCTTTTAAAGGTTATTAAAAAGTGATATTTGAAGTTTTGATGATGATGTCATGTTTGGGGTTTGGTATGATCATGAAAACCCTAACTTTTTAGGGTTGAATGATGTTGTCTAAGATCCCAAACATTTGAAGTTTTGGTATAGTAGGGTTTGCTTTGCTATGTTATGAAACCCTAGATCTTTAGGGTTTAGTTGGGTCTATAAGCAAAACCCTTGTTATGTATTTAAAAGTAAGGTCCTAGGAATGAAAACCTAGGATGTTTCCATTGGTTGAAACCCTAGCCTGGTCTAGGTCGATATATGTCTAATGTATTTCCTCACATATGATGTGTTTATATATGATGATGGATTCCTAGATATATGTCTTGACCTAATTGTTAATGGTCATCAATCCTAGGGTTTGGAAACAAGTGCTAGTCAAAGCTTGATATTTTAGGATAATGTTATTTGAGATATCTAGGGTTTTTCAACTAAACCATAATTGTAGTTAAATTCTCTAGTATGTTTAACAATTTGGATCTATGAATATATATAATGATTGTTGAGAATTTGTTGATGAAAAATCTTGGGTTTACATCAAAACCTAGAAGAAGTTGTTCTTGTCGTTGATTCAACTGTGATTGGTTTTGATTGTTGGAGCTCATGTATGAAATTTAGGGCCTACATAAAATCCTAGTAGGAATTCTAACGTATGAATTCTGAAATTTATTAGATGCATTAATCTGATTTGTTTCTAGGGTTTTCTATTTGAAAGGACTTGTCATGTCATTGAAAGAAATGTTAAGACCCTCTATATAATGAGTTATTGATGTGATTTAGGGATTGTAACAAAACTTGGGTAGGAAGTTGAAGTATTGAAGTATAGTCTCTTGATGATTATGTTTGTAGAGTCTAATACTTTCGTTATTATAAGATTTTGTTATGACTAACTTCATGCTTCTATAGATCGGGTTGTACTTGCTATCTAAGTTATGCAGGTACATCATCTTCAAGATGGTGAAGATATTCGTAAGAAAATTTGATATGATATGCATGATGAAAGAAAATATATGAATGACTCTAATAAGAAAGATGGAAGCCATGAAAGATTCTCCAATGTGATAAGAAAAAGTTGATCTCCCTAGATTAAGAGGGAGCATGGATAGAAGAAATCTCCCTGGTTGAGAGGGAGGGCATATCATAGTTTTGATTGGAGAATGTTTTTTGAAGGATATGTTGTTGAATGTGAAGTAGGAAAAAAAAGTATATGATTGAGGAATCTTCTGTCAGAGATTCGATTGATAGTCCTACTGAGATAAGTTGAGAAACAACAACTAGTTGTCTAGAAGACCCTGAAGGTTTGTATTTGATTATGTACATTTTAAAATGTATTATTGATTGGGGTTGCGTTTGTACATGTAAATCTCTCGAAGTTTTGATAGCATGCTGGTTACCGATCAGTTTGATCGGGAAAGATTTTTTGTTAAGGCTTTGTGAGTGAAGCATTCCTGGGAGGACATCTGGCCAACACTTTGTGTTGATGTCTAGGTCTTGAAGTAGGGTAGGTGGTGTTGTTCATAGAGCTCTGACCTTATATACACATTTGGATCCCTGGGTTGATGGTTAGTAAGTAAGCCCAATGGTACCTAGAGAGGTGGAAAGCTTGAGTCCATCTTAGTCCCACTCAAATAGATTGCCCTGGTCAGGAATCTAGTCTGTGGCATTGCGGTGCCTAAATTGTTGATAGACCTCGGATAGATTTCCCTGGTTAGGAATCTAGTCCATGGCATTGTGGTGCCTAAACTTTTTCGTAGATGGTGTGTTTTGAGATCTTCCATGTACCTCTTTGTTAATTTTGGAAAACTAGGTCCAAAATCCATGTTGTGATGCTCAAATGAAGATGCCAATATTTTTATTGGATTCCTCTTTCGAAGAGGTGAAAGATCGATCTAAATATCATCTTGATCCAATGAGCATAATATTTATTTTGAATTAAATCCACTTATGTGCAAGGTCGGCCAGAATTATAATGTAGGCTTGGAGCCCCAACAGGTGTGTCATACACCCTCACTGATGGATATATATAGGTCAACGTTGGAGGTCATTTTCACCATCACTCATCACACATTCTATCTCTGCATCTGATTGGTTCGATCATCATCTTGGAGTCTCTTCTTCTCTCTCACGTGGGAAAACGCAGTAAGGGTTTTTATGTTTTGACGTAGGGTGTCAGCGCAGATTTGACCAATGTTGACTTTGGTCAACGCATGGTCAACTTGACCTCAAACTCCATAAATTTCGATTTCTGCAGTGCGCATTTTCTGGCACAAAAATAGAGGCTAGATGTTGACTTTGACTTGGCTGTGTTGACTTTTTGCTGTTGTTTTTCATTGACCATTGACTTTTGTTGACTTTGGGTTGATTGTTGTAGAGCTGCCTGAGAGGGCTATGTGACCATTCTGGTTGGCTGACCGTGTAGAGACTTTGTTGGTTGAAGCATCCTGTTGACCATCGTAATGCACCACAACACATATATTTTGCTGTTCAAGTTAAGTGTATTTTTGGCTTGTCTTCCGTCGATCTATTGGTATGTTCTATCTGTAGAAATTTCTGAATCTTATACCTTATGCAGAAATTATTACTGTTAATCCGGTTATGCTCCTCCTACTTATGCAAGTTATTAAATGAATAAATTCAAGTTAAAATCGAAGCAAAACACATAACATATCTCTACCAATTCAGATCTAGAATAAGCACATGCACACATTGACAAGGTGACATAGTCATTTTTGGACAAATAGTCCCCGGAAAAACCCAATGTGGGAAAACTGGTCTCTGGCTACTGGAGGGTTCAATTATTAAGAATATTTTTGAATACACAACTCTGGGTTTTTGATCTGGAAAACCCGACAAAGAAAACTCTAGATCTACAGCTCACTAGCTAATCTAGGGCCAAAATAATGACTGATACACACCCTCAAATGGGATTTATAGAACTCAGCCAAATCTAGGCCTAGAAACCCCAGCGCTGGCCCTAAAAGGCTCTGCGACAGCCTCTGAAGCCCCTGAAAGCCTCTGCGTCAGCCTTGGATGGCCTCCACACCCTCATAGCTGCTCCGGAAGGGGCTCCGTTACCCCAGAATGGGTGACGCAGTCACTACGCTTCCCCCCAGGGTCTCTGCGTAACCCCTGAAGGGTTTCCTAAAAATTACTCTGTCTTTGCTGTTGTTGTTGACGCTGTCTTCCTCTGTGTTGTCCTTGAGTTGATCTCTTCTCTACCTCTTGTGTATTCTAGACCCTGGGATCAGATCATCCCCTTGGTCTAAATTCCTCTCTCTGCAGCTGAAACACTTATGAGTATTCTTAGCAAACTCTGCCTTAGAATCTCATCTTAGCTTCAGTGCTCTGCCTTTGTGTGTTTACAAATAACCCCAAGCCTTTCCTTTATACTTTTCTCGTTGACAAATCAATGGCCATGATCAGATCTTGAATCAATGGCTAAGATTAAAAGAAAGCTTGATCCGTGTGACTTGAGACAATTTCATCACATGTTTAATTAAATTCACTTCAATTATTTTATTTTCCTAAGTTTTAACTTAGGAAATACATTAAAATAATTAATTAATTTAATATCTCCTAAACCAGATGAAATTTCCCAAAACCATTTCTGGGTCTTGTAGATCAGGTGAACTCTAGTCCTTCCTCAAAATTTGGGACCTAGAGCACAACTGATGCTACCCCAAATACATAAAATCTCAACACTCCCTCTTAGCATCAAGGGTGTGCTCTAGCAATACATCACACTATGCATTACATGATTTCGGGCACTGGTTCTGTGTTTCTAAAGCTTAGCCTCCTGCCACTCAACTCTGCACTGCTGCTGCCATTCTGTACTGCTGCCCATGACTCTGCCACTACCACTGCGACCTCCGTAATGTAGCTCCCTCTTCTTTGGAAGACCACCCTTTCCTCTAGTGGAAGGGGTTCTCGATCATCCCCATCTTCTCTCTGAAGTAAGTGAACTTGACCTTATTCAGAGCCTTTGTGAGGATATCTGCCACTTGTTCACCTCTAGGAGTGTATCGCAACTGTACTGCTCCCTTCTGAACATAGTCTCGGATAAAGTGACACCGAATATCAATGTGCTTCGACTGGTCATGAAACACATGATTTTCAGAGAACTTGATGCAACTCTGATTATCACACATGATCTCGGTCGACTCTATTCGTTGCTTGAGTAATTTCAAGATTAATTTGCGGAGCCATATGGCCTCACACAAAGTCGTGCTTGCTTCCATGTACTCTGCCTTGCCTAAGCTTAGTGCTACGGACTTATGTTTCCTGCTGCACCAGGAGGTCATTCCTGATCTGAGACTGAAACAGTACCCACTGGTACTTTTTCAATCTACTGTGCTTCCAGCCTAGTCTGCATTTGTGAACCCACTCAATTGGATTTCATTTCCCTTGGTGTACTTTAGCCCATACTCGACTGTCCATCTCAAGTATTTGAGAATATGTTTAGTTGTTGCCCAGTGAGCCCTCCTTGGTTTCACCATGAACTGATTGAGGGTATTCATTGCATAATAAATGTCTGGTCTCGTGTTGACCAGATACATTAATGACCTGATGAGTTGTCTTTACAAAGTGGGATCAGCCTCATCATCCTCTGATGTGTCTATCTTCTTCTACTTAGTGATCATTGGCGTGGCCATGGGTCTACAGTGTTCCATCTGGAATCTTTTCATAATCTCTGTCGTGTATCTTCCTTGTCCTAGGAAGACTTCCCCTTCATGTTGCCAAACTTCTAACCCAAGAAAATAGTGCATCCATCCCAGGTCCTTCCTGTCAAATTCTTGCCAGATTCTCCTTGTAGTCCTTGATGAGCTTGGATGACCCAGTCAAAAACAAGTCATCCACATACATAACAAGAATAAGTGGCTCATCTCCTACTCTTAAGTAGTACAAGTTGGGATCTGCGTCACTCTTGACGAATCCCATCTTCTACAAGTAGCCATCAATCCGACCATATCATGCCTTGGGGTCTTGTTTCAAGCTATACAAGGCTTTCTTAAGTCTGCAAACATGAGTCTTCTGCTCATGTGTCTCGAAGCCCTTTGGCTGCTCTATGTATACTTCCTCCTCTATCACACCGTTTAGAATGCAGTCTTGACATCCATCTGGTGAATCTCCCATCCCATCTGCGCTGCCAAATAGATGATGGATCTGATTGAAGTGTACCGTACGACTGGAGCAAAGATTCTTTCATAGTCAATGCCCTATTTCTGGGCATACCCCTTTGCTACAAATATTGCTTTGAATTTCTCTATGCTGCCATCTACTACATATTTGATCTTCTAGATCCACCTGGATCCTACAACAGATCTGCCCTGTGGTCTAGGGACTACTTCCCAGACATCATTTGTCATGATGGAGCTATACTCATCTACCATGGCATCTACCCATACCTGATGTTGAGTTGCTTCCCGAAAGGTAGAGGGCTCTCCAACCTGAGCTGCCAGTGCCTGATATCTGTTAGGTTGTTTCCTTATCCTCTTCCCTTCTCTAGGAGTTCCAACAAATCCTTCTGCATCTCTAAGAATCCGTTGGAGTTCTCTGCTCGGTCTCCCATCACTGGTGGGTGGTCTCACCTGTTCTTCCTCCTATTCTTTGTCGGAGGAGCTTCCCTTAGAACAATTGTGCCTTGGAGAGGCACTGGACCTCTCCTCCAGAGGTCGTTGAGGCTGTACCAGTGGATCTTCCTCAATCTGCGTATCTATGGCCATTTCTCGAGATTTCCTAAAGGCTTTCTTTTCCATGAATTTTACATCCCTTCTTACCATGACTTTCCTGCTCTCTGGAATATAGAAGCGGTATGCCTTTGCATTCTCACTATAGCCCATCAAAAAACCATTTTCTGCAATTTGATCCAGCTTCTTCCTCTTTTCCTATGGAACGTGGTAGTATACTATGCTGCCGAATATCTTAATGTGGCTCACTTCTGGCTTGTTACATGTGAACACGCTTTCGGGAGTTACCTTCCCCAAAGCCCTATTTGGAACTCTATTCTAAATATAGACTGTTGTGTTGCAAGCCTCTGCCCATAAGAATTTGGGCATTTCCTGGTCATACAACATTGCCCTTGTAGCTTCTATTATGGTCTGATTCTTCCGTTCTGCAACTTCATTTTGATCTGGATTGTAGGGAGTTGTCCACTCTCTCTTGATGCCTTCCTGTGGACAGAAATTTGTGAAGTCTTTATCGATATATTCTCCACCATTATTTGACCTGAACTTCTTGATCCTCTTTCTTGTAGAGTTCTCCACCGATGCTTTGAAATCTTTAAACCGATTAAAGACTTCATCTTTGGTCTTCAGAAAATAGATCCAATTTTTCCTGGAGGGCATTTCCTGGTCATACAACATTGCCCTTGTAGCTTCTATTATGGTCTGATTCTTCCGTTCTGCAACTTCATTTTGATCTGGATTGTAGGGAGTTGTCCACTCTCTCTTGATGCCTTCCTGTGGACAGAAATTTGTGAAGTCTTTATCGATATATTCTCCACCATTATTTGACCTGAACTTCTTGATCCTCTTTCTTGTAGAGTTCTCCACCGATGCTTTGAAATCTTTAAACCGATTAAAGACTTCATCTTTGGTCTTCAGAAAATAGATCCAATTTTTCCTGGAATAATCATCAATAAAGGTGGCAAAATATTTTTCCCCACTGAGAGTTGTTGTAGACATCGGACCACAAATGTCAGAGTGTATTAACTCCAATACACCTTTGGCTCTGTTGCTGCTTCTTGGAAACACTGCCTTAGCATACTTCCCTAGTACGCATCCTCTGCAAACATCGTCTTTCTTTGCGCTGAGTTCAGGAGCCCCTATGACAATATTTTTCAGAATCCCCAAGGCTCCATGATGTAGATGTCCCATCCTTTTGTGCCATAACTCATTTATATCTCTGTCTTCTGTACTGTCGATCAGGGCCACCGGAAGTTCAAGCTGGAGCTTATACAACTTGTGACTCCTTACTCCGATTTGTGCCTTTTTGCTCCAATTAGGATGTTTGACATATACTTTCTCTTGAATAAAGTATAAGTCATAGCCCTTGTTTTGAAGTTGAGACACCGAGAGTAAGTTAATCCCCAACCCTGGTACATGCAGAACATTCGTGGCTCGAATCTTGTGGCCATCCTCCATCTGAAAAGTTACGATACCTCTCCCGATGGGGGTACATTTTGCCTTATTTCCCATAGTTATTTGGAAATTCATTTGCTCTTCTTGATAGCTCGAAAAACATTCTCGAACCCTCGTCATATGAGCAGATGCTCCACTGTCAATATACCAAACATCTGGAGGAGTTGTGCTTGACACACAGGCGAGATCCTCCTCTAATCTGGATGCCAACACCTTCATGTCATGTTCCCTTTGCATTTCTACGTGCTCTGGAGGACTGCGTGAACCCTTCCCTTGGTTCATGGCAGATCTTCCCTTCCTGTCAACCATGTTGTCCCTTCAGATCTACAATTGCTACGATACCATGTAGAAATTTTTGAATCTTATATCTTATGCAAAAATTACTACTGTTAACCCGATTATGCTCCTCCTACTTATGCAAGTTACTAATTGAATAAATTCAAGTTAAAATCAAAGCAAAACACATAACAGATCTCTACCAATTCAAATCTATAATAAGCACATGCACACATTGACAAGGTGACACAGTTATTTCTAGACAAGTAGTCCCCGGAAAAACCCAATGTGGGAAAACCGGTCTCTGGCTACTGGAGGGTTCTATTATTAAGAATATTTCTGAATACACAACTCAGGGTTTCAGATCTAGAAAACCCGACAGAGAAAACTCTATATTTATAGCTCACTAGCTGATCTAGGTCCAAAATAATGATTGATCCACACCCTCGAATGGGATTTATAAAACTCAGCCAAATCTACGCCTAGAAACACCAGCGCTGCCCCTAAAAGGCTCTGCGTCAACCTCTGAAGCCCCTGAAAGCCTCTGCATCAGCCTTGGATGGCCTCCAAACCCTCAGCGCTGCTCCGGAAGGGACTATGTTACCCCAGAATGGGTGACGCAGTCACTACGTTGCCCCTAATGGTCTCTGCATAACCCCTGAAGGGTTTCCTGAAAATTACGTTGTCCTTGCTGCTACTGCTACTGCTGCTTTCCTCTGCACTGTCCTTGAGTTGATCTCTTCTCTACCTCTTATGTATTCTAGACCTTGGGATCAGATCATCCCCTTGGTCTAAATTCCCCTCTCTGCAGCTGAAACACTTCTGAGTATTCTTAGCAAAGCCTGCCCTAGAATCTCAGCTTAGCTTCAGTGCTCTGCCTTTGTGTGTTTACAAATTACCCCAAGACTTTCCTTTATACTTTTCTCATTGACAAATAAACGGCCATGCTCAGATCTTGAATCAATGGCTAATATTAAAAGAAAGCTTGATTCGTGTGACATAAGACAATTTCATCGCATGTTTTATTAAATTCACTTTAATTATTTTATTTTCCTAAGTTTTAACTTAGGAAATACATTAAAATAATTAATTAATTTAATATCTCCTAAACTAGATGAAATTTCCCAAATCCATTTCTGGGTATTGTAGATCAGGTGAACTTTAGTCCTTCCTCAAAATTTGGGACCTATAGCATAACTGATGCTACCCCTAATACACAGAATATCAACACTATCAGCATTTTACTTTCTTGTTTATGTGATTGTTGTTTGATATTGGATATAAAAGTAAAGTTGCATCATAGCATAGAACATTTACGGAAATTTACATGGGATCAAAGTTGAGGTGAAGACAAAGCCCAAGTTTGTATTAAGAGAAATCACCGAAGGAGGAGCATTGGTCAAGGACCCATGGGTACCTCAAACTATAATGGCTTCAAAGTTGATGACAAGTTGACTGGGAAGATGTCTTTGGATTTAATGTTTGAAGACCAAGATGTCATGGACTATGTGCAGGGTAAAATCCAAGAGCCTCCATCATCTGCACCTACTGCTACCAAGTCAAGTATAAGAAGGGGGAAATCAAAGCAAAGCTGATCATCCGGGATTCTATTCATAAGAGTCTCATTGCCTACATCTCTAAGTTGTGCACATCCAAGGAGATGTATGATAAGTTAGTCAATATGTTCAAGGCCAACAATGCAAATCAAGTCCTTTTCTTTAAGAACCAGCTGAAGAATCTAAATAAAGGTAGGGATGAATCCGTTCAATATTATTTTCTGAAGTTGACCAAAATCAGAAATAATATTTTGGCCATTGGGGAGACAATAGCTAATCGAGAAATGGTTCTCACTGCACTTGGAGGTCTCTCCTCCGAATGGCATGTATGCAATACTACCATTCGCAATAACAATGTGATTCCTGATTTTGACGAAGTATTGTCGAGATGCACTCAAGAGGAAACAAGAATGAAGGAATATGAAAATGAAGGTAATGTCGCCTTCACCGCTCATGCTAAGAAGAAGAACAATGGTGGTTCGAGGAACCATGAAAGAGCAGGGACCCAAGCAAAGAAAGAAAGATGTTACACATGTAACAAGACCAGTCACTATGCTAGAGAATGCCCTAATAAGAAGGATTCTCCTGGGGATGATGACAACAACAACAACAGGAAGAATGGCAATCAAAGGAACAACAGGTTCAAAGGAAGGAGGAAGGCTCCCTCTGGTCGCAATGGAAATGGGCTTCAAGAAACTCCAGGTATGAGGAATCAAATGTTGTTGATGATAAAAGAAATGAATTCATTCTTTTATCTGCCCTTGCTTCTGCATCTCCACCCGACACTATGGATGTCTAGTTGATTGATAGTGGTGCCTCAAGGCACCTCATTGGGTTTAAGGAAGCACTTTCTGATTTGGTTGAGAAGGATACTAATCTGAAAATTATCCTTGGAGATAATGCCACATAGCTCGTGAAAGGGACAGGGACTGTGACCCTCCACTTATCTCAAGGTCAACTCTTCCATTTGCAAGATGTAGTATATGTACATGATTTGAAGAAGAACCTTGTGTCTATTTCAGCCATGGAAGACAAAGGTTTCAATGTGGTATTCGTTGATGGGAAGGTACGCATCTGGAAGAAGAGTTTCAAGGAAGCTATCATGATTAGGTTTAGAGTTGATACACTCTACCAGGTTGGAGGAAGTCTATTGGGGGATATGGCATGTGATACTATCCGTCAAACTGAACTATGGCACCGGAGGTTTGGACACCTTCATTATAAAGCCCTTCCCGAAGCAAGGAAGGTGGTGACAGGGATGCCCGAATTCAAAATTGATCATGAAGGTGTATGTTAGGGTTGTGTCGAAGGAAAACATACAAGGGGACCTTTCGCCTCAAGTGTCACAAAGGCATCTGATGTCTTGCAATTGATACATTTTGATTTGTCTGGTATGCTGCCCATGACATCCTTAGGAGGATGTTCTTATTGTATGACGTTTATAGATGAATTCTCTTGCAAGACCTGGATATACTTCTTGAAGAAGAAGGATGAGGCTTTCATGTGGTTTCGTATTTTCAAAGCCTTGGTGGAAAATCAAACATGGAAGAAGATCAAGATTTTGAGGGCCGATAATGGCACTGAATATGAGACGAACGAGTTTAATAACTTTTGCAGAGAAGCTAGCATCAAGAGGGAGACCACAAATGTATATACTCCTGAGCAAAATGGCGTTGCTGAAAGAAAGAATAGGACCATTGTGGAAGTTGCCCGTGCCATGCTATGTGACCAAGGTCTTCTGAAGTTTCTGTGGGGAGAAGTTGTGAACAGTGTTGTGTACATACAAAACCGATGCCCGCATTCCGCTTTGGACTCCAAAACTCCCGAAGAGGTTTTCTCTGGTAAGAAACCCGATTTCTCTCATTTTAGAGTTATTGGTTGTCCTGTTTATTTTCATGTGCCGAAAGAGAAGAGGAGCAAGCTGGATGTTTCTAGGAAGAAGGGAATGTTTTTGGGCTACAGTGAAACTTTGAAGGCTTATAGAGTCTATGTGCCTGGTCAAAGAGAAGTGGAGATTTGCCACGATGTTACCTTTGATGAAGATGCTTCCCTCAGGAAAGTAATAAATCTTCCGAGCTCTGAGGAAGATCATGAAGCAAGGTCTGGGAATCAGGAAGAACCGAAGCATGAGATGATGCCCGATGTTGAAGGATCGATGGAACCTATTGTTCCACCTCATTCACTGAAGAGAAGACCCTCATGGCTCAAGGATACTCTCGAGGATGCTGAGAGACATATGCCCCCAGGGGGACATTCTGTGAAAGCAAGAAGCCGAATAGATACCAAGGGTATCTAGCAGCCATGAGTACGATCGTACAATCTGAGCCTGGATCTTTTGAAGAAGTCGTAAAGCATCAAGTCTGGAAGGATGCTATGCACGAAGAGTACGAGTCCATTATGAAGAATGATGTCTGGGATGTGGTTCCGAGACCGGAGGACAAAGCTGTTGTCACCTTGAAATGGCTCTATAAGATCAAGCATGGATCTGATGGTAGTGCTGAAAAATTCAAGGCAAGATTCGTTGCCCGAGGCTTATATCAAAAGGAAGGTGTAGACTATGATGATATATTTGCACCTGTGGCCCAATATATCACCATCCGATCTATCATAGTCCTTGCTGCTATGCAAGGATGAAATCTTCATCAGATGGATGTGAAGATCTCATTTTTTCATGGTGTGATAAAGGAAGAGGTGTATCTGGAGCAACCTCTGGGGTTCGAAGTCCGGGATAGAGACACTCACGTATGCAGGTTGAAGAAAGCCCTCTATGGGTTGAATCAAGACCCCGCGGCTTGGTACGAGAGGATAGCTACTTGATGAAGTTGGGTTTCACTCGTAGTAATGCTGATCTGAACCTTTACTTCAAGGTTAATAGAGAAAAGCCTCTCATTCTGGTGCTCTATGTGGACGATCTCTTACTAACAGGTGTTGACCCTCTTATTCATCAGTGTAAGAGGGAGCTCGCTTCTGAGTTCGAGATGAAGGACTTAGGACTGATGCATTACTTCCTAGGGTTGGAGGTCTAGTAGAGACCTGGCGAAATTTTCCTTTCTCAAGGAAAATATATCGTGAAGCTGCTAGAAAGATTTGGAATGGTGGACTGTAAGTCCATGTCGGCACCAATGGAGCACAACTTTAAGAAGTCGAGTGGCAGCGCTGCTGGGCTCGTGCTAGTAAATCCTACTGAGTATCATCAACTCATAAGGGCCCTGATGTTCTTAGTGAACACCCGTCCGGACGTATGTTTTGCAGTGGACACTTTGAGTCAACACATGGTTGATCCTCATCACATTCACTGGGTTGGTGCCAAGAATCTGTTGAGATATCTTCGGGGCACGATAAACCATGGGCTAAGATACACTGCCGGGAGCATGACACTCCATGGATATGTTGATGCCAATTGGGCTGGCAATGTGGTGGATCGCAAGAGAAAATATGGATGCTTCTTCACACTTGGGTCTGCTTCGATATCTTGGATGAGCAGAAGCAGAATTCGGTGGCTTTGAGTACTGCTAAGGCAGAATACATTGCAGCGAGTATGGCCTATTGTGAAGAAGTTTGGTTGCGAAAGCTCTTCAGTTAGTTGTTCGAGCATGTGCTAGACACCATCATTATCCTTTGTGATAACCAGAGTGGGATTTGTTTGTTAGAGAATCCCGTGTTTCACGATCGATCCAGGCATATTGATATTAGGTACCACTTTATCCGGGATATGGTACAGCAAGGCGCTGTAAGGCTCAATCATATAGGAACTGATGAGCAGGTCGCGGATATTCTCACAAAGCCCTTGGGAAGGTCAATTTCCTAACCTTTCGTGAGAATCTTGGTATCGTGGAACGACCCTATTCTGAGGGTCCTATTGGACGATGAGCTCTGGGAGCTCCGAGAGGCTTTGGGGATAGCTTCTTCAAGCTATAAGAAAGCACAGGGTTAGGCTTGTCGAACCTTGTTGGTGTGCTTCTGCCCCACCGTTATGATATGAGTTGTTTCACCTCTCTTTGATCTGTGCCCCGTATGCATCCTACCCATGGAGTCTCGGACTCATGGGAAGTACCTCTCATTTGGCCATTGAGGTGGGAAAAGCTAGAGACCAGTAGCAAAGAATTGGGATCAAGTCTAGTGAGGTTTCGAACCTCTAACTAACTTCGGGTCAGTTAAACTAACTCCGGGTTAGTATATGACTCTCTTGAGTCTAAGTGAGGTTTCAGACCTCCAACTGACTTTGGGTCAGTTAAACCAACTTCAGGTTGGTATGAAACTCCTTTGAGTCCTATAGAGGTTTCGGACCTCTGAGTTGATTTTGTCAGCCAAGAGTGATGTCTTTGTGACTCACCTTTTTGTTTTGAAATAAAGAAGCCAGCAAAGAAAGTTACAGTGGGATGACGCACGATGTTTGGATGTCACAGGTGAATGGAGTTCTCCCTAGTTGAGAGGGAGTGTTAATTTTGGACAACTAGGTCCAAACTCCATGTTGTGATGCTCAGATGAAGATGCCAATATCTTTATTGGATTCCCCTTTCAGAGAGGTGCAAGATTGATCTAAATATTATCTTGATCTGATGAGAACATTTATTTTGAATTAATTCCACTTATGTGCAAGGTCGGCAAGAATTGTAATGTAGGCTTGGAGCCCCAATAGATGTGTCACACACCCTCTCTGATGGATATATATAGGTCAACGTTGGAGATCATTTTCACCATCACTCATCACACATTCTCTCTCTGCATTTGATTGGTTCGATTATCATCTTGGAGGCTCTTCTTCTCTCTCACGAGGGAAAATGCAACAAGGGTTTTTCTATTTTGACCTAGGGTTTCAGCACAGATTTGACTAGTGTTGACTTTGGTCAACGCATAGTCATCTTGACCTCAAACTCTCCATAAATTCCGATTTCTGCAATCCGCATTTTTTGGCACAAAAATCAAGGTAGTGTTGACTTTTTGCTTCTATTGTTTTGCGTTGACCGTTGAATGGACAACATTAACTTTTGTTGACTTTGGGTTGACTGTTGTAGCATTGTTCGAGAGGGTTATGTGAAACATTCTGGTTGGCTGATTGTGTATAGACTTTGTTGGTTGAAGCATCCTGTTGACCGCCGTAACGCACCACAACACATATATTTTGTTGATCAAGTTAAGTGTATTTTTGGCTTGTCTTCCGTCGATCTATTGGTATGTTCTATCATCATTTTAATTTATTGTTTATGTGATTGCTATTTGATATTGGGTATAAAAGTAAAGTTGCATCATAGCATAGAACATCTATGAAAATTTACACTCTTTGATTATATGTAAATATGAATACCTCCCTAGTTAAGAGGGAGTGTTGAAGAATGTAACTAGGTTCAGTCTTCACAAATTGCACTCGAGTCAAAATGAAATGTATTTGTCAAAAGAAAAGCAATTTTTTTTAATTATTATTATTGAATTGACTTGTCAAAACATGGGTTTCATGCCCGGGTCAATTGTCTTAGGTTAAGCCTCCATTGTACGCTTCAGGTTGTTGTCAAAAGTCAAATTTTCTTTGGTCAAAGACTCTTCCATAAAGGTATCCTTGTTGTCAGCCTCAAAAAGAATCATCATCAAGTCAGCTTCCCTCAATGAACTCATCTCAGCCTAATGCAGAGACACATCTCTTTATCAATTCATGTCAACTCATTTATGATGGACAAACAACTATATATATGTGTGTAAGGACTCCGCTCAAAGCACAGGAAAACAGTTCAGATAAAATTTCAGAGAGAATTTTTGGTGCCATTGTAGTAAGGAAGTTCAGGCCAAACTCATAGAAGGAGTTTCGGTGGAATCACAGTCTTAACCTCGCACAAATCACAGTCTCGGTGCTATCACAAGTTCGGTGCCATTACAGTCTCAATGTTATCACAGTTTCGGTTCTATTACATTTTGGTGCAAACACAGTGATGAGGTCTTGGTGCTATTACAGTGATGAGGTCTCAGTGCAAAGACAATGACAAAAATTCGGTGCTAAGACAATGACATGAATTTTGGTATACCTCAAAATACAAGTTCAATGCAAACACAGTGAAAGGAAGTCATTGCTTAGAAGAGCGAATATTGAATCATATTGGAATTTTTCAAGAAAGAAGGATGCATTGAGTACCCATTGAAGAATGGAATATACTACACATAGAATTGAAGAATAACACACAAGGATGACTTGATGGAGGGAGTTTCTAGTCTAGGTTATGAGGGTCTTGGTCATATCATCTTGTTTTGAATCTACTGAAGGAATAATTTTGACAGAGTTTTCACCTAGAGTGGGGTTTTGCCCTGGCTATGCACCTACATCTTGTGTCCGCTTATATTTGTTGCTTAGCATTAGTCTTGATGATAAGAAAAGATAATTCGAAAGATAAAATAATAACAATGAAAAACATCACAAGATAATGTCATAATAAGAGAAATCATTTAATTGACACTCTTTGGATTTCCTAGCATGGGAAGATATCTCATCTACAAGATCAACCATATTAGCACGATAAATGTATAATAATAATCATAATAGTATATAAACATCATTTCAACAATTGTCCAATCACTAATGCATGATCATACCAATCACATACCATGACCTCATACACGACAACTAGCACCATGTCAATGTATGCACAACAACATATAAACACTAACATGTATAACCAATGCATAATTGACATACACTCATGATAGCCACATCCAAAAACAACACCATCAACTTTCACATGGCGACACAACTCCAACCATGACCTCCACCGTGCATACACAATACGAACATAGACCATAAGAATAGAGATCACATATGCAACAGACATGTATGCATGACCAACACATTTCCCATTCAATCCAAAGGGTGAACCATGCTCTGATACCACTTTGTAACTCCCTTCTCCCAAATTTACCCAATTTAATCGGTTCGCTAGGGTAAACATGTGACGAGAGGCTACTATGATTTGATTCAACTTCCCATGTATAGTTAAGGAAGTGGAACCAACTAAACCAATCAATTTGACCTTTCAAGAGCCAACCAACCCTTCCAGGTGACCAACCGCCGAGGTAACTTTTCCTTTTGCTAATATGGACCCTCAACTGCTCCCATGTAAGCCATGTATGCGACTGAGG
This sequence comes from Pinus albicaulis, assembly GCA_034641835.2. Taxonomy (NCBI): domain Eukaryota; kingdom Viridiplantae; phylum Streptophyta; class Pinopsida; order Pinales; family Pinaceae; genus Pinus; species Pinus albicaulis. The sequence goes on along the minus strand of CM076572.1, from coordinate 198,198,730 downwards.
CCTTCTAGTCACTCCCATAGTAAGGCATGCCAACAACTGTGGATTTTTCCAAGCAGTTATGTGCTAATGACCCCGAATTCTGAGCCACTTTTTTAGGGCCACGTCTCAGGCCACTTCGCAGAACTTCATGAAACCTTCATAAATGAATAATGACAATGGAACAAAAATACTAATGCAACCACTGATGCAAGTACTTGATCTGACCCCTACTATCCATGACAAGCATTTCGTCAAACATGTCACAAATTCAATCTATAGGTCATAACAACATATTTGAGCATAGGGCTCTCATACTTATCCGAGATTCGTAACAAATCATTAATGTCTTATCACAATAGTTACATTATCATCTATTAGGTCATATGTTCATTGCACATTCATTTGCTAATCAAAACATGATGAGAGCCATACATCAAGTCCGTCATGAAACATACTCATAACCAACATATAACCAACAAAAATAACAATGATATAACAACCATAAGAATTACATATGAACCAATACATTTACATGTGAAATACCAAGGAGAAGAATCTCTTATTAATTAATGCAAAAGACAACCAGGTCTGGGACTTCAATGAACCACCCGATCATAGATTAGGCTGAATCACATTTTCCTTTCAACAAATCACCCTCGTGCCATATTCCAAGCATGAATGTGGAACTAACAAAAAAACCAACCAGGGCTTCCTCCGATTTTACCGCAATCCCCATCAGATCACTAGGCTCAAACCTTCATCAATACAACCAAGCTTTACCGCAATCCCCTCCGAATCACTGGGCCCTAAACAAGCACGGACGCCTCTGGATCTCTCCACCTAAACCGTGAGGAATTTATCCATCTCAGCCTCTCGGTTTTACCTTGTATCTCGCCATTACCGATCAAGGGATTCCTAGGACTACGAGGTCTCCACCCTCTGGGCTTTACCGTGTATCCTGCTATTACTAGTCAAGGGATTCTTAGGCCCAATCAAGGGTATTCACCTCTAATATTTATCGTGTTTCCCGCCATTCATTAGTCGAGGTGTTCACAACCAGGTTTTATCGTGTATCCCATCCCGGGATTCCTAGGCCTTTTGAATACTCCTGAAACCACTACACTCATCTTCGAGTCCATCCGACAATCCAGCTCAACCAAATACAAGAGAACCCAACACACCATGGCTATTTGGAAATGGCAGGCAATGTTGAAGAACACTGTCACACCTGGCAAATCGCATGCCAATGACAACGAGAGGACCAAAACCCCACATGGATGTCAAATCTAGCAAAGAAATCACACATGCAATTCGATACTTGTAAGTAATCCTGCAATAGTTGCTTGATAATTTTCTTCCTTACTTGATTTTTGCTTCCCTTCGCCTTCTTTGTCCTTACTTTTCTTTCTTGATCCAATGCTAGAGTGCTCTAAGAAAACTATGTATCCAAGAGTGAGAGATAAAGAGAATAAAGAGAGAGCTCCAAAACTAAACTGACAAAAGCAACTGATGCTCAAAAGCCTTTTTATTAATGAGGCCTATATTGTTTTCAATTTTCCATTATTTTCCTTCTTTTTCTTCCTCACATGCAACATGTGACCTTTCACCTTCATTTCTCCTAATTTCCATTATTTTCATAACTAAAATGTCAAAAATGTCATTTTGATTTTCCAAATTTTTTTCCATTGCCTTTGTCAATTTCCCTTAGCCCTAATAAACCAAATGAACACCCACACTAGGATGTTTTACCCAAATTCAACTTGGAATAAGTGTCCCATGACCTTGGTTATTATTTTTCTTTTATTAATTTTATTTACATGAAATTTTGACCAGGGTTGTTACAACTGTGATCTTTATCTCATCACATGAATCAAAACCCGGGACATGTTGCACGATAACAACAATTTTATGCTTCCCTTTGCCACCATACTTCTTAGGCTTTAACGCTAGATGTAGTTTCCGACAATTCTCCTCATCATGCCCTTCTTTCTTGCAATAAGAGCAAGAGGGTTTTTCTTTCTTTTTCTTTGTTGTTGTTGTCTTTTTTGCATGGTCATCTTGTTCATTTTTTCTCTTTTTTTCAAGATTTCACACTAGCTTCATCAAGATTGGTGGAATGAAACAACAATGAATGTTGAAAATAGTTGTACAAAGTGCTAGTATATATCATCAAAGTATCTGGTAAGTCTAAAGGAATATTCAATGCCAATGCTTGCTTACTAAACTCCTATGTAAAACTTTGAACGTTCTGACCTTTTGCCTTGTCTCAAATGTTGCACTCCATCGTGGATTTTTGCCTATAACCCAATGGGTAAAATGTAAATTTAGACCATGACCAAAGGATTTTACCATTAGGCTTACTACCTTTCTGAAGTTTTCTCTCCCACAATACAAGAGTTGTATATTCTGGATAGCCATGTTGGGTTGGGTTCTCTTGTCATATATCAATTTTTTGTTATCCGAAATGCATTTTTCAATATGTAAATGGATTTAGCACTATCAAAAACCCTCAGGCACCCATATTTTAAAAATTTGATAGCTCAACATTGGGGTTTCAAAAATTTTGGCCAAGATTTAATTAGATTTGATTGGAAAACATCACTGGAAAATAGGTTAAAAAATCTAATATTTCGCCTATTGTCATTCATAATAATAAAAATCATGTTAATTCAAGCATTTCATTAAACTTCTGCAAATTATATTCATAATTGCCCTCACATGAAAATAGTGAATGTAGATATTCAATAAAATCAAGCAAGTCACTTTTTGTCATTGTGGGGAATTGAACCTTGATAAGTGACTTGTTACATACTACTATCTTCACAGCTGAACCCTAACCCCATTATATATATATATGCACACACAAATAAATACACGATAATTACACATACATATTACAGAAAGTGGTGCAATTCATCTCTTCAAAGAAGAGTACAAGCTAAGTCATTATTAGATCAAACTAGCCTTCCCCATTTAGAATGGTATTTGGTTATTTGATGGGCTATTTTTCTTTTCAATATAAGTATACTGAGATTGTTTTATCCTAAACCAGAGCTTAACACACCCTTTCCGTTCTAATTTAAAGAAATTGTCAAAAAAAATCTCAGGTATTTGTAATAATTTTAGAAGTTCATTCCCTACAACAAAAACATTAATTATAACACAATGGGTAGGGCAGAGAAGTCAAACCTATGAATGGGACGATACATAGAATTGGTGCTCACTGGACATTCAAGCAGCTCATGGACACCGCTGACGGCAACGACAAAGGGCTTGACTGTTGATGTAGGGTTATTTTTCAATTCATATACTTCTGAATCTGCTGGAATCAGTAGTAGGGTTTATCACTAAACTCCATGAATTCCACAGCCCAATGACATAACTTCTGTTGTGAGATGTCAAGATACCAACTTCAAGCTTTGATTCCTCCTGTAATGATCAATGCAGAACTTATAACAGAACAAGATGCAGAGACTTTTATGACCCATGGAACTATTCTAAGCATATAAATAAGAAAATCCTGTAACACTATGTTTCAGAGTTAAAAACCCCTTCCCAATGCAAATCCCCAAAAGCATTTTGTGGGTCCTTCAAATCCCACTTCGCTTCGGTTCTCAGCTAATTAAAAACACAATATCTATGGGGAAAAGTTGCATCTGTTTGGAGCTTATGGAATGCCAGAAAAAAACTGAGTGTGAACACTGGTAACTCATGTTTTATGATTGGCTGTATTTAATTTCTGAGATATCTAGCAACTTTTCAGTGTCCAATTTTAGGATCGTAATTTCTTTCCGCTTATCTCTCTTTTGATTGTTCGTCCAACATTTAGATCAAACATGCATGGAACGGAATCGAAAGATGCACCATAGAGAGGGACCTCACAGTTTCTGAGACAACTGATCAATTGTAGTCGCTGCAGGGTTGCATATTAAGAGGGAGGGATCTGAGGTTTCATGTTTTGTGCACTTCTTTCAGTAGGGCTATTTGCGAAAAATAGAAGCCTAGAGAAGAATGTGCTCCCATAGTACTAGATACCCATTCCCCCTCCCTATTAAGTAAATCCCTATTAAGTCAATTTTCCATCCTCCACCTATAAGAGACATTTTAAACATCAGGGATTTTATCTTATTAGAGCAAGAGTTATTTATTTCTGCAACCAACCCATGCTTTGGAAGTCCATTGAAGTGTGGTTGCAATGCCTTCAACGAAAGATTGTAAGCCTGGCTAGCAGTGTTTTTCTGTGTAGCCCCTTGTTATAATATTTATGTTAACCTTGTCTAAATAAGGGAAAATAAATGAGCCTTTGGTTGACAATGGGCTGACCTTTAAAATTTAACTAATATTTCAGAAGTAAAATTTTGTTCGAATTTTTAAGTATTCCAGAACACACAGAGGAATTAAAAAAATTCCCCAAATTCAACACAGAGATTCAATTAATTATTTGTTGGACAGAGATTGCACACAATAACTATTTCATTAAAACTAAAAATCTATTACAGAGTGGCTCAGAACTGTTGTTCTCGCTTTCACAAAAATACAACTACTTCACACACACTGCAAAATTTCTGCTCTCTGTCACTTACAAAATGCACACACAGTGTTTTACAAAATCTGCTCTCTATTTTTAAATACAGAGTTTCACACTCTGTCTCTCCAAGGAAAAATACACAGCAGTGTTTTTGTTTCAGCCTTCAGACTTTTACAATGCACAGTCCACTCACTTTTCATCACTCTTTTTTTTTTTTAAAACATTTACTAACTTTATATATATATTATAGTCCTAAGTTAAAACTTTTAACTCTATGTCTAAAAACCTTTGTCGCAGCCTTTTAAAAAAAACAAGACATACAAAACATTTGTATATGAGGTTTTGAAACCTTAATACACTTTCAAGTCTCGACATAAAATAAAACGTGAACCTTAACCCATGGTTTCAAAACCTTTGCAGATTTCAAAAACGAAATTAAATCCCTTTGTATGAATTATAGCATACCAAAATGTTGATATGACATCAACTCAATGGACGCGCGATAAGAATTAAATTGGGCTCATAAAATCTTATCGGGTCCAAAATGGAGCTCTGCTGACCGCACTCCATTTCTACGCGATATGCATTTTATTGGTTGTTGCCTCGCTGCATTGGCATTGGGGTCAAACACCCATTCAAAAACAATTTAACGCGCGGTAAAAACTGTGGTTTCTGTAGAGTTTTAAATGCAGGTTGGTGCGTTGTAATGGTGAGGCATGGCAGATTTTAAACAGGGTTGCATGGTGTGTGAACCACAAATCCTTTAATGCAACTGCAGGAAAAATGGCTACGACCTTCCAAGAAAATAAACTTCCAGAGTTTTTTTTTTTAAATTTGTGATGGTGTTAAGCAAACAAAAGAACAGTATTTAATCCTTCATCCTCCTTTGCATTGTTGCAGTTGAAATTAATATTTCAACACTCCCCCTTAGATTCAACTGCTGGGTTTTATGTCACACCTATGCATTTCCTTAAATAACTAAAACTCTTTTGTCCCAATGGTTTTGTGAAAATGTCTGCAAACTGCTCCTCTATTCTGCAATGTCTCAGAACAATTTCTCAATTGTTCACTAGCTCCCTGATGTAGTGAAACTTGGCATCTATGTGTTTCGTTCTCTTGTGAAACACTGAATTCTTTGACAATGCTATAGCTAAGCTATTGTCACAATACATTACTATGCCCTTTACTTGTTCCTGACATAAAATTCTCAACATTCTCTTCATCCAAACTGCTTGACATGTTGCTGTTGTAGCTGCCATATACTCTGCTTCTGCGGTAGATAAAACCACAATTGGTTGTTTCTTAGAAGCCCATGAAATGGCTCCTGAACCCATATGAAAAACATAACCATATGTACTTTTCTGGTCATCTATACTTCCAGCCCAATCACTGTCAGTGTATCCAATCAATTCAGAATTTTATGAAGTGGTATATAGAATTCCATACCTTTTAGTTTCTTTCACATATCTCAAAATTCTTTTTGTTGCTTGCCAATGTGCCTCCTTTGGCCTTTCCATAAATCTGGAAATTAAACTCATAGCATGCATAATATCCGGCCTAGTTGCAGTCAAATACATGAGGTTGCCAACTATGCTCTTGTACAAACTAGGATCAAAATCTTTGTTGCTGTCATCTTTGCTGAGTTTCAATCCCATCACTGTAGGAGTAATTGCTGCCTTGCAATCCTACATATTAAATCTTTCCAAAACTTCATTTACATATTTATCTTGAGAGATAAAAATCTTATTTTCATTTTTCTCTACTTCTATTCCTAAGTATTTCAGCAATCCCATATCAGTCATCTCAAATTCATCCTTCATGACTGATTTAAAATTCTTAATGAGGTAAACATCATTACTTGTAAAGATCACATCATCAACATATAATACAACGATCAGCATCTTACCATCTTTCTCCTTGATGTATAATGTGGGTTCTCTTTCACATTTTTCAAAACTATTTTCCAGTAGATAGGGATCTATCTTACTGTACCATGCTCTTGGTGCTTGTTTCAGCCCATAAAGAGTTTTCTTCAATCTGCATACTTTGTTCTCTTGGCCTTCTTTCTCATAGCCCATAGGTTGTTCAACATAAACCTCTTCCATCAAAACTCCATTTATGAATACTAATTTCATATCCATTTGGTAAACCTTCCATTTGTGTTGTGCTGCTATGGACAACACTGCTCTCACTGTTTCCATTCTTGCAACCGGTGCAAAAGTTTCTTCATAATCTCTTCCATGTTGCTGCTTGTAGCGTTTGACAAGAATTCTGGCCTTGTGTCTTTCAATCTTACCTTCAACGTTGCTTTTGGTCTTGTAAACCCATTTAACTCCAATAACTTCTTTGCCTTTTGGGAGATCAACCAATTCCCATGTTTTATTTTTCTCTATGGCATTCATTTCTTCATCCATAGCATCTATCCATTTTTTATCTTTTATAGCTTCTTCAAAATGAATATGATCATCTACAAAACAATACAATGTAAATAAAGAGTTCATACCTTCATTTGCTGCCTCTTGCTTATAAATATCATTCAAATTTTTAAATATGGTTCCTATTTCACTTGGTGTACTTGTGCTTGTAGAAGCACTCAAATCTGCGCCTTGTGGTGTGCGTGAAGAAGCACTATCATTACTTCTCAAGGGTGTCATCATTCTTGCTTGTGGTGTCCCTTGCTGTCCTTGTGTTGGTGAAGGTGGTGCTGCTAATGAGGTATTCATTTCAGCGATTTCTTCTTCATCATCATCATGAGACAATCAGCTCTTCACATTGACTATTTTCTCAATGCTTCCATCCCAAGCTTCTTCCTCAATGCACTGAACATCTCTGCTTGTAACAACTTTCTTGGTGGATGGGTTATACAATCTATATGCCTTGGATTCTTCACTGTATCCAATAAAAATGCACTTCTTCCCTCACTGTCCAACTTCTTCCTTAGCTGATTTGGAATGTGTGCATAAGCCCCACAACCAAAAACTCTCATGTGGGTGACACCTTGTTTTATGCCACTCCATGCTTCTTCTGGAACTCTGTTCATTACTGCTTTGGTTGGGCATCTATTCAAGATGTATGCTTCACATTGTACAGCTTCAGCCCAATAATCATTTGGCAAATGTTTTGCCTTCAACATACTTCTTACCATATCCATGATTGTTCTATTTTTCCTTTCAGCAACTTCATTTTGCTGCGGTGTGTACTTCGCTGTGAATTGCTTGTGTATGCCATTTTTTCTGCAAAAACGCAGAAATTCTTTTGAGATATACTCACCTCCTCTATCAGTTCTTAAAACTTTTATGTGCTGCCCACTTTGGTTCTCAACAAGTGCCTTAAAGTGGCAGAATTTTTCAAACACTTCACTTTTACATTTCAATAAATAAACTCAAGTTTTCCTTGTGAAATCATCAATAAAAGTCAGCGTATAATGGCTGCTTGCTAGTGATGGTGTTTGCATTGGTCAACACAAATCTGAATGGACGATTTCTAAGAGTGCCTTTGCCCTTATGCTCTTTCCTGATGGAAAGTTTTCTTTGTATTGTTTGCCTAAGATGCAGCCTTCACATAAGCTGTCCGGTTTCTCAATCAATGGTAATCCCTTTACCATTCCTTTTCTATGCAACAAATTTAGTCCTACAAAATTGAGATGTCCAAATCTCAAGTGCCATAACCAGTTTTCATTTTTTGCTTTTCTTTGGAATATCTCTTGTGTCACTGCTGCCATTTCAACTCCTTTCTTCAAATCTGTTCTCATCTTGAGAGGGAACATTATGTTCCTTGTCATCTTCACTTGTGCAATGCATTGTTTGCTTGGTGGTTTATCTATGATGGTGCATACATCATCTTCAAAGAAAACATTGTACCCCTTTTGAATGAGTTGTCCAATGCTCAAGAGGTTACACTTCATACCAGGAACAGTATACATCTGATATGGATCTTCCTTCTCTCTTCTTTGTCAAAACACTTACTCTGCATTTTCCCATCACAGAGACCTTACTGTCTATCCCCAATGTTACTTGAGACTTTACATTTTCATCTAACATGGAAAACATGGCAATGTTATCAGTGATATGGTTGCTACATCATGAATCTAGAAACCATATATCTTCATTCTTCTCTTCTTCAACCATATTACATGCTAAAAACAACTTATCTTGACTGATATTTTCTTTTGTAAAATTAGCACTGGGTATATTCCCTATGTCACTCTGTTTCTTCCTACATTCATTGGCATAAAGCCCATACTTATTACAGTAATGACATTGGACTTGGGATTTATTATACATTTGTCCATGTGCTTGATTTTGTCCACCTTGTTGGCTGATGCCTTGGCCTTAGTTCTGATTTTGATAGCTGCTCCTTCCACTTGCAGAATTGTTTCTTCCTCCTCTGTTTTGGCTTCTGCCTCTTCTTTTTCCTTTATAGTTTCCTCTGTCTTGACCTCTTCCTCTTCCAAAGAACATTTGGATCTTGAAGGCATGCTCCAAAGATGAGTTTGCATTTCTACCCAATCTTTGTTCATGTGTCATCAGTGATGCATGAAGCTCATCAACTGAAAAATTTGAGAGATTCTTTGTCTCTTCAAGGGTTGTGACTATCACATCAAACCTTGAAGATAAACTCCTCAATACTTTCTCCACTATCATTCTTTCTTCAAGTGTCTCTCCATGAGACCTTATCTGGTTAACCAACCCAATCACATGTGTGAAAAATGAGTCTATGTTATCAGACTCTTTCATACATAGAGTTTCAAAATCTCTCCTCAGCAATTGTAGCGTTGTTGTCTTCACCTTCTCCATACCTTGATAGGCAATCTGGAAGGTATCTCATACATCCTTGGACCTCTTAGCTGCTGCTATCTTTGGAAACACATTTTCATGTACTGCTTGATAGAGATAGAAGAGGGCTTCTGAGTCCTTCTTTCTATCGCTCTTCAACAAATCCTTCTCTGCTTGTGTCAAGGCATTAAAGGCATTTTCATCTGTTGGTTCTTCAAAATCATCTTCAACAAGCTCTCATAAGTCTTGAGAGGCAAACAGGGCTCTCATGGTGATTGCCCAATAATCATAGTTCTTCCCATTGAATTGTGGAAGCTGAGTATTTTCAATACTCATGCTTGTGCTGGCTCCTACTATGGCTAGCACTTTGAACTATGTTTAAATAACTTGACTGTGTTTTTAAATAAACTCTCTCTGCCTAAGAGACAAACTTTGTCTTCAGAAAGACTTCTCTGGACTGCACTCTTTTACAACAAAACAAAATTCTGTTTCTGAGAAATACCTTGCACTTTTGCTGAGCTTTCACTCTACCGAAGAACTGCTGCAACAAATTCCTTCCTTCAGCTTCTTTGACAAACTTCAAAGAGCCTGGACTAGCTTTGATACCATGTTGGAATTTCTGAGTATTCCAGAACACATAGAGGAATAAAAAAAATCCCCAACTTCAACACAGAGATTCAATTAAAAATTTGTTGGACAGAAATTGCACACAATAATTATTTCATTAAAATTAAAGATCTGTTACAGAGTGCCTCAAAACTGCTGTTCTGGTTTTCACAAAAATACAACTGCTTCACACAGTGCAAAATTTCTGCTCTCTGTCACTTACAAAATGCACACACAGTGCTTTACAAAATCTGCTTTCTGTTTTTAAATATAGAGTTTCACACTCTGTCACTCCAAAAAAAAAATACACAGCCGTGTTTTTGTTTCAACCTTAAGTGTTTTACAATGCACGGTCCATTCACTTTTCAACACACTCCTTTAAAAAAGAAAAGATTTACTAACTTTAAATATATATATTTACAAAAATATATATATATATATATATATAGTCCCAAGTTAAAACTTTTAACCCTACGTCTAAAAACCTTTGCCGCGGCCTTTTAAAAAAAACAGGACATACAAAACATTTGTATATCAGGTTTTGAAACCTTAATATACTTTCAAGGCTCGGCATAAAATAAAACGTGAACCTTAACCCATGGTTTCAAAACCTTTGCGGATTTTTAAAACGAAATTAAATCCCTTTGTATGAATTATCACTTATCAAAACGTTGCTATGACATCAATTCAATGGACGCGCGATAAGAATTAAATTGGGCTCATAAAATCTTATGGGGTCCGAAATGGAGCTCTGCTGACCTTACTCCATTTCTACGCGATATGCATTTGATTGGTTGCTGCCTTGCTGCGTTTGCATGGGGGGTCAAACACTCATTAAAAAATAATTTAACGCGCGGTAAAAACTGTGGTTTCTGCAGAGTTTTAAATGCACGTTGGTGCGTTGTAATGGCGAGGCATAGCAGATTTTAAACTGGGTTGCGTGGTGTGTGAACCACTAATGCTTTAATGCGACTGTAGGAAAAATGGCTACGGCCTTTCAAGAAAATAAACTTGCAGAGTGTTTTTAAAAATTTGCGATGGTGTGTAAGCAAACAGAAAAACAGTATTTAATCCTTTGTCCTCCTCTGCACTGTTGCAGTTGAAATTAATATTTCAACAAATTTGTGGACCATTCAATGTCTCTGAACTTCTCAGGAATTACCCTGAAATAATATGTCTTCAGAACTAATCTATAATTGATAAATTCGTCATTTTATGTATTTGAAGTGTAAGGAAATCATTTGAGTAGAAAGTAAATTATTTCATTGTTTCAAACCTACCTGGACTCAGCTTCTCATGTGATCTTGCTAGTATTCCTTTCGTATTTTTCTTCGGATTTGGTTGTGTTTACAGGTTGAAAAAGAACCTTGGGTAGGTGAAGCAATTCATATTTAACAGGCACTGATGTTACAATTGTGCCTTAGGGAGATCTGCACTAGTATCTTCAATAAAACCCATCAAAATTCACACAATATTAAGAAAACTTCACCAAAAAAAATAATTGCTTTTTCATCCCGGCATAATCCCATCAAATTTCAAAGAAAAACTCAGTTCTAATCCAACAATAATCCAAAATTTATCCCCAGCCCAACTTAAAATAGCTACTACTAAAATTCAATCTTCATCTTGTAAAGAAGCTCCAACTAAAACTTCATTTCTTCGCCTACCAATCCATGGAAAATTAATACAATATGATTTCAATGTTGACATAGGGAATCCTTTATTGTTATTTATATTGTTTTAAGAATAGACAAAATTCTCACCTTGTTAGACTACCTGGCATCTTCTATTGACGGGGTTGCATATCTCTTATTCATGGTATACAGTTTTTTTCCTCGGATAACTTCCCATTTTATATATATTTTAACGATGGCTTTTAAATAACTTCTCATTAAAAACTGTGCGTTTCGCCGTATGTTACACTTCTGTTAAAAATTGAGTTTTGTAACTATCAGTGAAAGTGTATACATTACGTGGCAACTGACCAGGTAAGATGGGTATGAATCGCAGGTCATCTCACCATGTAAGATGTGCATGAATGTGTTTTGAAGGACGCAATGGAAAGCAGCATATTGCGCAGTGGCAGCGATCGATTTCCAAGTCTGTCATCGACTTCAAGAGCACGCAGATGCGAGGAGGAAGAGTTGGCATGGGCAGCAATAGAGAGGCTCCCCACATACGATCGTCTCAGAACTTCCATACTCAACGACTTTCTAAACAATCAATCAACGGGATCGAGTCTCAGCCAGATCGACGTCACAAATATTCCCCCGGACGCTCGAAAACTACTCATTCACAGACTCGTGGGAGAAACGGGCGAAGATAATGAACGCTTTCTGCTCAAACTTCGTCAAAGATTTGACCGGTTCTCAACATTTTACATTTTTTTTTACTTATTTCTGGATTTGTTTCAATTTATTATATCCACAGCATATATATATATATATATGAAATGATATGATATTTTAACTTTCACACGACTAAAAATAATTTAAATAATTTATACGACCAACGTAACCATCTTGTGTTTGTGCCATCCAGAGTGGAAATTGTCATACCGGAGATTGAGATCCGTTTCCAGGAATTGAATGTGGCTGCGGATGTTTACGTTGGAAGTCGAGCATTGCCAACATTAATTAACTGGACAGCCAATATGGTCGAGGTATTATGTTTGAAATTTTAATTGTAATACTTTTTTTATTTTCGTTTACCAGACATTTCTGTAAAGAAATTTAAAAGCATGTATATTGATATGTAGTTTATTTTTTTAACGACGTTTTGAAATATTTTTATTATTAAAAGTGACTTACATGTGTAAGTCATTTTAATTTTCGAACAAATTTGAGTTTTTTAATGTGTTTTATTGCAGTTTTTTTTTTTGGTAGTTTATTTATTTATAACTTTGGGGATTGTATGTAATTTTGGTTTTGAATTCTACGGTTTGTTTTCATGTTCTTTTATTGCATATTTATTTATTGGTTAGTTTATTTATAACTTTGGGATTGTATTTAATTTGAGTTATATCCGCATATAGCTGAATGTGTGGCTATAAAGTTTGGAATTATGATTTTAATACAAAAGTGTTTCGACAATAAACTATGTCATCGAACTATGCTATCGAGTAAACTATTTTATTGTTATTTTTAAAATAAATATAAATTTTATTATTTAATTTAATTAATTGGTTGTATTAATTTGTTTTGAAGATGAACTATATATTGGTTGGTTTGAAAGGTACGGACAAACATGTGATTATGGAGAAGTAATTTTTACAAATTATAGATCACATATTATGAAAAAGTAATTTTTACAAATTATATATCACAAAACAAATAGTATGATATATATAAAAACACGTCGTATGGTATTGCTCCCCAATAAAACCCGTGATCCAATCCAATCATTCGAACAGTCGACCCGCATAAGTGGATTAAAGTTTTTCAAAACTCGTTCTTAGATCCACTGATTATTATTAATAATAACCACTGGGTTGGATAGCGCCGTTGTGACTTGTTCGACAGAAATTTTTCTGGGATGTTGATCGCAGGATGCTTTGGGAGCGCTTCGTTTGAGAAGGACAAAGAAGAAAAACCTCACAATCCTTCGTAATGTCAGCGGTATCGTTAAACCCGGCAGGTAAATATTATCTTCAAAGATTTTAAACTTGAAGTTTATGTCGATGCTCGAAGCTCTGGGCTGATCTGTAGTTTGTGAAATTAAAATCATGAAGACTGACGCTGCTTCTTGGCCCTCCTGCGTCGGGCAAGACAACTCTGCTCTTGGCGCTTGCCGGAAAGCTTCAAAACACTCTTAAAGTATGTATTCCTTCAAATCTCAATTTCGTGCTCTTATATTTACTCAACGATATCGAATTCATTTTGTATATAAGTTTGTGTTTAGGTCGAAGGAGAAGCGAAGTATAATGGGCATGCCCTGAACGAATTCGTGCCACAGAGGACTTCTACTTACATTAGTCAGCATGATACCCATATGAGAGAAATGACCGTTAGAGAAACCCTGAACTTTTCGTCTCGTTGCCAGGGCGTTGGTTCAAGATATGGTATTTCTTTTAATTCTAAATATTTAAACTTCATCGTGTATATGACTCGTTGTCGATGGACTTAGCTTACAATCACGGAGTTACTTATAAAATGATATGTCCGTGAAAGTGGTAATTAGCCTTCATTACAGATCTGGTTTTAAAATCTCTACATTCATGTGAAAAACTTCACATCATGAAAAATAACAGGTATCTAACTTCTAATAATAATCCAGCATTTTGATCCCCATGATTAAGATCCATGCTGAATAACAGTTCTTGGCTGCAGATGTGTTGAGTGAGCTTTCTAGAAGAGAGAAACAACTAGGGGTGAAACCAGATTCCGACGTTGATGTTTTCATGAAGGTGTCCACTTCAAAATTGATCAACTTCTGAATTTAGTTAATAGATTTTTAATGAAAAATTATGGAGCTGAAATAAATACTTTGAACTGTTGTTGAACATATATGTGTAGGCAACAGCAATAGAGGGACAGGAAACCGGTGTTATGACGGACTCCGTTTTGAAGGTAAGTCTTCTTCCTACTCAGGTTCAATTTTTACGCTCAAATCGGAAATGGAAATTACATTTTGTTCGAATTCATAATCGCAATAGACATGTTTATATGACTTATGGCCTGATTGATAATGTCAAAATATTTGGTACAGATTTTGGGGTTAGACATATGCGCTGATACGATGGTAGGAGACAATATGCGAAGAGGGATTTCTGGAGGTCAGAAGAAAAGAGTGACAACGGGGGAGATGATAGTTGGAGGTGCGAAAGTTTTCCTGATGGATGAAATTTCGACGGGCCTGGACAGCTCTACAACATATCAGATTGTCCGATGCTTCTCCAATTTTGTACGTGTTATGAAGGCAACAATGGTGATATCTCTTCTACAACCTGCTCCTGAAACCTTCCAGCTCTTCGACGATATAATTCTGCTCTCAGAAGGTTATATCGTGTACCAAGGTCCCCGCGAATTTGTTTTGGAATTCTTCGAGACCATGGGATTTAAATGCCCCAAGAGGAAAGGCGTTGCAGATTTCTTGCAAGAGGTACCTCTCTAACTTTCTAAATATTAATAGGTTACAACCGAATAAGCTACAATAGAAAAGAAAAAAAGGTGACAATCTCTAGGATGAGCTTAAAAACAATGGTTAGAAATGTGAAAAATAATCCAACTGGCATATTGCCGTAGTATATATCCGATCTCTGGACCGAATGTATATCCTACCTCTGGCGGCAAAAACATTTAAATTGTTGAAAGAAGTTTTCCTTCATACTAACCATTTTAAATATGTTAAATATGTCTCAGATTTATTGAGTCATTTTAATTTTAAACTGTGAATAATAAGAATGTAGTCAATTACGAATAGTCTTCATTGTGATCGATTTCAAACTATTTTTTTCTACTATTCTTATTTTCACCCATGTTAGTTTTGTCATATTTTCATATTGATTATTTGAAAAGGACAGTTGGAATTGTAAACTATTTAAATATTTAGCTCAATCTGTTGTAGTAAACATCATACCTTGTCTCTCTTGCTCTCCAATATTAATAGATTGAATTACTATAACACAAAAATCAATGTACATTGTCAATAATTTTTTGTGCTTACATTGAAATCATTGCACACACACTATTAATCCAATGACTTTAAAATTAATGTACTATCATACATCTAATTACATCAAATCAGAAATCAACATATACACTGAAATCAATGCAACTAATGCAAGAAATCAAATAATAATAGAAAACAACATCTACACTAAAATCAATGCATCTAATGCAAGTAATGAAATATGATTAGAAATCAACATCTACACTGAAATA
This sequence comes from Pinus albicaulis, assembly GCA_034641835.2. NCBI lineage: Eukaryota > Viridiplantae > Streptophyta > Pinopsida > Pinales > Pinaceae > Pinus > Pinus albicaulis. Next base: position 198,182,960 of record CM076572.1, on the reverse strand, counting down.
AATGAGTCTAGTGCAAGTAGGAAAATAGGATTTAAAGCCAACATTTACACTGAAATCAATGCATCTAGTGCATGCAATCAAATAGGATTAGAAATCACCATCTACACTGAAATAAATGCATTTAGTGCAAGGAATCAAATAGTATTATAAATCATGTACATTTAAATCAATCCATTTAGTTAAATCATTTACATTTAAATCAATGCATTCAGTGCAAGCAATCAAATATAATTATAAATCAACATCTACGTTGAAATTAATGCATCTAGTGCAAGCAATCAAATAAGATTAGAAATCACCATCTACACTGAAATCAAGGAATTTAGTGAAAGAAATTAAATAGGATTAGAAATCACCATCTACATTGAAATCAATCCATTCAGTGCAAACAATCAAATAGGATTAAAAATAGTCTACATTGAAATCAATTCATCTAGTGAAAGAAATCAAATATAACCAAAAATCAAAATCTACATTAAAATTAATGCATCGAGTGAAATCAATCAAATAGGATTAGAAATCATCATCTACATTGAAATTAATGCATTTAGTGCAAGTAATCAAATAGGATTAGAAATCATCTACATTAAAATCAATCCATCTAGTGTAAGTAATCAAATATCATTAGAAATCAACATCTACACCAAAATCAATTCATCTAGTGCAAGAAATCAAATAGGATTAGAAATCACCATCTACACGGAAATCAATGCATCTATTGCAGGAAACCTTCTTCCCTCTCTCTCGCATATATATCTATATATCCATGTCCATCTCTCCTTTTTCTCTTTATCTCACCCCACCATACACACACTCTCTCTCACTCCATATCTATCAATTTCCTTGTCCCTCCCTCCTCTCCATCTATCTTTTTTTCTCTTCACCTTACATCTATATCTCACTCTATCTCTCTATATCAACTCCAAAATATAAACTCTCTTTCTCCAGTCTATCTATCTATCTATCAATCACTCCTCCTCTCTCTCTCTCTCTCTCTCTCTTCCTTTCTGCTACCCTTTCTTCCTCTCTCTCCATTTTCTTTATCACTCCCTCTCTCTCTCTTCGATCCGTGGATACTCCAGACACCACCTATTCCATTTGGACTGATATCAATTCTTGCGCCTTTTCACATTCATTAATAACTTACTATTTTTAGCAGGTTTTCTGTCCTCTCTCGTGAAAGTCGTTTTGGGGCTTAATGATCCAGGTGGATATTGGTGGCCACCCACCTATTCCATTTGAACCCCCATCATCGGTTCTTTCAGTTTTCAAGTTGCAACAAAACTTACTATTTTTAGCAGTTTTTCGAGTCCTGAACGTCCGGGGCCGTTTTGAGGCCCTAAACGATGTTTTTTGGGCATCGCGCCTCCAGCGTATATCATTCCATTCCGGAATGATATTCGTGCCGAAATTTGTAGTCCTCGGATAGATATTTCTAACGAGCTATTGAGCGCATCAAACGAGGACCGCAGGATCCGTGGGAGGGGAGCGCTCTTCTAGGCTGCAGATGTGGGTAAAAGGTTCTCCGTCGCTTTCTCGCCGATAGCGGAAGCCAAAAGAACATCATTTCAAAGAAGCACCATGCTCGGCCTAACGACCATAGCACACCGCAGCTCGTAAAACCATCGGTGGTTCCACCCAGGTGGAGAGATCTTCGCAGACTGGGCCACAAAGGCTGCCTTCCTCAGACAAAGATTGCCATTCACGGATGAGGTATTATGTGATGTTGCTCCTCTTGATGTAGCCGATGTATTATTGGGCCAACCATTCTTGTGGAGGCGACATGTTGTGTATGAGTCTAGGTCTCGTGCTATTATTATTACTTTGGGAAATAACTTGTACAGGATACCAGAGGTAGTACTGCCTCCTGTCATCTCTTTGATTACTGCAAAACAACGCAGTAAGATTGCTTCCCAAACGAGGAAATTCATTTTACTTACAACTTGCTCACAGGGAAAGAAGAAAATTGGGGCCACAACCTCGAAACAGGGCTCCCCTGTACGGCTGCAGCAAATGGACAAATTCATGGAGGAATATGAGGACATTTTCTCCTCACTCCTAGAGGTTCCTCTACACTGTCAGGACAAGCACTCCATTGATCTGACTCCCAACGCACAACCACCTTATGTTGCCATACATCCTGCAACTACACATACAGAATCCAAACATGTACTGTCTGAGGCTAATAAAGAAACAAAATTTACTAAACGTATCCAGCATGTCCACCCGCAGGTCCATGACATCTTCAACACATCTAATACTCAGTTCAGCAGAATTTGCCACATCTCATGGAGGATATCAACGCAATGGGGACCGTTTCTTCCTAAGGAGAGAGGAATGATCCAGGTAGATATCGGTGGCCACCCACCTATTCCATTTGGACCAGCACCATCAATTCTTGCAACTTTTCACATTCAGCACAACTTACTATTTTCAGCAGGTTTTTGGGTCCTCCACTCTCGGAGTTGTTTTGGGGGCTTAATGATCCAGGTGGATATTGGTGGCCACTCACCTATTCCATTTGAACCCCCATCTTCAGTTCCTTTATTTTTCAAGTTGCAACAAAACTTACTATTTTTAGCAGTTTTTCGGGTCCTGAACTTCCGGAGCCGTTTTGAGGCCCTAAACGTTGTTTTTTGGGCATCGCACCTCCAGCCAATATCATTCCGTTTTAGAATGATATTCATGCCAGAATTTGTAGTCCTTGGATATATCTTTCTAACGAGCTATTGAGCGCATCAAACGGAGATCGTATGCCAAAGTTACGTCCCTAGGAAGTTGAACCACCAACTTACCCAAACGGTCTAGTTTCCACGCTCATCTCCTGTGGCTCTATTTTGACCTTAGAGTTCCCATTGTTTCTCAACAATAAATAGGCCCTCGAGCCTCATTGTAAGATAGTTCAGAGGTCTGTAGCCACCACATCTCTTCTCAGAGATTCGCTACCAGCACCCTAGCTGTTTTATTTCCATTGTCTGTAAGCATATTTTTGTTATTTGATATTAATGAAATGATGCATTATTTCCGCTGCATCTCTATGCTTATGGTTATTTATGTATTCTATTGCGTTCCTGCATAAATCCGGATCAGTGGTATCAGAGGGGGTCTTCTCTTTCTTTGTTTTTCTTTGCATGTCCCCAACGCGGTCAGGGTATAAGGAGTTAGGGCTCAATCTGGTTGAACCCTTGCAAGATCAGCCTCACAAACCCCGACGACCTCCCATGGCGGAAGAAAATAAAGACGAGGGAGCAGGAGATCCTATCAAAATACTGCTCGAGGAGGCCCTCAAGAAATAAAGGAACACGATGATGGATAACTTTGCGCAAATCCTTCAACGACTGCCCACATATGGCGCATCTGCATCCAATGTCTCACTCGGGAGGCGCCACCCTTCAAAGGTACAAAACTTCGACATATCTATATTTGAAGGAAAAATAGATGCGTATCGCCGTAGACAAATGGTTAAATTTGCTAGGAAGGGTATTTCTCTGCTCCATGACTTCTTTGACCGAGAAAAGATTTTGTGCACCTCAAAGTCGCCCCCATGTCAAAGATCGTGGGAAATCTACCGTGAGTAAGAGGGCGGAGGGGAACCCTCTCTGTTCTTGGCCACACCCACTTGGAATTCGTTCTGAGATGGCATCAAGGAACAATATTACCCCGTGGGGAGCTATGAGGACATAATACATCCAATGGACCACGCTGCGGCAAAAAAAGGATCAAGATGTGCATGAACTGACGAATCTGTTCCATACCCTGCGCACAAAGTTGGGTATTAAAGATTCAGAGAGACATTTGGTGCTCAAGTACCGTGGCTGTTTGCACAAACACATTCAGGAGGAAATGGAGTTCCCTCAACATTACATCGCTTGGCATGGAATATCGCTATGCCGCCAAGATCGAGAAGAAATTTGAGCTAAAGAAGCGAGACTTTAGATCTGCAAATCCGAAAGGTGCCCCCGAACCGAAGAACAAGGGGTAAGGCCAAATAAATGCGAATCAGAACAACACCACAAATCCAAAGAAGGACACAGGGAAGTGGTGTGAATTTCATAACAGCCCCACTCACAGCACAAATGAGTGTCGGGCCAAACATTCTTTGGTGGCCAAACTAAAGGCACCCGAGTCAGATGCCTTTTATGACCCTGAGTTAGAACCAGAAAAAGGCAATGAAAAAGGGAAGTAGATCATTGATGCGGATCCTAGTGCCATGGTTGCCACCACCAAGATCTAGAAGGAGGATCCAGAGAAGGGGGAGTGCCTCTTCCAGTCACAGATGTGGGTAAAGGGTTCTCTGCTGCAATTTCTCGTCGATAGCGGAAGCCAAAAGAACCTCATTTTAGGAGAGGTCGTAAAGTGGCTCAGCTTACCGACCATAGCACATCGGCAACCGTATACCATCGGGTGGCTCCACCCAGGGAGAGATCTCTGCATCTGCCAGTAGTTCCCTCTTCCGTACAGTATCAAGTCGTTCACGTATGAGGTATTATGTGATGTTGCTCCTCTTGATGTAGCTGATTTATTATTGGGCCAACCATACTTGTGGAGGCGACATGCTATGTATGAGTCTAGGCCTCGTGTTGTTATTATTACTTTGGAAAATAACTTGGACATGATACCAGAGGTAGTACTGCCTCCTGTCATCTCTTTGACTACTGCAAAAAAACACAGTAAGATTGTTTCCCAAATGAGGAAATTCATTTTCATTACAACTCGCTCACAGGGAAAGAAGAATATTGGGGCCACAACCTCGAAACGGGGCTCCCCTGTATGGCTGCAGCAAATGGAAAAATTCATGGAGGAATACGAGCACATTTTCTCCTCACTCCCAGAGGTTCCTCTACACTGTCAAGACAAGCACTCCATTGATCTGACTCCCAACACACCACCGCCTGATGTTGCCATACATCCTGCAACTACACATACAGAATCCAAACATGTACTCTCTGAGGCTGATAAATAAATCAAATTTACTAAATGCATCCAGCATGTCCACCCGCAGGTCCATGACATCTTCAACACATCTAATACTCAAGTTAAGCAGAATTTGCCTCATCTCATGGAGGATCTCAACGCAATGGGGACCATTGCTTCCTAAGGAGGGAGGAATGATCCAGGTGGATATCGGTGGCTACCCACCTATTCCATTTGGACCAGCACCATCAATTCTTGCAGCTTTTCACATTCAGCACAACTTACTATTTTTAGCAGGTTTTCGGGTCCTCCACTCGGAGCCGTTTTGGGGGCTTAATGATCCAAGTGGATATTGGTGGCCACCCACCTATTCCATTTGAACCCCCATCATCAGTTCTTTCAGTGTTCAAGTTGCAACAAAACTTACTAATTTTAGTAGTTTTTCGGGTCCTGAACTTCCGGAGCCGTTTTGAGGCCCTAAACGACGTTTTTTGGGCATCGCGCCTCCAGCGAATATCATTCCGTTTTGGAATGATATTCGTGCCAAAATTTGTAGTCCTCGGATAGATCTTTCTAACGAGCTATTGAGTGCATCAAACGGAGATCATATTCCAAAGTTACGTCCCCAGGAAGTTGAACCACCAACTTACCCAAACGGGGCCCATAGTTTTGGCGCTTCATCTCCTAGGGTTTGGTTTTTGGACGTTTAGAGTTCTCCATTGTTTCTCAATAATAAATAGGCCCTCGAGCCTCATTGTAACACAGTTCAGAGGTTTGTATCCACCACATCTCTTCTCAGATATTCGCTACCAGCACCCTAGCTATTGTATTTCCATTATGTCTGTAAACATATTTCTGTTATTTGATATTAATGAAATGACGCATTATTTCCGCTGCATCTCTATGTTTATGGTTATTTCTGTATTCTTTTGCATTCTTGCATAAATCCGGATCACTCTTCACCTTTCACCCTCTATTTATTTATTCTTACCTCCCCCTCTCTCCCTCTCCATCTTCATATGTCTTTCCCTACCCCTCTTCACTCTCTCTCTTCCTTTCTCTCCCCCCCTCTCTCTCTCTATCTTAACCTTCCAACTTTGTTACCATATGCCTCTCTCTCTCCTTCTCTCCCCCCCTCTCTCCGTATCTCCTTATTTGTCTCTTTATCTCATCCCAAAACATACACACTCCCTCTTCATCTCTCCCTTGTCACTCCCCCTCTCTCTCCGCTACTGACTCTCTATGTATTTATTCTTCCCTCCCTCTCTCCTCATCCAGCTCCATCTCTCAATCCCTCCCTCTCTCCTCCTCCAAATCCATATTTCTATCCCTCCCTCTCTCCTCCCCTCTCTCTTCCTCTCTTTCAAGTCCCCTCTCTTTTCTTTCCTCTCTCTCCCTTTCTCTCCTACCTCCCTTTCTCTTCCCCCATCTCTCTCTCTCTCCATCTCTCAATCCCTCCCTCGCTCTCCCTCCAAATCTATATTTCTATCCCACCCTCTCTCCTCCTCTATTTCAAGTCCCCTCCCTTTTCCTTCCTCTCTCTCCCTTTATCTCCTACCTCCTTTTATCTTCTCCCATCTCTCTCTCTCTCTCTCTCTCTCTCTCCTACAATCCTCTCTTCCCCCATCACTCTCTTCCTCTCTCTCATCATTCATCTCTCACCTCCTTTTATTTGACCCCCAAACTCTCTTTCTCTCTCTCTCTCTCTGTCCTCCAATCCTCTCTCTTCCCCCATCACTCTATCTCACTCTCCAACTATCTTACTATTTCTATCCCTTTATCCTTCTCTCCCCCCTTGTCTCCATCACTCCTCTGTTCTCCTTCTCTCCCTTGTCACTCCCTCTCTATGTATTTCTTCTTCCTTTCCTCGCTCCGCCTCCAGCTCCATCTCTCTATCCCTCCTTCTCTCCTCCACCTCTCATCCTTTCTCTCTCTACCTTTCTCTCCTACCTCCCTCTCCCTTCCCCCTTCTTTCTCTCTCTCTCTCACTCTCTACCCTCCAATCCTCTCTCCTTCTCACTCCCTCTCTCTTTATCTCTCTCCCACCTCCATCTTTATGTCTCCCTCTCCCTCTCTTACCCTTCTCTAACTCTCTCACTCTTCTCACTCTCTCTCTCTTCATTCCTCTTCTTCCTTCTCCTTAAATTTATCTCCATATCTCCCTTGTCACTCCCCCTATTTCTCCACCTCTATCATATATCATGATATATTAATATATATTACAATATAATAAATTTAATATTCGATTAATCTAAACATATTAAATTTAATAATATTAATATTTTAATATTAATGTTAGGGTTAATAATGTTTTTTTTGCATGGTATTAATAATAATTTGGTCCATGGTATTTGACCCTTATACTTCATATATAATTAGATCTTGATTTCTAATCGTATTTGATATATTTTTATTTATTTACCTTACATCTTTATACCTCTTTTATATTTACTTATTTACCATACCTACTTTATAAATATATTATTTGGCCCATGGTATTTTCTCATGGTATTATTAATAATTTGTCTCATAGACTTCACCTAAATAAAACCTGTTTTTGAGATTTTGTAAATATAAAGTGGTTTATTGAGTAATTATAAAAATCAGTTTTATTTATTTACCACACCTTTAGTTTATTTATATTTTTATTTATTTACCATACCTCCTGAGTAATATAAAAAGAGGTTTTATTTATTTACCATACTTATGGTTTATTTATATTTTTAGGTATTTACCATATTTTATTTATTTACCATATCTCTTTTTTGAGTGTTGGTAAACTCTTCATATTTTAAGTTTATATCGTTTAAATTTATTTTTAATAATTTTTTAATTGTTCATTTATATGTTTATGTAAGGTATTGTTCAAGCCAACATTGATTTTGGGTTACACATCAGAGTCATACTGGGCTGTAGAATGCGCCTCTCGGCCCAATGATTCAATAAGTTTGAAAATTAGTACACCTACCAACAATTAAGCTAGGTTTTTAACTCTATGAAAAAGATTAAAACCAGTGATAGAAAAGAAAATATCAGATCTCACGGTCTTTAGGGATTCTCTTATAATAATGGAAGAATCACCCAACTTCTGATTGCGCCGAGAGGCGCATCTACAACCCAGTATGACCCCGATGTCAAGTGGGTCACGTCCTCAATGTTGACTAAAATTTTAAATTAAAATAAAAATAAAAAATAAGTGTCGGCTTAACAAATGAGTTTTAATAATCATATAAATAAACAAAAAAAATTAAAACAACTCCATTTCTTGAACTATATTCTTTACCCGCGTGCAATGAACTTATCCTTGAATTCTATCCAGAAATAGCCTGGGCAGCAGCGCGGTGCAGAGAAGAGCGTTTGGTATGAAGCTTTAATCAAATGACAAAGATGGCCAGAAAATTTGTGTTTGTGAGATTGACTCTCCATACGTAAATAGCCTGGGCAGCAGCGCGGTGCAGAGAAGAGCGTTTGGTATGAAGCTTTAATCAAATGACAAAGATGGCCAGAAAATTTGTGTTTGTGAGATTAACTCTCCATACGTAAATAGAAGACACAACAATGCAGATAAAATGCATTAGCAGATATCCAAGCAGAAACGCCATTAGCAGAGGTTTATGATATTTCTAGTTTTACTTGACCTTTTCCAAGTGATTAGGATTACCGTTTTACGAGCCTTTTCCAAGTGATTAGGATTACCATTTTACCGTTTTAGGATTCAATTTTTTCTTTTAAAAATGGTTGAATGCAAATTTATATATTATTGAATTAGTTCAGAAAAATAATTCAATATATATAATTAATTCTATTTTAATTTAATGTTGAGGGGTTTATTTTACTAGCCTGGCACTTGTAGTTACTTTTCAGGGTTTTTCTCCCTTAAGGGAAGTTCACATTCTCTTTTCTGTACTTACAACCTATTCTTTCTAGAATTTTGCACTTGATATTACTACCTTTTGCACTTGATATTACTACCTGAGATACATTTTCTGAGTAAAAATATTAATTTCAGTTGGTTATACTATAGTTATATCTTCAATCATACATATTTGTGTGTTCCTTATGTATCTGATGTATCTACTTATTTCCAACATTTTTACTTCCACTGTTAGTTGGAATTGTCAAATCCCTTTGATGCATTAAAATTATGTTGTCGTCAACCCTAAGAGATTTTGTATGTATAACTAGACTCGAATTTCTATGCCTATTTGAATTATTCATAATTATGATTGCAATGAATAGCAGCGTTGTGCATAAAATTGCAACAATGGTGATTTGTTCTAAGTATGTTTGATTTAGTATTCACGCTTTCCAATATTACTTGGCTCTATCCAGAATTGATGTTAGAGAGTTCAGGATTTGCCCTTATTTATCTTGGTTAAAATTTACTTAATGTTTTCTATGAGTTGCATACACTTGAATTAGGTAAATGGAAAGATATCAGTGAAGATGGTATTGTTTAATCATATATATATACTGAAATTGAATAACATCATTTGCATGTATTGACTTTACCTTTAACAAAAAAAATTACCCTATTGAATTTCCAAATTAAGTAAAATTTTAAACATCTTTACTCTTTACTAAAGTCAATACCATTTCCTAAATCAAAGGAAAAGAGTTAATTCAACACAAACAATCAAAATCAAAAATCTTTTAATATTTCTTTTAATTAAATATTTGTAAAATGAATTTATACTTACTCCAGAGCTATGGTAAATAACTAAAAATATATATAAACTAGATGTATGGTAAATAAACAAAAATTCTTTTTATATTTATTCCATAAACTTTTTTATATTTAAAAAAAATTAAAAAGAGGTTTTATTTAGATGAAGCCTATGGTACGAATACCATGGGACAAATTAATATTGATACCATGGGCCAAATACCATGGGTAAATAAATAAATATAAAAGAGGTATAAACAAGTATGATAAATAAATATAAAATAGATATAAAGAGGTATGGTAAATAAATAAATATCAAAGAGGCATAAAGAGGTAAGGTAAATAAATAACAATATATCAAATAGGATTATAAATAAAAATCTAATTATATAACAAGCCTATGGGCCAAATACCATAGTAAAGAAAAGGGGTATGTTAAATAAATAAAAATATAAATAAACTAGAGGTATGGTAAGTAAATAAAACCTCTTTTCATATTTACTCCATAATCTGCTTTATATTTACGAATATTTATGTTCATTAGTTTACATAACTAAGAAGAAATAGAGAGAGAGTGATAAGGGAGAGATGGAGAGAGAGTGTGTATGTTTAGGGGTGAGATAAAGAGACAAAGTAAGATGTATGGAAAGAAGGGGGAGAGAAGAAGTGAGAAGGAGAGAGGGAGGGATATAGTAATGTAGTTGGAGAGAGAGAGGGGTGGAAAGAGAGAGAGAAAGAAAGGGATGGGGGAAGAGAGAGGATTAGAGAGAGAGAGAGAGAGAGAGATATGGGGGAAGAGAGGATTGGAGGGAAAAGAGAGAGAGAGAGAGAGAGAGAGGTGGGAAAGAAAGGGAGAAAGAGGAAGGATGAGAGAGAGGAAGAGAGTGATGGGGGGAGAGAGAGTATTGGAGAGAGAGAGAGAGAGAGAGAGAGAGAGAGAAAGGAAGGACGAGAGAGAGGACTTGAGCGAGAGGAGGAGAGAGGGATCGATAAGAGAGATGGAGTTGGAGGGGGAGATGTAAGAAATAAGAAATATAGAGAGTAAGAAGTGGAGAGAGAGGAGTGACAAGGGAGACACAGAGAGAGAGCATGTATGTTTGGGGCTGAGATAAAGAGAAAAATAAGGAGAGATGGAGACAAGGGGGGAGAAGGAGATATAAGGAGAGAGGGAGGGATATAGTAACATAGTTGGTGGGTGAAGAGAGAGAGAGAGGGAGAGAGAGATGGGAGAGAAATGGAAAGAGAGGAAGGAAGAGAGAGGATGTGAGAGAGTGGAGAGAGGGAGGGAAAGAGAGATGGACTTGGATGGGGAGGAGGAGAGAGGTAAGAAGAAATGAATAGAGAGACAAAGTGAGTGAGTGATAAGGAAGATGGAGAGAGAGGGAGAGAGGGGGAAGATAGAGGTATAGATGGAAGGTGAAGAGAGGGAAGAAGAGAGAGATGGGGAGAGGAGGGGATTGACAAAGAGATTGATATATATGGATTGCGAGAGTGTGTGTGTTTAGGGGGGTGAGATAGAGAGACAGAAAATAAGAGATGGAGGGGGATATAGATATGGATGGAGGGTGGAGAGAGGGAAGAATATTTCTCACACTAGATGGATTGATATAAGTGGAGATGGTGATTTATAATTCTATTTGATTATTTGCACTATATGCATCGATTTTAGTGTAGATATTTATTTCTAATGATATTTGATTACTTGCACTAGATGCATTGATTTCAGTGTAGGTGGTGATTTCTAATACAATTTGATTGCTTGCACTGAATTTGTTGATTTCAATTTAAATTTTGATTTATAATTATATTTGATTACTTGCACTAGATGAATTGGTTTCAATGTAGATGATTTCTAATCATATTTGATTGTTTGCACTAAGTGCATTGATTCCAGTGTAGATGGCGATTTCTAATCCTATTTGATTTATTTGAGTAAATGCATTGATTTCAGTGTAGATGTTGGTTTCTAGAGAGAGAGAGAGAGAGAGAGAGAGAGTGATAAGTGGAGAGAGAGGGAGAGAGGACAAAAGGAGGAAAGAGAGATATTAATGGGGGAGAGGGAGAGAAGGGGAAGATAGAGATATAGATGGAAGGTGAAGAGAGGGAAGAAGAGAGAGAGGGGGAGAGGGGGTGATTGAAAAAGAGATTGATATATATGGAGTACGAGAGCGTGTGTGTTTAGGGGGGTGAGATAGAGAGACAAAAAAGAATAGATGGATGGGGATATAGATATGGATGGAGGGTGGAGAGAGGGAGGAATATTTCTCGCACTATATGGATTGATATAAGTGGAGATGGTGATTTCTAATCCTATTTGATTTCTTTGAGTAAATGCATTGATTTTAGTGTAGATGTTGGTTCCTAGAGAGAGAGAGTGTGTGAGTGATAAGGAAGATGGAGAGAGAGAGAGAGAGAGAGGACAAAAGGAGGAAAGAGAGATATTAGCGAGGGAGAGGGAGAGAAGGGGAAGAGAGGGAAGAAGAGAGAGATGGGGAGAGAGGGTGATCGACAAAGAGAATGATATATATGGAGTGCGAGAGCATGTGTGTTTAGGGGGGTGAGATAGAGACAAGAAAAAAGAGATGGATGGGGATATAGATATGGATGGAGGGTGGAGAGAGGGAAGAATATTTCTTGCACTAGATGGATTGATTTAAGTGGAGATGGTGATTTACAATCCTATTTGATTATTTGCAATAGATGCATCGATTTTAGTGTAGATATTTATTTCTAATGATATATGATTACTTGCACTAGATGCATTGATTTCAGTGTAGGTGATGATTCCTAATACTATTTGATTTCTTGCACTAGATGTGTTGATTTCAATTTAGACGTCGATTTATAATTATATTTGATTGCTTGCACTAGATGCATTGATTTCAATGTAGATTATTCCTAATACTATTTGATTGTTTTCACTAAATGCATTGATTTCAGTGTAGATGGTGATTTCTAATCCTATTTGATTGCTTTGAGTAAATGCATTGATTTCAGTGTAGATGTTGGTTTCTAATCTTATTTGATTGATTGCATTAGGTGCATTTATTTCAATGTAGAAGTTATTTTCTAATCTTATTTGATTGCTTGCATTAAATGCATTGATTTCAATGTATATGTTGATTTATGATTTGATGTAATTTGATATATGACGGTACATTAATATTAAAGTGATTGGATTAACAATATGCATTGATTTTAGTGTAAGCACAAAAAGTTATTAACAATGTAGATTGATTTTTGTGTTATAGTAATTTAAGCTATTAATATTGGAGAGCAAGAGAGACAAGGTATCATGTTTAATACAACAGATCGAGCTAAAGATTTAAATGGTTTACGATTTAAATTTTCTTTTTCATATAATCGATATGAAAAGATAACAAAACTAACAAGGGAGGAAATAAGAATAGTAGAAGAAAATAGTTTGAGATTGATTGTAACATGAGTACGTTATTATTATTCACATTTTCTATCTTTCAACATTATTATTGTCACTTTTCATTTAAAAAAAATATTTCATCATTTTTCATCATTATAGTTATTAACAATAATTATCATCTCAACGAACTGAGGTAACTAAGTAAATTTAAAATTAAAATGACCAAGTTAATCTCAGAAATATTTAGCATATTTAAAATGATTATATTAATATTTGATATATTTACATATTACTGATAAAATTAATCATATCTTTGATAGATTTTCCTTGGCAGCACACGACTGAAACCAGCCTAGATCTATCTTACATCTCAAAAATATACAAAAATTTTAATAATCTGAAAAATGTGATGTTGATGCCTCCGACTGGAACCAGCGTAGATCCATCTAACTTTGGATCTATCATGCGCCGAGAGGGATCAAATCTCTCGAGGTGCAAACCTTTCCTCAAGTTTTGCACTCAAAAAATAGGTTTGCACCTCGAGAGATTTGATCCCTCTGGGCACATGATAGATCTAGAGTTAGACGGATCTAGGCTGGTATTTAATAAGATAGAACTTTTCCATGTTCTTCCACATTTGAACCTTTCAGCAAACTCATTAATGGCTCATTTGCCAATAAAGGGACAAATCTAAAGCGACTAATCTGGATCAAGGGATGTTAGAGATGAGCAATCAAATCTATACAAACATCGCTTTTCCATGACCCCTTGTATTAATAAGGATAAAATAATCATGGGCCTTAGTGGCCTCTCAAGCATTAGGACATGTGAATAAATCAGAATATGGAGCATCTGTGGTTGCTTAAATTCTCAGGTCGTCGTCCAACGATGGTCTACATGGTTCAGCGGATGGCAAGTACTCCCCGCTCCATCTGCTTGCACAGATGGCACTTGACTCTAACATTACAAATGCACAGGTGTCTGGAACATCTCCCGAATATTTTCAGAAGTCGGGACTTTAAAAAATCTACATTCATATTTCATTCAATTCGCGCAGGATGGTCGTTAATTTCCCCCCTTCTTTGCATCAGTCCACACACATCCAGCAAGAAAAAAGTTTAAGCATGCTGGGCTCAAACGTTTCAACACTCCATTTAATTGTTACAGGGAGAATGTACAACAACAGGCCCGAATCCAGGCTTCCTTTGGCTTGTATATCGATAAGAAAGTACTTCTCAGCCATGCTGAGAACGTTGAGCCACGGAAGGTGCAGTATGAGAGTTAATTTGATCATTAGATTTAACTTTTGTTTGCTGAGCAGGCCAAGCTTCTCTGAAGAGCAGTTATTCCATGGAAAGCATTGGTACTTCTTCCCAAGACTATGTGAATATATTTCTGAACGAGAATATTGAAGCCATGGTTGGCCTTCTGAGTGCCTTCAACCAGAGTAAGGAGGTAGAGATGAAAGTCCAGAAATCCTTCGAGGTTTTAATCAACGTTAAGCTGGATTTGATGCAAATGAAGATGGATCGCTTCCAAAATGAAATTTGGATTGAACTCTCTATAATGAATTGTAAGTTAGTTAAACTGGACAAATTATATGTGCTAAGCATCCACATGGTGATGACAAAGAAGCTTTGCATTGGCAAGAAAGTGTGTTAGAATTAATGGGGAAAGCTAGACTTAATTGTTTGTTGCGATAAAGATAGGATTGACACTCTAAAATTAAGTGTAATGTTTATTGTGATAAGGATAGGATTGACATTCTAAGATTAGGTATGAGATCCAGGTTTCAATCAACTTTAAGCTAGATTTGATGCAAATGAAGATGGATCGCTTCCAAAATGAAATTTGGATTGAACTCGTTATAATGGATTGTAAATTCGCTAAACTAGACAAATTATATGTGCCAATCGTCCACATGGTGATGACAAAGAAGTTTTGCATGGGCAAAAAGGTCCTAGTGTTAGAATTAATGGAGAAAGCTAGACTTAATTGTTTGTTGTGATAAAGATAAGATTGACACTCTAAAATTAGATGTGAGATTCTCTTATCTAGGGAGTGGTTTAAACCACCATATTAGTATATGTACGAGTTTTTCTCACTAAAAATTTAGTGCATTGTGTGAAGAAAGAGTCACTTAATTAATAATTAATAGTATCACTTTTTCTCATACTATCAGAGCTTCAGGTTTGAAGCTGACTGAGTTTTCTCAGTTAATAGAGAGACTGGATACTATCAGAGCTTCAGGTTTGAAGCTGACTGAGTTTTCTCAGTTAATAGAGAGGCTGGATCACTGATTGAAAAATCGTTTGCACCTTGCGTGGCTTGTAGATGTTCTGTAGCTCGGTTGGAGAAGCGCAACACAACTCTGTTTGCAGCATATTAAGGTTTATCAGAATTTCATGGTGTGGGGGCTTCTGTGGCAACATTTGGGTCTACGAGTTGGCATTGGAGGAATGATCGATGGATTCATGGGTGATCGAAGGAATCCTCCTCCTCGTACAGCGCCATCAATCAACGAGGACGCAGCAAGCAAACGAAATTGGAAAGTTGTGAGCAGATCTGTGCACGAGATCAAAGTCAGGGTGGTTGAGCCTGCGTGGAGGCCGTGAAGGCAGAGCTTGGAGAGGTTATGGGTGAAGGCCGTGACAGAGGTCGTGGCAGGAGGCCGTGGCAGAGGATGTTGACGAAAGCCTGAGGTGTTCTTGGGAGAAATGCCAACGCATAGTTTCTTGTTCTCGGTCGAAGTCTTCTCAGCTCGGGGTTCTCTTTCTTTCAAGACTCAGTCGTATGGTGCGTGAAGAGCCATTGTGGTTGACCTTGCTGCGTATGGAGGAGCGCGCGAGGACTCTGAAAAACTGGAGGTAGGTCGTGTCTTGTGGACCATTTTTTTTTAACTTGCTCGATATGCGTGGACAGAAAGCACCTTTGAAGCATACGATGAAGCCGTCGGTAGGCTCATCGTCATCGCTAGCTCCGCACTGAATCATCTGTGTAATATCCGCGTACACTATTTAACGAAGAATTCTATTCAATTCAATTTTTTTTTTTCCTTTGTTCTTTTTATTCTGTCTTCTGGGACCGTCGCCTTGATCGCATCTGTACTCATAATTGTGGGAAATCTGTGTGAACGATCCCGTGAATGGGTGGCGCAGAGGAGACGAAGGAAACAAAGATCACTTTTCCAGATGTGTATTCCTTTGGTTGAGTTGTGTTTTTTTGTTACTTTCAAGGTGTCTTGGCGGAGTCTAGGTTTGGAAAGGTCTAAATCATTTTGTAATGATCTAACGAATTTCTCTGTTATTTTATAGTCGCAGTGGTGACTTTGCTTCAGATTTGTTTTGTATGGCATAGAAGTCGTTGTCTGCACAATAAAGTTTTACAATTTTACAATTGAAGAGTTGTCAAATGGAGAATTTTTCCGTTTGCATGGTAAAGAGGTTGCTGGAGCTTTTGAGAGGACCGATTGGAGTCAAAAAGAAATTTGGAAGCGACATGAGCTAGATTTTTCCAATATGGCTGCATTTTTAGACATATTCGACCCTCGTGATATTTTTTTTCATACAGCTTTGTGGTTTTATTAATGATCAGGATTATTAAGAGATATTATATGCTTTGCAACAGCATGAAATTGAACACTAGCGAACAAGGATGTAAAGAGGAACATATTGTTGAAGATCAAGAAGACCCACTAGTCGTTCTTCAGGAAGGATGTAAAAAAGAACATATTGTTGAAGATCAATTGAACGAGCCACATAAGTTGATTGCAAAGACTTGGCAGAAGAAGACAAAGCTGGAAAGAATTCAAATTATGATGATCTCATGAATGTTTTTCAGTGTGCAGACGAAGTTCACATTTAATCTTTGTGAAAGAAAAAGTAAAAGGGAGGAGAAGATCTACCCCTACCTCATGGCAAGAAAAGTAAAGATGAAGCCTCGCCTAGGAATGAACAAGCATGGACTCTCAAGCAAGAAGACTAGAATGAAAACTGTGTTACCAAGTTTTTTATGTATTATTGTAAGCCTAGATGAGATTAGACCAGCAGGCATATGCTATTCTTTCAGTCTATCTAGGGAGTGGTTCAAACCACCCCGTTAGTATA
The DNA here is from genome assembly GCA_034641835.2 of Pinus albicaulis. Taxonomy (NCBI): domain Eukaryota; kingdom Viridiplantae; phylum Streptophyta; class Pinopsida; order Pinales; family Pinaceae; genus Pinus; species Pinus albicaulis. The sequence continues at coordinate 198,165,895 of CM076572.1, read as the reverse complement.
TGTACTAGGTTCTTTTGTAAATTCAACATTTATTGTGAACTTTTTTTTTAATTCTTATATTTATATATAATCATGTAACTATTGAGTATTTTAATAAAATAACAATTATATAGAGATGTGAAATTTATATAAATATGAATATTGTTATTTTTTTTTTTTTTTGTAAATTCGGTGGTTCCAGTCCATTTTCTATTTATATTTTTAAAGGCAGGCTACAAAATATAAATAAGATCTGTTTAGCTTGGCCTCAACCTGCCCGCAGGAAACCAGGTCTGTTGGCCATCTATAAGCATAATAAGCTGTCCAAAACTGAAATTGTTTCATCCTCCTAAACTTTTCCTCAGCTGTCTGTTCTATGTTTCCTATACTTACTTTCCTAAAGCATTTAATACTTTTGTTTTTAAACAGTAATATCATCAAAATTTAAAACATCTATGTGTTCATTCATTCTAAAAAACATACTGCTATATTTCTGAAGAAGACACTGGGGCGGGGTCTTTTGCACTGGTACCCGGCATATCAGTTTGCTGTAGCTGTTGTAAAATCTGTTGAAGGATTTTTTCTATCCTTCCCACCTTATCATCCAGCCTACTAACTCTATCCACCGTCTGGTATTGAGTTATCTTTATGTGCTGTAGTTGATCTTGAATTTCTAGAATCTGGGCCTGCATGCTTGTCCCCTGCTTGGCTGCTTCTGCTTGAGTATAATGTGGATGAAAGCTTTGCATGGCTTTCGCTATTAAGCATTTTACTATCCAATATGTATGGACAGTCTGATTGAAAAGGGTGAGGCGCCCCCGCGTGTTTCCTGGGTCTTGTATGAAGTCCAAAATGTCTGCTTCTGTCTCATTATCCTCAGGTTCTGTTTGGATATCCATCTCCCATCCTCGAATGACCTGCCTTGTGTTAGAGGAATTACCAATCACATAGGTAGCAGCTAAAGTTTTCAAGTGTTCCTGGTTTGTCTTACGTCCCCTTTTCTGCTAGACTGGTTCAGCTTGCTCTGGCTGTTTTCCTTTGGCAACCTCTGTTTTTACTCTTCGTTTTCCCATTTGCACTGAACACCTATATACATGCACCAGTGCATCAACAGGAACAGTAACAATATAAAACGTTAGAATATCATGAACAGTACGCCACCTTTGGACTTCCATCTCCTGGCTGTCATGCAAGCTAAGAGACTTAACCTTGGTGCTTAAACTCTATGGATTGTTAGACAAACTGACAGTATTAACCTTGGGGCTCTGGGGCAGATAATGAAGGTTACTGCACGAATTAAGATTCCAGAACTCTATACGGTTAATTCTCGGATTCTCGCTCTGGGCTCTAGGGTTCGGGGCTTGACAGCAATTAGCGCCAGTGAAGCAGAGATGGGTATCCTGCCATGCAATATGGGAATTTCTTGTAATACGACCCCCATTAAGCTGAAAGCAATGCTTCTGCGGGTTTTTATCAGATACAAACCAGAAGGCCCATACCCGAAACCACTGAAAATGCGTTATAAAACCACCAGCGAACAGGATGTTGCTGAGACTCATGCTTGCATACTTATGAAAAGGACTCATGAACCTAACATTCCTAGACTTCAGATTCTCACTGACACAGACAGAATCAAACACAAAGAGGAGCGTAGAGCCATTGTGGGTTGGTAATGAAAGGGGTTCTGGCAACAGAGGTTCACGCAACCTTCCCCATGCATGCGTTTCCAGGTGACTGATACTTTTAACTAACGCATCCTCCATTATCCCTATAGTACTAACAATTGCATACAGAAACAAAACCCAAGAGACAATTTGAGAAGGGCTTACACTGGGGTCTCTGAAACAGGGTCGGATTGGTTTCTTAAGGGGGATTATAGGGTACAGAGTTATACCGAAACCCTTGAAAACATCTTTTGTAAAACGTCTAAGACAGTTTACAGTATCAGGCTTCATGATAATGGTTAGGATGCTTCTTACATACCGTAACAAGAGCAATTGAAGAGCCGACTGAGTGCTGGATCTTCTCCTCCGCTTTCGTTTCCCCACTGGTGCCCGCACAAGTTCTTGCATGAATGAATGGGAGGGTGGAGGGCCTCCTCTTACATTGGCGGTAGTTTGCCTTTCGTGAGCTGGCCACACAGCCTGGCCATCTTTCCCCATGATGCATTGCATTGATTTTTCCTGTCCTGGCATCATAATTACCATTAATGCGGCGGAGTTGATCCGTGTGCCCTGTTGGCACGACTCCTATTTCCAATTGACGGCTGATCACCCCGATCGGGGGAATGAATATTGTTATTATTAAGAATCACTGTACATCCATTTTTATTTTAGATTTACCAAAAGTCTACAAAAATGGAGAAGACGGGCTTATTAGATACAATTTAGATAGATTCACCTAATGCCTAAATGGTATCATAATTTATATCATTATAATACTTAGTCATAATTTTGTTAGACATGTTAATCAAGAAGGTAGCCAAACCTTCAACGCATCATAAGATATAATTATTTTTTATTACAATATTTGATAGGTTTTTTATTTAGTTCTAAGACATTATTGATGTGTTATTAGTTTAGTGAATGGTTATTGCTATGACTCTTAGTCTGGTTTTCTGGATCATTATATACAAGAAGACTAACTATAATTATATTTTGGATATTATTTAACATAAGAATTCTGCACCATTCATATCAAAATAAAAATAAAAATATGTATATAAAAGAATTTTAATTATATTTTAATTTTATTGAATTAAAACTTATTCTTTCAAATAGACTAAGTTTTTAGAGTAATTGTTATACTCACTTTATCGGGAATCAATTACTTGGACTAACCCCACCATGTGAACATGAAACTAACTATCTATTTAAGGTAATAGTAAGGGTTTGGAAGTTTACTACTCAGTGCATGTTTGGACGTTTCAGTGTACTGAAAAACCTCAACATGATATCATAGCCTTGGCCCTTTTGGTGTAATGAAAAATCTCAGCCTTGGCCTAAGTTAGATTCCCTGAATAACATTTAAAAAAATGTTGAAATAATCAATTATATGAAAACATTAAACTAGCCAATCACTCAAAATAATAGTAAAAATTTACTATTATATTTAAAAGTTAACATAATAAAAAAACCTCAGACATAAATGTTCCACAATTTTAAAATTTATTTATTAAAAAAAATATTGATTTAAATTTATTTCATTAAGAAAAAATAACTTAATGATATATAAAATTGTAATTAAGGGATCCGTTGTCAACCTTCTATTGTATGTGGTATCATTCTGTATAACAAAAAATAATAGGTACTTAGTAATACTTTGTGGTTCCTAAGAGAATATATATCTTGTAAAATGTACATATTTCCTTGAAGATAAATTCATTTTTCAAGTATAGCTAATGTAAGGGAAAAAAGCATATGTAATCTGCGATGCATGTCCACCATAAACTTAATATACCTTACTAATTGCAATTTTAACTTTCAATTATAGAATATAAAACCTTAAAATATCTATTTTGTAATCTATTTGTTTATACAATTTATTTTAATTAAATATTTTATAAACCTAATAATGATAATATGGCAATTTCAGTAACATTATAATGCTACACCTAATAATCTATTTCTTTATTTAGATTTGTACATACCTCCTGTTACCAAAACCTTCTTTTGGATAGGTCTAATTGAATTCCAGTACATTCATTTTGTATTAATCTTTACGACCACAAATGAATACCTGTGCATTTATTTGTTTAGAAATCCATGTGTGCGTAGGATATTCATAAAACAGTCGAGCTGCAACTGATAAAATCTGCTCAACTTTATCTTTTGGGGAAATAGGTAACTTCGCTTAGAGACCAAGAACCGTATTGGTGTAACACGAGCCAAACATATCGATACGTTACAGTGAAGGAGTTTGCAGATGCATTTCAATCTTTTCACGTGGGAACCAATCTAGCAGCCGAATTGTCAACTCCATATGATAAAGCGAAATGCCATCCCGCAGCTCTCTCTGCAGAAAAGTACGGTTTAAGGAAATCACAACTCTTTAAAGCGTGCTTTGATAGACAACTTCTACTTATGAAGAGGAATGCCTTTGTACATATATTCAGATTCTTTCAGGTAAAAAAGAAAAGAGCGAGCGATAACGGCTCATATTCTTACTCCGAAATTTTTAGAATTTCATTCTCTATTTCTATTTCTTTATTCTAATGGGTTTCATTTCTTGTTTTGTCAGATAGTTTCCGTTGCTACGCTCGTTATGACAATATATTTTCGTACAAATATGCATCACAGAAATCTGGACGACGGATCCATTTACTTTGGGGTCCTCTTTTTGGGTCTCGTCATGAATATGTTCAATGGAGTTGCAGGAATGCCGCTGACGATCGAAAAGCTTCCTGTGTTTTACAAGCAGAGAGATTTCATGTTCTACCCTGCTTGGGCATACTCGCTTCCAATATGGATTACTGAAATTCCTTTTTCGTTCATAGAGTCTGCGGCGTGGGTTTCTCTTACATACTATACAGTTGATTTTGCCCCCAATCCAAGCAGGTAAAATATTGTTCACAATTACACCAAACAGCTAGAAATATCGTTCATTCAGATACCATTAATGTCATCATGTGCACATATTATACCAAGCTGCAAAATATTGTTCGGTACTTTAAAGTTTAACTTGCTGCATAAATGCAACATGCAGAGTGGACCTCGGTCCCCTGCAGAGATTCAAACCAACCCACACAAAGACAGCACATCGACAAGAGCACTGTAGGCTTTTAAATTCACATAAACAGTGTTCAATTCGCATAGACACCGATTGTGTTTTTCATCATTTCTCTGGTTGCTATCATTATTCCTCCTTTGGTCTCAACATATTTTATGAATTCATGGGTTTTATGTTAATCTACATAGAAATTTAATTGACCCTCTTCTCTTAACAACTCATCCAAACACCTACCATAGATAACACCCTTTTCTTATCTTTTAGGTTCATGATTGAAACAAACATATCTTCAAATAAAAATAAAAGACAAACTCCACAGGCCCTTCCTTCAAATTCATACAACTTTCCAAATTTCCTTTTGAGAATCTAAAACACATGATATTCTTCCATGATATTTTACATCCTCTACATTCACTTGCACTATTGCACCATCAGACATGGACAGCATGTCCTCTAGCTCATCTCGTTTATAACTAGCAATAAATATGCTACCTTCTTTATCAAGGGTGATTTAAGGTGTGCTGCCAACATCTTTCTATGTAGCCTCCAATGAAATGCTACTTCCACCAACACATTTTTGCTTTCGTTCTCCTATAAATGCGTCCTCCTCTAACACACTCTGAATGCACTTTTGGTTTTTACACATAGCCTTGCATATGTTTGCTACTCCAACGTCCTTTTTTAAATCTGCAACATGCATCAAACAATATTGTTATCTTTACCTACATTTCCATTTTAGCTTCTATCTTTAACATTTTTATTATTATAGCAAGTGTAATAATAATCTTTTGCTTTATTTCCCCTTCATTCGGTGCTTTCTCTTCTTGAGGAGGTTCCTCATTTTACTTTAGTTTAAAAATCCATTCTTTAGAAGAACATATTTTTCTTGAAATCTTATAAGAGTTTTCTTCTTACTAACAGGCACTTCAGAAATTAGAGTTTGTTTGGAAATAGATAGACAAAATGTCAATTTTCACATTTTTCTCCACTTGGAATTCTTCAATTGTTATTTCATTTATGCTTATTTCATGCACACATTGTCAGTAGTAAATGTTAGAATTTTGGGGTCCATCTTCCTCTTCTCTGGCTTAATACTTGCCAAGTTTGCATCTTTCATAATCATCCATCCAATATGCTTAATATGTTTTCTAATTCAAAATAGTTTCTCTACAAAATGTGTTTTATCATTTTATACAATTTCCAATATATTCACTTCCATCTATCCTCTAATTTTCTTAGTCTACCATCTTCTGATTTTGCAATTTACCAAGTTACCACTTCTTTTTATTGTTGAACTGGCAATGTTTATATTCTCTTTTCCTTTAACGCTTACTTCAACATTAAGAAAGTTGTAATTTACTTCTACTTCTATTTCTATAATTTCCTATTCCATTTCCTTATTCTTTTTAATAGTGCAATCTATCACATATATAACTATAAATGTTCACATAGTAAATGCAAATATTCCGTTACTAAAATTATCTCCAAATCATCTCATATTCATATCATATTTATATTTATTTGGTAAATAAATAATAATATACTCAACATTTTTTAATGATTTCTTCATCATGACAATTTTTTTTATCTACAACAAAATCAAAATTTGATTTTCCATATATCATCTTCATTTTTGTTTATTCTCTAACTAACATTCACCTTCTTCAATATGATTTTTCATCTTTTTAATGTGTTTAATATCTTTGTTGATTCTTATTACAAGTGAGTTTTGGTGAAGTATGTAGCTACAAAATCTAATTTTTGTTGTTGTTGGTGAATAAGAAAATTTAGAAAGAAATTTTAAAGATATATATAACTATCTATTACTTGATATAGTCATTGCAATGAAAAACAGATTTACATATAAATACAAAATTTTCATTCTAATTTTAAAAATAAATAAATAAAATATATATTTAATTTAGTCTTCTCAATTAAAATCATGAAAGATATGGGCATTGTTGTAAGATTGTAAGAAAAAAAGAGTGAAAAATTTGTGGTTGTTATAAGTTCGAATCTCTTGATTACTGTACAGGTTTTTTCGACAATTTCTGTTGTACGTCATCCTCCATCAAACAGGTTTGGCACTTTTTCGCTTCATAGCTGCACTGTCTCGGAATCTTACAGTCGCAAACTCTCTGGGTGTACTCACGCTCCTGTTAACCTTCCTCTTCGGTGGATACGTTATATCGAGAGGTACATTACATATTTTCAAAAACAATCATATTATCAGTCTAAGTAAGGATTCGAGCGGAGGCCAAGAATTTTTGCTTTTAATTCCTAAATTATGGCCATTGTTTGAAACAGAGGATATTAAAGGGTGGTGGATATGGGCTTACTGGTTATCCCCTCTTTCATACGCTCAAAACGCTGTTGCAGTGAACGAGTTCCTGGCAACAAGGTGGCAGAAGGTTGATATTATTTCATGCAACATCTTGACCACAAAACCAAAGCTTTTTGCGGCGATATAAAAAATTCATCTAATTTGTGTTTTGTTCTGCTGCAGCCCAACGACCTTATTGGATTGAAACTGTTAAAATCTCGTGGAATTTTCACCGATAGCTACTGGTATTGGATTGGTGTTGCAGCGCTCACAGGATTCACTGTTACATTTAATATCTTCTTCATGCTGGCCATGCATTATCTGACCCGTACGTATTAACCAGTTTATGTCTCTTTCAATAAAACCAAGAAACGCCATTATTATTATTAGCCTGTACAGATTCTCTCAAATCACGATGGACAAGGTGGAAGGGATTATCATTATACAGAATAAAACTAGGATGTCTCATGCCATCATGATTTTAAATCATTTCCAATGTTTATATTTCACGTTTACTTTGAGGTCTCGTAATTGAAGATAAACTAATTAGTTTGGATATGTTACGTTGCAGCCATAGGAAATTCGCAGGCAATAGTTGCTGAAGATGAGTTAGAAAAAGATCAAAAGCAGGAAATGCAAAACCTTCCATTAGAAAGATCAATTTCATTGTCTAGTCAGCATCATCACGAAACCCGAGCTTCGGGTAAAATGCTTCATCAAATTCGAACCATTCCCTTCGTATTGTTTTATAGTGTAGATAGAGTTTTCTTAAGTTACTCAAAATTTTGAGCTAGGAAACTGGCATTGGAAGTACTGAGGAGAAGCATCATGCAGTGCCGAAGGTTAAGAGAGAAGGGATGATTTTACCTTTCCAACCATTGACATTGGCATTCCATAACGTCAACTACTATGTAGATATGCCTTCAGTATGTTCTCTTGGGCCACTATATTCCTAATTTGAAATATCATATTCCAAACGAAATATGCTTAGGTTATATTTGGGTACACAGCTTCCAATACCATTCGAAACAGTTAATGCATTTATCTTAATTAAGATTTATATGTTTCAAAATTTGAATGTGTACACCGTTTTTTCCACCATTGCAGGCTGTATAATATTAACATATTTTTTTAACTTCTGTCGATTCAATTATTATTCGTTGTGAACAATGCAGGAGATGAAGCAGCAGGGAGTTACAGAACAAAGACTTCAATTATTGTGTGGAGTGAGCGGATCATTCAGGCCCGGAATACTTACTGCTTTAGTAGGTGAAAGCGGTGCCGGAAAAACCACACTGATGGATGTTCTTGCAGGGAGGAAAACTGGAGGATACATCGAAGGATCGATTACGATCTCTGGGTATCCTAAGAAACAAGAAACTTTTGCAAGGATTTCTGGTTACTGCGAACAAACTGATATCCATTCACCATATGTTACTGTTTATGAATCCCTCGTTTACTCTGCTTGGCTTCGGCTGGCCGAAGAGATAGATTCAGAAACAAGACAGGTATTTTAATATTTATCAATTCCTGGGTAAGTTTAGGTCAATTAATTACTCTAGTAGGTCAACATCGTGATGGTGAACAATATTTCTATGTAAGCAGATGTTTGTGAAGGAAGTAATGGATCTTGTAGAGTTGAATAATCTAAGTGGCGCTTTGGTGGGATTCCCTGGAATGAATGGTCTGTCAACAGAACAAAGAAAGAGATTAACAATAGCAGTTGAGCTGGTAGCAAATCCTTCAATAATTTTCATGGACGAACCAACATCTGGACTGGATGCAAGGGCTGCAGCTATTGTTATGAGAACGGTTCGAAACACTGTCGACACTGGACGAACTGTGGTTTGCACCATTCATCAACCCAGTATTGATATATTCGAAGCCTTCGATGAGGTATATTTAAGCTCTTCGCAAAAGATATAGACGGCACAAAAAGTGATGGACTATAAACTTAATAGTTTAAAATGATGGACGGTATATCTAATTTTTTTTGTTTAAACATATTTCTTTTTGTTATCTAACTGTATGAGTACACTTGATTAGGATAAATTAATTTCATTTTTTCATGGAATATCTATTTTTGTTATAATGATTAAAATTTAGATAAATATTTAATAATATTGATGGTTAAAGATGGATAGAGTTAAGTTTGGAGTATGGTTTAAAATTACTTTTATTTAGGTTAGGGTTTGTTTGTCTAAGACATAAAGAAATATGATCAAGATATAAAAGCATCTTGTAGAGTGGTTGTCGGTAATTTCAAGTATTTTGAGTTTTCTTGAATAATAACAATGATAATTTTCTCACTACTAATTTAACAAATTAAATTATAATAAGTTTTCTTATTATTTAAATAAAATAAATATAAATTATATTTGTAATCTTTTTTAATTATATTAAAATAACTTTAAATATAAATATACATTAAATAGTTCCTCGGATGCGGGTGGTTATTGACGGTTTGATAGTGATGATTCGGCAGGCAAGCGCGTGCCATGCCCACTGGGATATTTGCGGAATGCATTTAATCACCCTTGGAATAATAAATTTGATGGGCCATCACCCTACGCAGCATTTATGCCGGTGGGGAGGCCGAGACATCAAGCGCTTCAAAATGAAGCCTCCAGATCCTTCGTCTCTGTCTTCTGTTGCGGTTTCAGGTGTTTTAGTTTGGATTTGCTGTGGTTTGCAGGTCTCCATGTCGCTGCAGCCCCTGCCCGTGGGTTCTAGCTGCTCTACGGAAGCAGAAGTGCGCAGCCTTCGCACCACTATGGGAAGGCGTTGCCCTCTGGCTTGCTGCGTTAGCTTTATCCCTGGCTTTCATTACTCGCACAGTCCGTTTTATGCTCTGCACCTCGCTTCTCTTTCCGGCTTTTTCCCTTCCCTCCCCCCTCTGGGGCCCTCTGTCAACTCTGCCTTCTCTCACGATTCCTGTGCTGCAATGCCAAGACTGAGACATCGTCTGAGATGCCGCAAGGGTAGCTCCAGGCGTCGTCGCTCCCCTTCCCCGTCCTCTCCTTCGTCCTCCTCTCGCTGTCCTAGTGAAAGCCCTCCCCGCAGTCTTCGTGGCAGTGGTCGTGTACGTCGCCTACCTCCCTCCCCGCAGCGTGGTGCCTTCGCCTCTCAGCAGCCTCTTGAACCTCGGCCTGCTGCCTCTGCCTCAATTCGAAATCCGACCACCGTCGTCTTCCATTACCAGTGCAGATCCTCCCGCCCTTTGGTCATTGCGACGGTGTCAGTCTCTTTCAAAGAGATCCCTAAAGCCACTCCTTCTACCCCACCTTCAGCGCTTCCTATCAATTCGTCGGCCTCTCCCTTCGCTCCGCCAGATTCTCTGCCTGTGGACAAAGGTCCCTCTCGTAAGGCGGGTGACAGCAGTTCAAGCCTCCTCCAGGACATCGGGACGCAAGCTGGAGTGCGTGAAGTAGGGGATGCCACTACTCAAAGTGATCCGGTTCCTGATGACGAGAAAGGGTGCTGGTGCTGAATTGAAGAGGAATCGCCCTCTGGTGACTATGGACTCTAGCGCTCCCGTTTTCTTCTCTAGCTATCATGTCTAGTCTTTTGAGCATTTTGCGGGTTCGGTTTGCAACAAATCTTAGCTTGTACAAACTGGTTTTTAATGTTAAAGTCGTCCTAAAACAATGTACGGGTCGGTTTCCCCTTGTGGGCGGCTCAGTTTTTTGGCTCAGTTTTGTTAAGTCAAGGCTGGTTTCCTCTTGCGAGGCAGCTCTCAAATGATTCTCGGGCCGGTTTCCCCTCGTGGGCAGCTCAATTTTTGATATCTTGCTGACTGTATGGCGCTCTAAAGCCTAGAACTCTCTGTACCATATGTTACATTAATAGACTTAAGCTTACTAGAAAAAAAAAAATATACACTAAATAGCTAAATAAATTATATCATATCAAAAAAACATATAGGATAATGATTTAAGATTCATAGTTATATGATCCTTTAAATTTTGTAATGATTTAAGATTCATGTATAAAGAAATATTAATTGTATAAATTTGTTTTACTAAGAAGTCGGGATTAATTATGGCATAGACCCACCCAAAAAAAATAATTTTATATTGTTAATTTGTCATTTAAAAAAATCCAATATTTTTATATTATTAATTTCTGACTATCGAAACTTGTAATATTCAATTTTATAACAAAATTTCTTCCTACTCATTAGAATTATAGTTAGTTATTATGAAGTAAGATTAATTATCACATAGAGCAAAGGAAAAACTTCCTAATTTTTATATTATTAATTTGTGATTGTTTGAGAAAAAAAAACCATATCATTAATTTCTTACCACTGAGAATTACAATATTTAATTTTATAACAATTCTCTTCCAATAGTTAGGGAATTATTTAATTTTATAACAAATCCCTTCCTACTCATTAGAAATAGAGTTAGTGCGGATTAAATTTGCCAATCAATCCAAACTTGTGACTAGAATTTTTATAATGGGGATTATCATTATATTTCTCCTTTCTTATGAAAATACAGCTGATGTAACAGCTTTCACCAACTCAAACTTATTTCTTCTCGTGGAAATGATCTTGACGAGACGAGGATTTTTATTGTATGGATTAGATTTTTGATAATGGGACTATCATTATATTTTTTCCTTCTTATGAAAATGCAGATCAAACTTATTTCTTCTCGTGGAAATGCAGTTGGTATTGATGAAACAAGGACAGTTGATCTACGTGGGACCTCTTGGTCAACAATCCCAAGCTCTTGTGGAGTACTTGGAGGCAATTGAAGGTGTAGCGAAAATCCCACCTGGATACAACCCTGCAACATGGATGTTGGAAGTAACATCAATCAATTCAGCAATTCGTCTCGGGGTTGATTTTGCAGAAATCTATCGAAATTCATCTCTATGCCAGTAAGCCATTATTTGTTTGGGGTCTGTTTTTAATTGTTCAAGAACGCGGAAAGATAATCGATATTGGTTTCTGCGCAGACGTAATGAAGCTCTAATTCAGCAAATTAGCAATCCTGTCCCTGGCTCCAAGGATTTGAGCTTCGAAAGGCAATTCGCTCAACCCTTCGCAGTTCAAACCTTGGCTTGCCTGTGGAAGCAGCATTGGTCTTATTGGCGTAATCCTCAGTACAATAGCGTTCGATTCTTCTTCACCCTTGCTTCTGGTTTGCTTTTTGGCACCATTTTCTGGAAAACGGGCCAGAAAACGTACGCACTAATTTCAGCTCTCACTGCTATAAAATTTAATAATATCTATGGTGATCGATTCTAATTAGCCTAATTTCTGTTCTCATGGATGAGTGATTGTAATTTTTCCAGAGACAGACAGCAAGATTTATTGAACGCGATGGGATCCATGTTCGCAGCAATTCTTTTTCTAGCATTCGGCAATATCGTCTCTGTTCTACCAGTAGTCGATGTCGAAAGGACAGTTTTCTATAGAGAAAAGGCAGCAGGAATGTACTCCGCTCTGCCCTATGCCCTTGCTCAAGTAAACACTCTTTCATGTACTCTGTTATAAAATTATTTTGTAATTCACATTCATTTTAGTATTTGGTTGAAAGTAATTAATTCTATAAATGTAAGATAGTGAAATTATATTTGTGTGGATCAGGTTTTGATCGAAGTACCGTACATATTTGTGCAAACGGTAGTGTACGCAGTAACGGTTTATGCATTGATCGACTTCCGGTGGACAGCAGCCAAATTCTGTTGGTACTTTTTTATGATGTTCTTCACCCTCCTTTACGCCACATATTACGGGATGTTGACTGTGGGTCTCACTCCAAATGCAAGCACAGCTTCACTTCTCTCCACGGGTTTCCTCGCAATCTGGATGGTTTTCTGCGGCTTCATAATTCCACGTCTGGTGAGATTTACTGTCCATTTAGATTTGATGAGGCTAAGGTACTTCATAATGTCACTTTCTCATTTTCATGTTTTTTTTGGAGTGTGGCAGCGGATTCCTGTGTGGTGGAGATGGTATTACTGGGGTTCCCCCTTTGCATGGACCCTGTATGGACTGGTAGAATCTCAGTTCGGAGATATTTCAGATGAAATGTTGATGGCCGATGGTGGGAAACAAGAAGTGAACAAATTCTTGAAGCGCTACTTTGGATATAGGCACGATTTTATGGGACAAGTTGCAGTTGTTATAGTTGCATTCCCAGTTTTATTTGCACTAATTTTTGCCATCAGCATCAAAACTCTCAATTTCCAAACGAGATAGCGAAATATTATATTTTGTTTGCTTGCAGTGATTTTTCGCCCTCAGCGTCAAAGCTTTCAATTTACAGACTAATAGAAAAACATACACAACCAAAGTCAACATTGTTTGAATGCATATCAGAGTGCTTAAATACCTTCACTGGTAAGCTAATTAATGCTATATTGATCAAATGGATTGTGCACCCATAGGTTGAGCATCCTTCATGATTACCAATCAGATTGATAGAACATTACTTACATGGCCATACATTTTAGATTTTCCAAAAAAAAATATTGTTAATAGGTGTGTTTAATTTGAAATAGAGTGTAAAAAATTTTAATTTAACTTTTAGGTTTTATATAGAAAATATTTTTAGTATTCAAAAGGAGTTATGTATTTTCTTCTCTTTTAATTAAATTGATTGATAAAATACAAAATCATATAACATGTCACATGAACATGAGTTTGAATTTTTTTGGGAATGTGGATTATAGTATTTTCTAATGGTATTGTAACAAAGTCTATTTACAAGATAAGAATCTCTATGACAAAGTGGAAGTGAATCTTTATAGTTAATAAATATTTTTCTAAATATATATATGTTTAATGCATATATAATGAGGTAAGTGTTTTGATGCATGTAGTCATTTACCAACCATTTATTTATATGGTTTTGCTAGTTCGATTTATTCTGTTGAATGTAGCATTAAAATTTTAACATAAAATCAAACAATTATATGTAGCCAATTCATACCACAGAAGTAGAAACACCAAATAAATTTAAATGCATACCACTCATGCAGTGGACCAGCCGAGAGGCGCAACCTACATCCCAGTATGACCTCGATGTCGGGTATGTCACGTTCTCAAAAAATAATAAATTTTACTTTTTTCTAATGTCAGCCAAAGCATTAACTTAATCTTGAATTTATATAACTTGAATATTTAGATTATATATAACTTTTTAAACTTATTAATGGGCTAAGATTAACTATTAAAATACAACTATGTACTATTTATATAGTTTGAATGGATCATAAATTTACCTTTAACAAAAAAATTTACCACATTGAATTTCCAAATTAAGTAAAATTTTAAACATCTTTACTCTTTACTAAAGTCAATGCCATTTCCTAAATAAAAGAAAGAGAGTTAATTCAACACAAACAATCAAACCCCAAAATCTTTTAATATTTCTATTAATTAAATATTTGTAAAATGAATATTTATAAAGAAAACCCATATTCTATGTGAGAGAAAAATCCGCTTAGCTCAGAAGATGTCAATATTTTATAAGCATAAAAGCATCCCAGGAGACCAGCTTTTATGGAAAAGCCAAGGAAAGTGGATAAAAAGATCCCACGCTAAAGGATAAGTTATCATGAAGGAAAGATATTAAATACCTATTGATGGGATCAACATGGAGTTGTTGATTCCTTGAGAAGAAATTCTCAACTAGAGGGTGAAAACAGATCAATATTCGATAAAGAGAAGGTGTACATTTCCAGGTACCCATCTAATGATTTCATTTAAATTAACTATGATTTAACACTTTCATTGTGACGAGAGGCGCAATCTATAGCCCAGTATGACCCTGATGTCGGGTATGTCAAGTTCACAAAAAATAATAAATTTTACTTGCCAAAGCATTAACCTAATTTTGAATTTTATATAACTTGAATATTTAGATTATATATAAATTTTTTAACTTATTAATGGGCTGAGATTAACTATTAAAATACAACTATGTATTATTTATATAATTTGAATGGATAGTAAATTATATACGTGAATTTGAATGGATCATAAATTTACCTTTAACAAAAAAAATTACCACATTGAATTTCCAAATTAAGTAAAATTTTAAACATCTTTACTCTTTACTAAAGTCAATACCATTTTCTAAATCAAAGGAAAAGAGTTAATTCAACACAAACAATCAAAATCCAAAATCTTTTAATATTTCTTTTAATCAAATATTTGTAAAATGAATCTTTAAAAAAAAAACCCCATATTCTATGGATAAATTAAAATATTTAAAGACATAAATATCTTAAAATAAATAAATAAAAATATAAATAAGGAGGGAGGGAGGGATATAGTAACATAGTTGGTGGGTGAAGAGAGAGAGAGATAAGAGAGAAAGGGAGAGAGAGAGAGAGAGAGAGTGATAAGGAAGATGGAGAGAGAGGGAGAGAGGACAAAAGGAGGAAAGAGAGATATTAGCGATGGAGAGGGAGAGAAGGGGAAGATAGAAATATAGATGGAAGGTGAAGAGAGGGAAAAAGAGAGATATCTTTCTTTTCCTTCCTCTCTTTCCCTTTCTCTCCCCCTCTCTCTCTCTCTTCACCTACCAACTATGTTACTATATCCCTCCCTCTCTCCTTATATCTTCTTCTCACCCCCTTATCTCCATTTCTTTTATAAATATGGTATTTGGCCCATGGTATCAGTATTAATTTGTCCCATGGTATTAGTCCCATAGGCTTCATCTAAATCCATCATTGTTTTCACCTTCTCTCTCTCTCTCTTTCCCTTTCTCTCCTATCTCTCTCTCCCTCTCTCTCTCTCTCTTCACCCACCAACCTTGATACTATATCCCTCCCTCTCTCCTTATATCTCCTTATATCTCCTTCTCCCTCCCTTATCTTCTTTTCTTTTATAACTACTTAATTTTCATATGCGAAAGAAATGCGGAAGTAGGCGATAGCATGGAAAAGAGTAGCGAGAAAGAGAGAGAGAGAGAGAAATAAGTTGTTGCAGAGAAAGAGCCATCATGAAGGAATGAAAAGAAAATTTGCTTACATGGAAGTAGGTCGGGGTTTCAAAGATATTGATTATAAGAGTTATCAACCAGAAAATTTTGTTATAGATATTGAAATAGGAAATTGTGGGTGAAAATATATATGTAAACCAACATAATGAAATAAGTTGTTACAGAGAAGGAGCCATCATGAAGGAATGAAAGGAAATTTTTGCTTCCATGGAAGCGGGTCGTGAAGGTTTCAAAGATATTGTTTATAAGAGTTATGAACCATAAAATTTTGTTATAGATATTGAAATAGGAAATTGTGAGTGAAAACATATATGTAAACCAACATAATTTGTTAACACATATAAAAATTTTGTTATAGATATTGAAATAGGAAATTGGGGTGAAATTCCTTTGGTGATTAATAATCCTCTGAAACAAGCATGAAATAAGCATGTAACTCAAATAAGATATTTCAAATATATTCAAGTACAATCTATCTAGCATTGATGTAAATAAAGAGAATTTTTATTAATAGAAATAGAGTTTACTCCAAGTTCATCTACATATCCGAGCGCCATTTGCATGCTTGTTAGAAATTGTATATGAAGAACAATAGTCTTGGTATACAAGAAAGTGAATGTCATTTTAATATAGAGACATTTTTTGAAGGAGATAGTGTTATTCATGTTATGATTTATTTTTTTCACTCCAAACTTGGTTAAGTCTTTCTCTATGTACACAAGGAAAAAAATACAAAGTAATTTCACATATTTAAGTTATAGTTTTATATTTTATAATTACAAATCTAGTTTCTTATTAAAATATTTTACACACATCTATTCATTCAAAGAAATTATATTGTGAATATGCTTATCCTATTATTTTATTACAAAATTATTGTACTTCCTACTAAATAAAAAAACTTTATTAATAAAGAATTGAATGTCAAATTGAAATATTACTCGAGCAATAACTACTATAATATATAGAACTGATTTTTTGACGTATAAATTATTTGTTTTATATGTCATTCAATTTTCATTACCTATTATCTTCAAACCCGATGGGGAGGTATTGAACATGGGAGCCAACTTTAGGTAAATAAGTATTCACATTGTCAACTTGGACAAAAAAAAAATTATAATCCTAAAATTCTCTTACCTAATCATCTTTTTATGTATATAATTGAGTTTCATTTATTAAAAAAAAAGGCAATATTAAGAACCTCCTAGAGTTATAAAAGGTAATTGACATGAAAAATAAAAAATTTCCTCATGACACCATAGCTAAGAAATATAGTTCAATTATTGGGCATTAGAAATTCCAAAGAGGTGAAGGTAAATGAGTTAGTATCAAGAAATATGACATCAACCCCTAGAAAAATTGCAAAATATCAATCTCAATATGGCATAAGTGCTAGTAGGGAATTATTGACAGGTGTTGTTGGAAAAATAACTACATCATATTGGTTGATGTCAATGAAAACAATAATCTACAAAACATTAAGCTAAAGTTTATGGAGGCATTAAAAAATTAGGATTTAATAACATGAGAATGATGAACTTGCATGCTGGGCTAATATATGTAGGAAACATTATCAAGATAGACTTTCGTATAATGTGAGAAACATTGTGAACGAGTTTTGGTATTGGAATTTCCATGTGTCACCAAATGAGAAGAATACCATGAGACATTGTATATCTAGAGGGGTGTATTGAGATCATTTCCCCTTTCAGTGACTTTTATTATTAAAGAACATTTATTACTATAAAATATGTATAACTTGTATATATAAGTATCAAAAAAAAACCGTGCCGAATCTTATGACAATGAAGACAATATAACTAGTCCATTCATACAACTACCACATACTATCAATAGGCAAAAGGGTTTTCCTGTGAAGCGATCTATGCATCTGCGTCATGCAAATTGAATCTCAACACTAAGGAGTCATCCTAAGATAAAAGGTTATCATAGTAACTTTGATGTTCCAAAACCATCAATCATTTAATTATATTTCTCTAAATATCAACAATTGGACAACAATCACAATATGGTAATGCTTGAGGGGAATGTGTATCCATATCATAGTATAACTGTATATACAACAACTTATCCAAATGATATAAAAATATTTCATAGCAATGCAACTACTACATGAATTACTCACAATCCTTAATGATATACTCCAAGTTCTTCCACAATACTAATCAAGTGTCTAAATAAGCCATCATCACTCAAGCACCATATAGGTAACACCTGGGGGAAATGTGTTAGAATTGTAGATAAAATAGCTCATACAAAGGATATAAAAATCTGTTACAAGTAATGCAATTTCTACATCAACTACTCACCATATAACTAACATCCTAGGGAAATGTGTTAGAACTGTATATACAATAACTTATACAAAGGATATGAAAATATGTTATAAGAAATGCAACTGCTAGATGAACTACTCACAGTCCTTAAGGATATAACCAAAGTTCTTCCACAATACTAATCAAGTGTCTAAAGAAGCCATCATCACTTCCAAAATCACATATTTAAACATACAAGTTGTAAAAAATGATTTTGTTTCATAAATTTTAATAAAATCACGTGCTCAGATCTAAGATATAGTTCTTAAACTCTGAAGCCTCTTCTTGATTGAAAACATACTACACTGATACTAAAGAGAAATAATTTAAAAATTTCTTGGCACAATTGTTACATAATAATTTGATGCATAACTTGTATAGCAATAAATATCAGCTTGCAACATGTCCAAATAAAACAACTGAAGTAAATACTATTAATTGGTTTTCAATACATTTATGCAATTAAAATAGAGCTAGGAACTTTTGAAGACTACTTCATAGAAAATTAGAAGCATCTTCATGCCTGGTTTTCCAAGCTAGCCATGAATACCTCTCTAGATCCTTATAGCATTAGATATATTTTGTGAGAAAATGTGATTTTTTTTTTTGTCACAATGATTTAAAAATCAGTTATTATACCACAATATTGACTTTCTTATTGTTTGTTTTGTTTATGAACCATTTAAATAGACCACATGAACATTTGATTTTACATTGTGATCTCCCTAACATGGGTGGGGATTTAAAAAATTGGAGAGTAAATTGAGCGGTTATTGTTAGAAATTGTTGTATAAGATGGGAAATTTGGATGTTTTGTAGACAATATGGATGTCATAATAGATATCTGTTTTAAATTTTTTAGTGTCTCTAGCCACCATGCATCTAATATGATCCATTTCAACTAAGAAATGCAATATATATTTTGATTTTTTTTAGTGTCTCTAGCCACCATGCATCTAATAGGATCCATTTCAGCTAAGAACTTCAATAAAATCACTGTGTGAATGATAACTTGTGACATTCCTAGCCATTTTCTTTAATTGTGGATCTAGTTACAATTTAATAACTTGTAAAATCTCTAGCCATTTTCATTGATTGTGGATCAGGTTATAAACTAGAATACACTCTCTCTTCAAAAGACTCTACAATATATATTGGATGGAGGGAATTATGATAAAACATGTACAAAAAACTCTTTAGGGTTGTCTCAACGTACTCTATTGTTAATAACATAGTGTCAATTTGGTAAAACTATAATCTACAGTAAGGACTGAGTGGGTTTTTTCTTTTATAAGTTTTGTTTGGAATTGAAAATTTAAAAAATTATAAAAGATAAAATTATGTAGTGAAAAACTTTGTTTAAAATTTCAAAATAAAAAGTTGAGTAAGTTTGACATCATATATTGTGGGAAATTTGGATGGTTTGTAGACAATATGGATGTCATAACATATATCTATTTTTTAGTGTCTCTGGCCACCATGTATCTAATATGATCCATTTCAACTGAGAACTTTAATATCTATTTTGAATTTTTTAGTGTATCTAGCCACCATGCATCTAATAGGATTCATTTCAGCTAAGAACTTCAATAAATCACTATGTGAATGATAACTTGTGACATCCCTAGCCATTATCTTTGATTTTGGATTAGGTTACAAACTAATAACTTGTGAAATTAGCTTATGATTATAAAGTAAAAAACATGTAAGTTTTTTAGCGACAATTAGGTAATTAAAGATATGTATATAGGTTTTTTTTAATAGAAGAAATTTGATATTCATTAACAAATTTTTTTTTGAAAGAGTATGTATGTATTTACAACTGTTATGTAGTTACAAACTATTACAATTAAGTAATTAGAGGTAAATTTAGTGTTAATTAAGAAATGAGAATTATGAACATTCATCATTATTAATTTCATTTTTTATATATTAAGAAATACTACCCATGAATAATAAAACAGTTGTAACATAAATAATATATAACGAAAAAAACCATGTATTTTTGGAATAATAAAATAGTCGTAACAAAAATAATATAGAACAAGAAAAACTATGTATATTTAGATGTATGAAAATTTAGATACATTTTATTAAGTAAAATTTTAAAAGAATAATGGTTATAAACAATTAAAAATCATTTTATTAAATAGTTAGTTTAGATATTTTCCATCTTAATTTCCCCCTTTAAATAAACTATATTCCACATGAATACCATGGGTCAATACCATGGGCTGTTTTTATAGTTTATAGTTTATGGTTATTTTATTTTATTACCTAAATTCAATTTAACTTATGAAAAAGAAAAAAACAAATACTGGAGAGTTAAGATTGATCTAGGCCATCTTAATTTCCCCTTTTAAATAAACTATATTCCACATAAATACCATGGGTCAATATCATGGGTTGTTTTTATAGTTTATTGTTATTTTGTTTTATTACCTAAATTCAATTTAACTTATTAAAAAGAAAAGAAAAAAAATACTATTGAAAAACACATATAAAAATATTTACATTTACATATAAAAATACAAATTTTTAATAACAACATTATAACTTAAAAGTCACCAAAACCTGCATTCAATCTAACTTATTAAAAAAAAACTAAAACTAACATTTTAAAAAATATATATATATAACTATTTACTTGTGGATCTAATGGCCTAAAACATTTCAATTATCTAACATTTGATCTAATGGCTCAGACATGGACACCCTAGCACCTAGGGGAGTTGTTTTCAAATAAGAATGCCTTACGGCATAAATATAGTATTTGGCCCATGGTATCACTATTAATTTGTCCCATGGTATTAGTCCCATAGACTTCATCTAAATAAAACCTCTTTTTTAAGTTTTTTTTAAATATAAAAAGGTTTATGGAGTAAAATATAAAAAGATTTTTTAATTATTTACCATACGTTTATATATATTTTTATTTATTTACCATAGCTCTGGAGTAAGTATAAAAATAGGTTTTATTTATTTACCATATCTCATGTTTATTTATATTTTTATTTATTTAAATTTTAAAATATTGCAACTTTGATGGGGAAATATTTATGTCTTTACATATTTTAATTTATCCATAGAATATGGGTTTTCTTTTTAAAGATTCATTTTACAAATATTTAATTAAAAGAAATATTAAAAGATTTTGGGTTTTGATTGTTTGTGTTGAATTAACTCTTTTCCTTTGATTTAGGAAATGGTATTGACTTTAGTAGAGAGTAAAGATGTTTAAAATTTTACTTAATTTGGAAATTCAATGTGGTAAATTTTTTTGTTAAAGGTAAATTTATGATCCATTCAAATTCACGTATATAATTTACTATCCATTCAAATTATATAAATAATACATAGTTGTATTTTAATAGTTAATCTCAGCCCATTAATAAGTTGAAAAATTTATATATAATATAAATATTCAAATTATATAAAATTCAAGATTAAGTTAATGCTTTGGCAAGTAAAATTTATTATTTTTTGAAAATGTGACATACCCGACATCAGGGTCATATTGGGCTATAGATTGCGTCTCTCGGCGCAATGAAAGTGTTAAATCATAGTTAATTTATATGAAATCATCAGATGGGTACCTGGAAATGTACACCTTCTCTTTATCGAATATTGATCTGTTTTCACCATCTAGCTGAGAATTTCTTCTCAAGGAATCAACAACTCCATGTTGATCCCATCAATAGGTATTTAATATCTTTCCTTCATGATAACTTATCCTTTAAGGTGGAATCTTTTTATCCACTTTCCTTGGCTTTTCCATAAGAGCTCGTCTCTTGGGATGCTTTTATGCTTATCAAATATTGACATCTTTCTCCAGCTAAGCAACTTAAGGGATTTTTCTCTCACATAGAATATGGGTTTTCTTTATAAAGATTCATTTTACAAATATTTAATTAAAAGAAATATTAAAATATTTTGGAGTTTGATTGTTTGTGTTGAATTAACTCTTTTCCTTTTATTTAAGAAATGGTATTGACTTTAGTAAAGAGTAAAGATGTTTAAAATTTTACTTAATTTGGAAATTCAATGTGGTAAATTTTTTTGTTAAAGGTAAATTTATGATCCATTCAAATTATATAAATAATACATAGTTGTATCCACTACAAGAAGGCCCGGTAGCATTAATAAGTTAAAAAAAGTTATATACAATCTATATTCAAGTTATATAAATTCAAGATTAGGTTAATGCTTTGGCTGACATTAGAAAAACTAAAATTTATTATTTTTTGAGAACGTGACATACTCGACATCGAGGTCATAATGGGCTGTAGGTTGCGTCTCTCGGCGCAATGAGTCTATCTCAAGTCCCAAACAAGATTCTTCTTTCTCTTCATATTATAGCTTGCACCTTGACACTCATCCTCTCCTCCTCCTTGCACAAATTTAAACTATGAGGCACAAGGTAGTTGTTGCATATAGGAACATTTAGTTATGATAAGAAAAATGTGATACTCTATTGTAATTTTCTCTATAAATGTGATGGAAAATGTGCCCCAAATGTTGAAAATTTCATGGTTAATGTAGTATAAGCTACATGCAAATTTACAGTCTTTATGCCGAGAGGTGCAACCTACAGCCCAGTATGACCTCGATGTCGAGTATGTCACGTTCTCAAAAAATAATAAATTTTACTTTTTTCTAATGTCAGCCAAAGCATTAACCTAATATTGAATTTATATAACTTAAATATTTAGATTATATATAACTTTTTAAACTTATTAATGGGCTGAGATTAACTATTAAAATACAACTATGTACTATTTATATAATTTGAATGGATCATAAATTTACCTTTAACAAAAAAATTTACCACATTGAATTTCCAAATTAAGTAAAATTTTAAACATCTTTACTCTTTACTAAAGTCAATGCCATTTCCTAAATAAAAGAAAGAGTTAATTCAACACAAACAATCAAACCCCAAAATCTTTTAATATTTTTATTAATTAAATATTTGTAAAATGAATCTTTATAAAGAAAACCCATATTCTATGTGAGAGAAAAATCCCTTAAGTTGCTTAGCTGAGAAAGATGTCAATATTTTATAAGCATAAAAGCATCCCAGGAGACAAGCTTTTATGGAAAATCCAAGGAAAGTGGATAAAAAGATCCAACGCTAAAGGATAAGTTATCATGAAGGAAAGATATTAAATACCTATTGATGGGATCAACATGGAGTTGTTGATTCGTTGAGAAGAAATTCTCAGCTAGAAGGTGAAAACAGATCAATATTCGATAAAGGTATATTCGATACCCATCTACGATGATTCAGAAGATGTTATCTATAATATACACTTTTATGGGAACATGTCAGGAAATTCTAAAATATTAAATTTTGCTTACCTTGCTGTCAACCTAATTACGAATTTTTATATAACCAGTATATTTAAGATTATGTAATAATGGTAGATGTTTATTAAAAATACGACTATGTATATTTATATAATTTGAATGGATAGTAAATTATATACGTGAATTTGAATGGATCATAAATTTACCTTTAACAAAAAAATTTACCACATTGAATTTCCAAATTAAGTAAAATTTTAAACGTCTTTACTCTCTACTAAAGTCAATACCATTTCCTAAATAAAAGGAAAAGAGTTAATTCAACACAAACAATCAAAATACAAAATCTTTTTATATTTCTTTTAATTAAATATTTGTAAAATGAATCTTAAAAAAAAAAAACCCATATTCTATGGATAAATTAAAATATTTAAAGACATAAATATCTTAAAATAAATAAATAAAAATATAAATAAGGAGAGAGGGAGGGATATAGTAACATAGTTGGTGGGTGAAGAGAGAGAGAGATAAGAGAGAAAGGGAAAGAGAGAGAGAGAGAGTGATAAGGAAGATGGAGAGAGAGGGAGAGAGGACAAAAGGAGGAAAGAGAGATATTAGGGATGGAGAGGGAGAGAAGGGGAAGATAGAAATATAGATGGAAGGTGAAGAGAGGGAAAAAGAGATATATATTTCTTTTCCTTCCTCTCTTTCCCTTTCTCTCCTATCTCTCTCTCCCTCTCTCTCTCTCTCTTCACCCACCAACTATGTTACTATATCTCTCCCTCTCTCCTTATATCTTCTTCTCCCCCCCTTATCTCCATTTCTTTTATAAATATGGTATTTGGCCCATGGTATCAGTATTAATTTGTCCCATGGTATGAGTCCCATAGGCTTCATCTGAATCCATCGTTGCTTTCACCTTCTCTCTCTCTCTCTTTCCCTTTCTCTCCTATCTCTCTCTCCCTCTCTCTCTCTCTCTTCACCCACCAACTATGATACTATATCCCTCCCTCTCTCCTTATATCTCCTTCTCCCCCCCTTATCTCCTTTTCTTTTATAAATATGGTATTTGGCCCATGGTATCAGTATTAATTTGTCCCATGGTATTAGTCCCATAGACTTCATCTAAATAAAACCTCTTTTTTAAGTTTTTTTAAGTATAAAAAGGTTTATGGAGTAAATATAAAAAGAATTTTTATTTATTTACCATACATCTAGTTTATATATATTTTTATCTATTTACCATAGCTCTGGAGTAAGTATAAAAATAGGTTTTATTTATTTACCATACCTCATGTTTATTTATATTTTTATTTATTTAAATTTTAAAATATTGAAACTTTGATGAAGAAATATTTATGTCTTTAAATATTTTAATTTATCCATAGAATATGTCTTTTCTTTTTAAAGATTCATTTTACAAATATTTAATTAAAAAAATATTAAAATATTTTTGATTTTGATTGTTTGTGTTGAATTAAATCTTTTCCTTTGATTTAGGAAATGGTATTGACTTTAGTAAAGAGTAAAGATGTTTAAAATTTTACTTAATTTGGAAATTCAATGTGGTAAATTTTTTTGTTAAAGGTAAATTTATGATCCATTCAAATTCACGTATATAATTTACTATCCATTCAAATTATATAAATAATACATAGTTGTATTTTAATAGTTAATCTCAGCCCATTAATAAGTTAAAAAATTTATATATAATATAAATATTCAAATTATATAAAATTCAAGATTAGGTTAATGCTTTGGCAAGTAAATTTTATTATTTTTTGAGAATGTGACATACCCGACATCAGGGTCATATTGGGCTATAGATTGCGTCTCTCGGCGCAATGAAAGTGTTAAATCATAGTTAATTTATATGAAATCATTAGATGGGTACCTGGAAATGTACACCTTCTCTTTATCGAATATTGATCTGTTTTCACCCTCTAGCTGAGAATTTCTTCTCAAGGAATCAACAACTCCATGTTGATCCCATCAATAGGTATTTAATATATTTCCTTCATGATAACTTATCCTTTAGCGTGGGATCTTTTTATCCACTTTCCTTGGCTTTTCCATAAGAGCTCGTCTCTTGGGATGCTTTTATGCTTATCAAATATTGACATCTTTCTCCAGCTAAGCAACTTAAGGGATTTTTCTCTCACATAGAATATGGGTTTTCTTTATAAAGATTCATTTTACAAATATTTAATTAAAAGAAATATTAAAAGATTTTGGAGTTTGATTGTTTGTGTTGAATTAACTCTTTTCCTTTTATTTAGGAAATGGTATTGACTTTAGTAAAGAGTAAAGATGTTTAAAATTTTACTTAATTTGGAAACTCAATGTGGTAAATTTTTTTGTTAAAGGTAAATTTATGATCCATTCAAATTATATAAATAATACATAGTTGTATTTTAATTGTTAATTTCAGCGCATTAATAAGGTAAAAAATGTTATATACAATCTATATTCAAGTTATATAAATTCAAGATTAGGTTAATGCTTTGGCTGACATTAGAAAAACTAAAATTTATTATTTTTTGAGAACGTGACATACTCGACATCGAGGTCATACTGGGCTGTAGGTTGCGCCTCTCGGCGCAATGAGTCTATCTCAAGTCTCAAACAAGATTCTTCTTTCTCTTCATATTATAGCTTGCACCTTGACACTCATCCTCTCCTCCTCCTTGCACAAATTTAAACTATGAGGCACAAGGTAGTTGTTGCATATAGGAACATTTAGTTATGATAAGAAAAATGTGATACTCTATTGTAATTTTCTCTATAAATGTGATGGAAAATGTGCCCCAAATGTTGAAAATTTCATGGTTAATGTAGTATAAGCTACATGAAAATTTACAGTCTTGTATACAAGATCGAGAAAGCTATGCTCAATATCCAACACCATAGAGCAAGACATGTTCACCAATTCAACAGTTGCTTCCAAATCTCTCTCAGTGCTAGAGTTGTTTTCTCAATAAACTTGTTTTTACTGCTCTTGAAGTGATGAAATCGATTGTTGTTGCATAGGAGACAAAGGGAAAGAGAGGAAGGGAAAGAAATATATCTCTCTCTTTTTCCCTCTCTTCACCTTCCATCTATATCTCTATCTTCCCCTTCTCTCCCTCTCCACCGCTAATATCTCTCTTTCCTCCTTTTGTCTTCTCTCCCTCTCTCTCCATCTTCCTTATCACTCACTCTCTCTCTCTCTATGTTTCCCTTTCTCTCCTATCTCTCTCTCCCTCTCTCTCTCTCTCTCCACCCACCAACTATGTTACTATATCCCTCCCTCTCTCCTTATATCTCCTTCTCCCCCCCTTATCTCCATTTCTTTTATAAATATGGTATTTGGCCCATGGTATCAGTATTAATTTGTCCCATGGTATTAGTCGCATAGACTTCATGTAAATAAAACCTCTTTTTTAAGTTTTTTTAAATATAAAAAGGTTTATGGAGTAAATATAAAAAGAATTTTTAATTATTTACCATACATCTAGTTTATATATATTTTTATT
Source organism: Pinus albicaulis (assembly GCA_034641835.2). Classification (NCBI taxonomy): domain Eukaryota; kingdom Viridiplantae; phylum Streptophyta; class Pinopsida; order Pinales; family Pinaceae; genus Pinus; species Pinus albicaulis. The sequence continues at coordinate 198,138,732 of CM076572.1, read as the reverse complement.
TAATTACCATATCTCATGTTTATTTATATTTTTATTTATTTAAATTTTAAAATATTGCAACTTTGATGGGGAAATATTTATGTCTTTACATATTTTAATTTATCCATAGAATATGGGTTTTCTTTTTAAAGATTCATTTTACAAATATTTAATTAAAAGAAATATCAAAAGATTTTGGGTTTTGATTGTTTGTGTTGAATTAACTCTTTTCCTTTGATTTAGGAAATGGTATTGACTTTAGTAGAGAGTAAAGATGTTTAAGATTTTACTTAATTTTGAAATTCAATGTAGTAAATTTTTTTGTTAAAGGTAAATTTATGATCCATTCAAATTCACGTATATAATTTACTATCCATTCAAGTTATATAAATAATACATAGTTGTATTTTAATAGTTAATCTCAGCCCATTAATAAGTTAAAAAATTCATATATAATTTAAATATTCAAGTTATATAAAATTCAAGATTAGGTTAATGCTTTGGCAAGTAAAATTTATTATTTTTTGAGAACGTGACATACCCAATATCAGGGTCATACTGGGCTATTCATTGCGCCTCTCGGCACAATGAAAGTGTTAAATCATAGTTAATTTAAATGAAATCATCAGATGGGTACCTGGAAATGTACACCTTCTCTTTATCGAATATTGATCTGTTTTCACCCTCTGGATGAGAATTTCTTCTCAAGGAATCAACAACTCCATGTTGATCCCATCAATAGGTATTTAATATCTTTCCTTCATGATAACTTATCCTTTAGCGTGGGATCTTTTTATCCACTTTCCTTGGCTTTTCCATAAAAGATTGTCTCCTAGGATGTTTTTATGCTTATCAAATATTGACATCTTTCTCCAGCTAAGCAACTTAAGGGATTTTTCTCTCACATAGAATATGGGTTTTCTTTATAAAGATTCATTTTACAAATATTTAATTAATAGAAATATTAAAAGATTTTGGAGTTTGATTGTTTGTGTTGAATTAACTCTTTTCCTTTTATTTAGGAAATGGTATTGACTTTAGTAAAGAGTAAAGATGTTTAAAATTTTACTTAATTTGGAAATTCAATGTGGTAAATTTTTTTGTTAAAGGTAAATTTATGATCCATTCAAATTATATAAATAATACGTAGTTGTATTTTAATAGTTAATCTCAGCCCATTAATAAGTTTAAAAATTTATATATAATCTAAATATTCAAGTTATATAAATTCAAGATTAGGTTAATGCTTTGGCTAACATTAGAGAAACTAAAATTTATTATTTTTTGAGAACGTGACATACTCGACATCGAGGTCATACTGGGTTGCATACTGGGTTGTAGGTTGCACGTCTCAGCGCAATGAGTCTATCAAGTCCCAAACAAGATTCTTCTTTCTCTTCATATTATAGCTTGCACCTTGACACTCATCCTCTCCTCATCCTTGCACAAATTTAAACTATAAGGCACAAGGTAGTTGTTGCATATAGGAACATTTAGATATGATAAAAAAAATGTGATACTCTATTGTAATTTTCTCTACAAATGTGACGGAAAATTTGCCCAAATGTTGAAAATTTCATGGTTAATGTAGTATAAGCTACATGCAAATTTACAGTCTTGTATACAAGATCGAGAAAGCTATGCTGAATATCCAACACCATAGAGCAAGACATGTTCACCAATTCAACAGTTGCTTCCAAATCTCTCTCAGTGCTAGAGTTGTTTTCTCAATAAACTTGTTTTTACTGCTCTTGAAGTGATGAAATCCATCATCGTTGCATATAGGAGCATTTATATTTGATAAGAAAAGTGTGATATTTTGTTATAATTTTCTCTATGAATGTGTTGGAGTTGTTTTATCAATAAACTTGTTTTTACTGCTCTTAAGTGATGAAATCCATAGTTGTTGCATATAGGAGCATTTAGATATGATAAAAAAAGTATGATATTGTGTTATAATTTTCTCTACAAATTTTTTGGAGTTGCTTTCTCAATAAACTTGTTTTGACGGCTCTTAAGTGACGAAATTCATCGTTGTTTCATATAGGAGCATTTAGCTATGATAAGAAAAGTGTGATTTTCTATTATAATTTTCTCTACAAATGTGATGGAAAGTGTGCCATGAATGTTGGCAAATTCATGGTTAATGTAATATAAGATAAATAAAAATTCATTTCTTCTACACAAGATCAAGAAAGCTATGTGGAATAGCCAACACCACAGAACAAGACATGTTCGCCAACTCCATAAATTCTACCAAATCTCTCTTGGTGTTGATGAGATTTTCTCAATGGCATTATTTTCACTGCTCTTGAAGTGATGAAAGCCACCTCTCCATACATTTTTTACTGTCTGCACAAAGAACAAAAAAACCAACTTCATATCAGCGATTCTGAAAAAACAAGAACATGGCAGACACGAGGGACATGAGTGGTAAATAAAAATGTGATATTTTGAATATTTTCAAAGATCATGAAGGAAATAATACATAGGTAACTCAATAGGAATTGATCAAGATTAAATACGGAGGAACTGCACCAAAACAACTTTTGATTTTGAAGGTAGAAAATCACGATCTATTTCTTTATTCATGAGGCATTCATGTTTGCATGATCAGACAAGGTATTTAAATTAACTTCAACATAGGTCTCATGATTTGTAAGGCTCAAGGAAGCAGTATTGCATTGAGATTTCACTACCTGCTTCCATGGAATAAAATTTTGATTTTCATTCCTCCATAATGGCTCCTTCTCTGCAACATCTTATTTCTTCTAGGCTACTCTTTCCTATGCTATTTCCTTACGGCATTTCTTTTGCAACATGTGGTGCAATTGCTAGTGGGTATACTTATGGGAGGTACGGGTACCAGTAACCTCCTTGTGAGTATACATGTGGGTTGAATATTGATCATAAATGAGTACGTGTGCAAGCGATTATACATGTGGGAAAGTGTATCAAAACATTTATGTGCCATGTGGGAGTTGTGGTACATCCTTGGGAGTATACCTATTGGATGGCTTCAAAATGCCACTCATGATTTGTAACAGTTTGAAAACCCTTGATTTCATTAGTTAAATTGTTAAATTGTGTATATGACAAAGAATATTCTCATATTATTAAATCTAGACCATCCATTAAACTAGTCGATTGGGGTAAATATAATTATAATAAGTTTTATTAATTCAATTTATTTTATTTTAATATAAGTTAAAATTAGTTTAATAAGCTTGTTTGACAGTTTGAGTGATCAAATATTATAAATTACAAGTAAAAAGTAAGACTTCTCTAATGTACTTATATATCATTTTTCAATATCTTAGGTTAGTGCAGCTATATAAATTAAATGGCTAGTTTATCAAAAAATAACTAAATTATATTTTTAAGTATTATTATTAATTATAAGAAGAATGAACATATCAATTAACCATACATACACACACACATATAAACATGTAAAAAGAAAACTATAGTATTTGGTACATGTGGACATGACATTTTTTAAATTAAATTGAAAATAAAAAAGGGTATAATTATCTTGGAGATAAATCTCAACCCTCTATCTTGACTACTATTAAAAATATTCTATGAATATTTTGTGGAGGTTAAATCCCTACCATCCACTTAGTTAAGTTTATAGGCGTATCTATTTTGGAATAGGGCTTCTAGAATTTTAATTTAATTATCAATAGTTATTAGGTGGATGGTAAAGATTTAATCTCTATGGAATATTCTAGAATATTCATAGTAGTATACACAAATATATGGTTGCAATTTATCTCCAAAGTAGTTATGTCATTTTTGTTTTTTTAATTAAATTGATTAATAAAAAAATAGCATTTTGTTTCATAATTAGCCACGTCATAATATCTATCATATTCATTAATCCATTGTACCATTGGATGAATCGCTTGAGAATTGCTTATCGATCTCATCAACAATTAATATTGTCTAATAATTATAAGACTTGGATTTAATCTCTTATCATTATTACGACCTGAACTCAATTTCTCCACCACCTTTTCACTGTCTGCAGTCATCTTCTTCTATTTCATTCCACATTAATCTGTGTAAGTTGTGACAAAAGAGTAAATTTGATGGCTTAGCCTTCCTAAACATTGAGGATGGCATCAATGGTAAGGATCAAACCCATTCGGGTTGAATTTTTAGAAGCTTATGCAAAATGCAGAAAGAATAAATTTGAGAAAGCATGTTGGTTACAATTTCTAGAGAAGTTTAAGGGATATGACATGGTGTTGATTTTTCGTAGGTATTCGAAAATGATAATTACTTATGACTTTATTAATTTAATATTTCTTACATTCACATTCATCATAAAGTAATTACAGAGAAGACATCAACAATGGATAATGTCAGTAAGATCTTGAAGAGACAGCGAAAGAAGAACACAACATTTTTACCTTGGGAAAACCCACATAGGGAGAAAACCCAACAACCTTTTCCTTAGAGAAATTATGAAATCAACAGAGATACATCTAAACATAAAGTCAAACTAATAGCCCTCACACCTGGTCAAACTGCATCAAGACAAGTCAATATGTTGCTTATCAACTTCGACCTTCTTCTTCTTTAAGAGATACTTGATTATGTTCCTTATATAAGCTTGGAAACTTTGTCATAGATTCAGCCTTTGTCTGCTTCAGATATATCTTCTTCATTGGCCTCAAATATGCTTCTTCACCGGCTTCAAACATATCTCTTTTTTGGGCTCAGAATTGCCTCTTCCTTGGCCTGAGACTTGCCTCTTCCTTGGCCTCAAACTTTCCTCTTCATTGGCCTCAAACTTATCAAATTTCTTGCTTGATGAGAAGGTCAAATTGGAACATATATCTAGTGGTCATGCTAGTTGAATGGGTGTCTCTTCATGATAGGGACAACTTGACTTGTAGGAGGGTCAACCAAGTCACCTTTGGAGCCAAAATTTAATTTTTTTCTCTTTTAAATCCAACATGACATACATATCATTATTTTATCTTTTAAAAATAGCATGAAGAACATGATTTGTATTTATCATTATAAATACATCAAGGGCTAAAATTGATTATGAAGACCGACCATAGCTACAAAAATTCAACACTCCCTCTTAGCTAGGGAGGTATTCATAATGACTATTTAGATGCCCTTGCGTTGATAAATTTCTCGAAGAAAAGGTTATAACAAATCAAATTACCATAAATCATGTCAAAATTTGTGGCACATGGTAAAACAAGTTACCATAATCTGGTCAAAATTTGTGACAGATGGTAAATCAATAGCATCAACTGGTTACCATAATCGGGTCAACAAATATGACACATGGCAAACCAACATCATAAACAAGTTACCATAATTCGGGTCAATTCCTCATACCTATGGTATATCCTCACCATAATCATATTTGGTACTTCAAGCACATGGTACATCATTTAGCATCAACGAGTCACCATAATAATGGCTAACCTGACACATGGTATATAGACTAGTCTTGGTCCACCATCATTCAGGTAAATATCTTTGACACATGGTGAATCGCCAAAGAACACACTTAACTTGAGTAATTCAGGTCCCGATGCTAAATAAGCCTAATGCTCCAGTACCATTCTTCCTCATTCAAGTCAATATACTAGACATGAGAAGAATGATTGTCCTCTACCAAGTCATTCTCCTTAATTTGGGTCAACATACTTGACACGGGGAGAATGTTAGTCCATGATACTATCTCATCAACACTCCCTCTCACTAAGAGAGGCATTCAATCTTGTCCCTGAAGTATATACAGACTTCATCTTGGGACAGAGGCTTTTCCAACAATCTGGTATAATGTAGAATAATACTAGAGTTATACTACTTCCTTCTATACCATGTCTTAATATTGGATGTCATTTTGCTTCAACCTGTCATCATGGTTGTCACCTGCACCTAATAAAGACAATCCTGCAAGTAGCCTTTGAAGCCATAAATATTCTCAACTTGTTAATCCAACTGCAATATACTCGGTCTTTGCAATATTGAGTGTGACAGATGTTTTCTTCATTCTCTTCTAAGAAATTATAACGGAGCCCAAACTAAAGCAATATCTTGATGAACTATTTATTTCTTCAACACTCTCATTCCAATCTGAATCTATAATTGTACTTCACTATTTGAGACATATCTCAAACCATAACTAATTATGCCATAACTATATCATGGTGGTACTTCAACACATATGCATGCCTTGGCTCAACCATAAACTGATCGATTTCCTTATCTTGGAACCAACACTAAGGCTACTTTTTGGTTACCCTAACTGGGCATTCTTTCTTAAACAGCTTCTGCTTTGGCAATCTTGGTTGCTCCATCTACCATTGTTGCTTTTGCATCGTTTTAGTTAATTAGCCTGAAAATGCCAATAATAATTCATCATCTCGAACTCAAAGGTAAACTCCCTTTGAAGCTAAATCAAGGCTTTTGGATTATTTCCTCTGTTACAAAAGAAATTCTTTATTTCATAATTGCTCCCTTTGAAACATAAGTCCTTCTACTTTTGTCCTAGAAATCAGAAGATAAACCAAGACTCATCAGATATTCATCCATTCAATAATATCAAGCCCAATGATCTATAAAATATCATGGATATTCCATTTGACAGTTTGTCACAACACATCTAATAATAATACATTAAAATACTGAAATTTTACACTATTACAGTTTTATTAAAATTCTAGATTTGTAGATTTAATTGTAATTAGTGCATGCATGCGAATGGAAATTATGCATAAAATTATATAACGGAAAAATAAGCTTACACACACCCAAAAAAGACACAACATATGCTCTCTAGGAAACCCTTTCGAGAGAAACCCAAACTGGAAGGTGAGCCTGCTTCGCTCTCTTTATATGCCTAGAAATATGGTTGCAGGTACAAAGAAGTAATGTCAGTGGTCCGTGAGATGTTATAGTGAAAAAATCCTCTATGTGTGCTCTACCTCCTATCTCTCTTGGATATGTTTTCTCATATATTGAGAAAAATTCTCTTGAAAGATTGGAATGCCTCTTCCTCCTAGTGACCTAGTTATAACACAACGCGATAACCTAATAGTGGTTAATTTTGATTACATCAACTCTCAACTAGAGTTACAATATAGATTCTTATAGAGTATTTTACATCACAAACACGTGTATATCCCTTTTTCCATGAATAATGGGGGCTGACACACCATCCTCCCGAATTATAGGTGTGAAAACAAGATGGTCAATTTCTGAGTGGCATAACTTTCGCATACAAACACTTATTGGCGTGCATATTGCACCATTGGAAATATATTTGTATGTATAATAGTATGAAATGGTTATGTGCTAAAGAGGAAAAGTTTTACCCCCAAAAAAATTCGTTTGATGCCTCAAAACGCTTTTGGAAGGTTTCAGACCTCGTTTCTCCAAACTCGGTCCCGCTGGTAAAAGCGGTCCCATGAGTTGATTCCTCCACCTTTTCCACTTTGAATGCATCGAAATGGATAAGAAAAAATATAATGATCCAATCCAGATAACCCAATGTGCTTTCTTGTGATCGCATAAATCCTTCTTAAATCATAAGACTTATTCTCTTGTACCTCAAAGCCTTGAGGTAGATTTATGTACACTTCTTCCTCTTCAATTATTTCATTGAGAAAAATTATCTTTGCATCTAGTTGGTGCAATTTCAAAGCAATTATAATAGTTCTAACAAAATTGTATCGCACAACTGGAGAAAACATCTTGTCATGATCCTCTCCCTCTTCCTGGAAGAACCTTCTATTCTCAATTCTTGCTTTATACTCGTCTATACTATCAACTACTTCATATTATACCATTGACTTCCCTTCGGCACAATCAAGGTATATTTCAAACTTGCTAATTTGTCTACTCCCTCTAAGCTCAGATCTCATCTAGTACAACAAAAATCTTGATTCTGGGAAAGTCCTCTTTCATTGCTCCATTCTTCCACTTCTTCCATTTGCTTGTTAGAGCCTTGGAAGATTTTACTATGTAACTACAATCCTCAGTAGGAGGCCATGGAAGAAAAATTACAACCAAGAAAGGATACAAAGACAAGATAATAGCTACTAACAACAATAGTAATAATCAAAGAAAAGAGATATACAAATACTTAACTTTTGAGGATTATAGGTTATGCCAACTCCCTCTTGATATTGTTGAATTTCCACGACACATGAGAATTTGGTTTGGATCTTAAAGTCTCTAACACAAACACACTCAAATGCCACAACAATACTACTTTGCACAACATAATCTACACACATCAATGAATCAACTAGTGCACATGACAATTTTTAACTTTAAAACCAAACTTCGTTATATTACAAACTATAATATAACAATCTTAGGACTCTTGTACCAAGGATCTTGGCCCTTACATACAACCCTGATACCAGGGAACAACTCGATCTTGGTGTCAGTCACTTTAACTATCTATCTACCCTGAATAAGATAACACTTTACCTACTTGTTCATGGTGGCCACACACAACCTTTTCAGTCCACATGCCTTGAACACATATGGCAGGTCCTCTTGCCTCCCAATCTGCAACTCCTCAATCTGCCTCTATTAGTCAACACAACTCCTTTAGGTCATGAACATAGTCCCAATATATTATGCCCTCTAACTGGTCTTTGGTCCATCAAAGATCCCAATACATAGGGTATTCATGCTCTGCACACTTCTGCCACTCCGCTACTCCATTAATGGTTATACTTAGGGCTTGGAGGCTGCCCTCTTACCACTGAATTTTCCCTCCTACAACTCATTGATCTAGGGCTTACAATATAGCCCACTTGGTTGCCCTTATTCCCTCAAGGATGAACCCTTAAAGCTTCATATCATCTACCCTCTACCAATCCTGCAATCCTTCACAAAAAAAATGTACTTAGGGCTTGAATCAAGCCACAATAGTCCTCCAACTTTATGCTCTTAGACTGCTCCACAAATCTACCCAACCATAGTAAATTCTTGACTAATCTAGGGTTTCCAAATACATTTCTCTCTATTCTACAATTTTTTCCTCAAATTGCACATATATATGGCTCTTCAGGTCTACTATTCAAACGTATGAACATTCCTTCAATCTTGCACTTCCTATTCTTCTCTTCAAGGTTTCCTTCACAAATATTTCAACTCTCTTTCCTATTATGCATAACCCTCTAGGTTTTTGTCCCTATTCTTCAGCTCCTCTAAGGGTCATGACCCATTATTAATGCACAACTCTAACATTTTAGGGATATATCTAAGTGGAAGACCTCGCATACAGGAAAAATACCTAAGCTAGGGCTTCAAATCTCTATCCAAAACCATTGGAAAATCCTACGTATTCTTGCAAGAAATCATCATGAGAATCAAGTAAACCCTCCTCATCATGAAATCTCCAACATCCTTGAGGTCCACGACCCTCTGCACATACTAAATGAAGTTTTAGGCCTTATTTTAGGGCCCTGCAAATCTTCTATAAAATATCCCTATGCATGCCTTATTATCCCACGCAAACACTCACTTTTAGACCAAAAAATCCATGTGTTGTACCTCTAGGACTTGTGGCCTTACTCCAACTACTAGTCAAGCCTTTTGGCCCTCAATAACAGTCCTTGTGGACCTCCAACTTACCCAATGCAGGAGTCTCGACCCTTTATTACTGAACAAACATATTTTGGCTAGACCTCAAATAATTTGTGTTGATATTGTGTAAAGACTTATGCCTAAGAACTCTGCCAACATATATACAAAACTCGACCCAGATCATATCTTGAGAAGAGAAGCAAACAAGACTCCTCTCTCATTTGGACTAAGCACCTTTTTCTCTGCAACCACCACAGACTTTATCCTCCTCTAATCACATTTTCCTTGGATGGATAACTCAGCCTCCCCTGTAGCCTTACTTGACCTTCAAGCTTAGCCTTCCTTGGACTACATCTCGACCAACCTCTTTGATCAAATGAGCTCCCTCTCACTTGAATTCTCTAGCCTTGATCCTTAGGCTTCTTTAATAAATTTTTCCTTTAGTCTATAGGAACCCTCTAGATCTATGATGTTAATCCTCTTATACATTAGGAGATAAACTTTCCTTTTAATTTATTTTTAGGTTTTAAACCCTTTATTGGGTATAAAACCCCTTCTCTTGGGTTCTTTGCCCACAAATTATTTTGCAACTAAACTTCTCACAAACCCAACTTGTAAGCTTATGGATTACCTCCCAAGCTACACAAATCAACATATATTAGCTTCCTAGCATCCATCTTGCGACTTTATTATCCTTGTCATCATCATCATCATCATGTCATTCCTTCCTTACATAAGCTAAGGTTTCTTCTTTTAGTGGAAACATTAATTTAGTTCTAGCGTTTTGTTCATAAGCCCTAAAGGTTTCTTGTTCAATCAATTTTTGGCAAGCTAGGGTTTTCTAACCCTAAATTTCCAATTCTCATGTCCAAATGTCAAAAACATTAGAATCAACATGTTCTTAAGATATGAGATGAGCTTCATTATCAATCAATCAATCAAGAATATTTCATCCATTGATGTGACCCTTGATTTCTCCAAACTAGGTAATTCAACTTCCTCATAACCATTGTAGCAGTAGTAATATCTTGTCCTTGGACACTCAGTCTTCATTATAATATGCAAAGAGTAGTTTTCATCACTCTCGGTTGATTTATTTACAAAATAAATCTTAGCACTCAAATAGAAGTACAATAGTAAGACCATTAATCCAACATGTCTTTAATAGTTTATGTGATAGTATATCATTGGATCTTATTACCATATAAAATACATCTTTCAAGACTTTTAAAAAGGCTTGAGCTTCAATATCCTGCTTCTGAGCATAATGCAACATCTTTCAAGAAAACACATAGGTCAGTTATTCATTACTGGCCTTATCTTGCTCATATTATGATGTTTTCATCAGCAATATTTATGTAAGACTGAAGATTATAAATGAGTGAAAGAACTTATTTAATCATAATTGTCCTTGAAGATTTCTTCAAGGATCCTTATTTAAATCTTTCAATATTCAAGGTATATAGAGATTCAACCTTTCATTGAACTAGAAATTAATAACTCCAAAGAAATTCTTTTGATACAAGTCAGAATTTTAGCTATTTATATACATGGTCCTTAGATACAATGACAAGCATAATATTCAATAATGTCTTCAAAGGAACTTGATCTGAAACAAAAATCACAATCATAAAATTGAATGATGGTTCATACCTTTTATTGCATGTATTAACCGCAGACTTGGTCTCTTGTAGATCTAAATTCGCCATAGAATATCCTATTAATTTTGATGCTTGCTTAGATCCTCAACGTTGCCACTTATCATCAGTCCAATAGTATAGTGCCTTCCATAGTTCAATAATTAAAATGTATATCTCTTGCACAAGTAAATGACATGGTTGAATTATCTTCAGACACATATGTTTCTAAAAAATTCTTTCGTTTGTGTCCTGCAAGATGACATTAGCTTGGTTCTTAAAAAAATCAATGTACCAACAGTTTATTCTTCTTCAAGAGCTCGCACAATAGAAATGTAATCCTTAAGGCTTCTCAGATACTTTGTATGCTATAATGAGGCCTTTCAGCCTACTTGAGGTCTCTCTGCCTTAGTCACTAAATTTTAGATTTCTGCTATAGCACTTTCACTTTTGAATTTATATTGAAGTATATCAAGACAATTTATTTTGCATGGATATGTATCATGATGAACTTGAGAAATTATGTTTACTCCTTGGTGATCCTTTCTAACCTTGGTATGAACAAATTATTTAATGATCCATAATATCATTGTTCATTGTAATACTTCTAAGATTATTTGGCTCATTATATCATACCTTGAGGCCGTTCTACCTCTTACAATTTTTCTTCAAGGTTTCTAGGACTCCTATTGCAGAATCTGAGTCTTTATTCAGCTTTATTGAAAATGGACTAAGACCCTTCAACCTAACTATAACCAAACTAGGACATCTTCGGTCTTAACCCTTATTAATGTAAGGAGTTTGGTCTTCTACAAGTTTATCATCCTTCAACCTTTTCCAATCATCCTTCAACCTTAAGAATTAATACCATTCCTTAATCAATTTCTCTGAGGAAAAAATGATATTTTTCAGCCTTCTACCATTTAGCTTTTGAGTTCATTTGGTTTCTCAAACTTCCGGAAATGAATCCCTGAGGCTTTTAGATTCTCAAATTGAGGCATCCCTATAACTTGAAGAATTAATCTCTGAACCCTTTCTTTTAGCAATGATTTTCACCTTAAACTAGGGTTTCAATCCTTACAAAGGTTTGCATCTTGACATAAAACATGATAACTAGTCAAGGTTGCTTTGTCCACTCCCTGATGCTTTCGGTCTTGGACTGAGATCTAGATAATTTCAGCCTCTCCAAGATCTAGGGTATCATGGTATGGAATAAACCTTGTTAGGGTATGTATTACACATAGTATTTCGGTGGCATCTAAACTCATCATAAATTGGTTTCTCTTCTAGTTTCTTCTACTAACTTGAATTCTCTGATACCATGCTGATTTTTTGTAGGTGTTCTAAACTAATAATTACTCCTTATAAATTTATTAATTTAATATTTCTTACATTCACATACATCATAAAGTAATTACATTTACATAAATAGTATAAAATTCCTATAAGATCATGAAGAGACAACCAAACAAGAACACAACATTTTACCCTGGGAAAACCCACGAGGGGGAAAACCTAGTAACCTTTTCCTTAGAGAAATTATTCAAGTCAACATAGATACATATAAACATAAATTCAAACTGAAAACCTTGGTTACACCTAATCAAACTACCCACGAGACAATTCAACTTGCTTCTTATCAACTTTGGCCTTCTTCTTCTTCAAGAAAGACTTTATTATGTTCCTTAGATAAACTCATAAACTCTATCATATATTTTACCTTTGTCTACTTTAGATATATCTTCTTATATGTCCTCATATATGCTTCTTCATTGGCCTCAGATAGATCTCTTTGTTTTCCTCAAACTTTCCTCTTCGTTGACCTCATACTTGCTTCTTCAATGGCCTCGAACTTGCCTCTTTTTTGGCCTCAGGCTTGCCTCTTTGTTGGCCTCAAACTTGCCTCTTCATTAGCCTCAAACTTTCCTCTTCGCTAGCCTCAGACTTGTCAAATTTATTTCTTGATGAGGAGCTCGAATTAGCACATATATATAGTGGTCATGCTAGCCAAATGGGTGCCTCTTCATGATAGGGCCGACTTAACTTGTAGGAGGGCCGACCAGATCATCTTTGGAGCCAAAATTCAAATTTAAAATTCACAATTTTTCTCTTTTAAATTTGACATGAAGAACATGTCATTATTTTATATTTTGGAAATAGCATAAAGAACATGATTTGTATTTATTATTATAAATACATGAAGGGCTAAAATATTGATTATGATTATCGGCCATAGCTACAAAAATTCAACACATGTAAGTAATTAAAGCCTTTGTTAGAGCTTCAGATGGAGTTGAAGCAAAAATTAGTGATGTTCGACCCAAGGTGACTGAATATTTATTTCCTTGAGTCTATTGAATTGCCTAGGACTAGTGAGAACTAGTTTAAAAATAAAATAAAAATAAGCGGAGATGTGGAAAAATTTCTTGATAAACCCTGAAATGGAAACTAACTAGCAAAATGGCATATTGGTTACTGCTTTCAAGATAAAATGGAGGAATATTCTCTCTATTATTCATAAATTTGTCACTTGTGAAGGCATTTATGGTATGATATTGTATTCTCATGTTTGTCTCTTAATGCATTTTCAAAACGCTCACAAAATAAATCCAACTTATTATCTCCTTAACAATCTTAGAAAGATGGCATATAAATTGAGAAAAAATTCAAAACTATAGAAAGGAGTATGTATCATATTAAATTCATCAAAATTTTATTTGATGCAGATTTACACCAAAAAGGAGGTAATTGGGATAATTTCCTTTTGAGGAATCACTTCAAAGAAGCTCCTAAACTTCATAGGAAACATGCACTCTTTGCCATAAGTAAAGACACACTAGGGCTAGGGTTTCAAATACTCAAAACCCTAAATCCATAGCAGAGTTGGTAATTGAGATTTTAATTTATCTTGCGATTGAGCGAGTAGTTGAGTCTATCAAAAAATCTAAGCACGTGGATAATTTTGAGCTTGAATATTTTCAAATAAAAGGGATAGGTTAAGAGAGGTTTTCGAGCCAACAACCACGAAAAACTTGGATAAATCAAAGAATAATAAATCAATAAAGAAAGGGAGAAAGAAAATTTTAAAGAAGAAAAATGAATGTTGAGAAATCAATGCTAGTAGAATTAGGGTTTTGATTCCTCTTTCTTGATAATTACTTGTGAATTATGTTGGCTTATTTTACTTCTTTATTATATTATCTTTCATCAAGAAATTACCATATTATGTGTGTATGAAGATCACAAGAACAAGAGACACAAGATATAGGCACTCAGCCAGGGAAAAAATCCTATCTAGGGTAAACCCAGTCAAAACTCTTCCTTCAGTATTTTTCACAAGACAAGATGAGATAATCCAAGACTCTTCGACCTAGACAAAAACTTCCTCCAATAACCAAGTCAACCCTTCCTTCCAACAACTTCAAACTATATTTTCGACTCTGGAGCAACAGAACTTGGACCTATCTAGGAGCATAAATTTTACCTATGCAACAGCAGAACTTCGAATTCCCCAACAATAGATCTTTGATCCCAAAAACAACCCAGTAGCTTCGTACGAATGAGAGAGAGATAGCCCAAAAACTTTGACTTGTTCTTCTCCTGCAATTCTCCTTCTTCTCCTTGAACTTTTCACTTTTTATGCACTTCCTTTCTTGTGTATCAGACTTTTTGAGTTGATGAGAAAATGGATCGAAATGTACTTGCATATATATCCTTTTTTTTGGGTTGAATTTTTCTCATGTAGGTCGACTTCATTAGGCAAGGGCCGACTTGGTGGAGGTGAAAATTTACTTATTTGACTCTAAAATAATTATTTTTACATGATTCCAAAGCCCTAGAAGGGTCTCATAAAATGGAAAATGACTCTAATGGCTCAAAATAAAACCTATAAGTCATCAATGGGTACTTTGACCTATAAAATTATGACCTAAGCATGAAACCCATGCTTTAATAAGTCATTGTAATAATAATAAAATTTTCCTTTTCTTTCTTTTGATAAACACATTTCACAGTGACTCAAATACAATTATGAAGACCGAGCCTAGTTACATTCTTCAGCACTCCCTCTTAATTAGGCAGGTATTCATAATTTACACATATATAAAAGTACATGGGAGATCTCAAAGCACAAAAAATACGAAGATCTTAGGCACACGTAGTGCCAGGGACTAGATTCCTTACCAGGGAAATCTATCCAAGTGGGACTAAGATGGACTAATGATTTCATCCACTCTAGCACTACAGGAAAAGACCCTTTGGTGGAGGTTATAAATGAGGTTTTTAGTGTTATAAAATTGATCAAAATTGTCAAAAAAAACATTTTATACAACATCCATTTATGGTTACGGAGGTTTTGGCGGAGCTTTTAACAGAAATTCAACACAACTAAAAAAAAAATGGGCAACTGGAGGTTATTACGGATGTTATTTTCATCAGTGCGCTACTCTGACTTGAACGCACCGGTGGGTACATATATAAGGCGCCCCTGGGCGGTTGAAGCAAAATGCACCCGGCCGTTAAGGTATAAAATCGCATCGGGCGTAGTTTTGGTGATACAACACACGAGGCGGTTCTAATTGGCCTTGGGATTTGTGCGGTGCCCATAGGTCGTATCAGCGCACCGGGGCGTAGACGTATAGAAACGCACCGGTGTGCAATATCATAGAAAGGCATCGAGATTTATAATTGGTATCGGTATTCGTGCGGTGCCCATAGGTCTTACAAATGCACCGATGTTATAGACACTTAAATGCCCTGGTGCGCAGTATCACACAAATGCACCGATATTTATAATTGGTATCGGTATTCGTGTGGTGCCCATAGATCGTACAACGACGTCGGTGCATATAGACACATAAACACACTAGTGCGTCATACCGCACAAACGCACCGATATTTTTAATTGGTTTTGGTGCTTTTTCGATGCTCATAGTTCGTAGAAATGCACCGGCGTGCTTCTTAATACAAACGCACTGGTGTACAGTTACTAACATGCACCGGTTCCATTTTGTATTTTTTAGAAACATCGACCTGTGACAGTGAAATTATTGTGATTGTTTTAAATTCATTATTCATCAAAATTCGACCCATCTTATAACAATATTCATATTAATTAAATTCTTGTTAATGCATTTGAATGTGATGTTTGGATTAATTTGTTATATCATATCATAATTATTGTGGTTTGTTTAAATTCATTATTCATCAAAAGTCGACACATATATATCTCATAGAAATATTCATATGAATTAAATTTTTATTAATGCATTTGATAACGACAATGGAGAACGCAATAGAATAAATTAAAACATATTTTATGATATATAATATATATGAATAATACAATCTTTTTATCATACAAAATGGGATAGTTATTGGTATCCCTTTGTCTTTCAATTAGGATACTATGTCCATTACATTAAACAAAATGTATGATTTCACAGACATATTTCAAAAAATACAACGCCTTGCTTTGATATCCAAACATAGTGATCACATTCTTCGCTTGAATTGTTGTCACTACTAGAGCTACTTCCATGACTTGGGTTATTTTCAGGGATTGTTTTTTTCACGGTGTTGATTGTTTGCTTCTTCTTCACCTTCCATCTATAAACATAAAAATAAACTAAAATGAATCTATATACATTGGTGAGAATAATGAAAATTTCAATATTAAATAATATACATTAATGTAAATCGAAAATAAAAATGACGTACCATAGCAACAATTGACTCATAAACTATACACATTCTTTCAAAACCATGTACCATGCTATTTTTCAAAATTTCATCTGTTGGCACAGTTTCATACTTTGTTTCCTACAAGTTTTATACCCTGTAACAAATCATATATTTAATATAAAAGATGTTTTTGTTCTATTAATTATAGACGGAGCTAAGTAAAACAAGATCGATAAATGCTTACAAATTACACAATTAATTTCTGATATGCCAACATATACTCACAACCCATATTTAACCCAATTTCAGTCAATTCGTCTGATGGTTCTTCTTTGTATGTTAGCACATGTTTGAAGACATTCAATGATGATTTTTGTAAAACAACTTAACAAATACAAAAATGAAATCTAGTTAAGTTGTTATAAGGAAGTAAAAATTACTCACAAACTTAGATATCAACCATTTTCTTCCTTGTTGTCTTGTTTTATGTGCTGAATGGGTTCCATTTTCTTTTCTTTTCTGCAAGAAAATTCTTGAGAATTAATACTTAATGCTAAATTGTTTATTTATTGTACCTAATGATCGAAAAATTCAATTATTACATATTACATTTGAAGCACGTTGTTGTTGAGATGGCTCCTGCTGCGATGCAATTTTGTCCATTTCTTTGACCATCTCCTTGTACACTTTTTTGGACATTCCTACTGGCATATTTCTGATGTCAGCGCTTTCATCTTTTGAGATTTTCATAATCTTCCTAAAAATGTAACATGACAATAAAATATTTAATTTTTATATTGATATAAGAAAAGTAAATATAACAAAAGTGATATTTATAAATAATTATAGACAAACATTTAAAGGAATATAATTACTTTTTCATTCCTTCTTTTTTTTGTACGTTTTTACTATTAAAAGTCTGACATGTTTCATTGACTAATTCTCTGGAAACTCTTCCTGTAGTTTAGATAAAATTTGGTTCTTGGAATCATTGGATTGATTTTTGTATTGTAGTGGAAATAACGTCTATACATTAGTTCCACTAGATCCCTCAAAATTTTGTAAAAGTTTTTCCCCCTTTCGTTAACTTCCAGCACCACTCCAGATGAGCTAAGGAGCAATTCATTTTCATTTGCATGTTCTATTTTTTTTCTTTTCTTAGAACAACATTCCTTTTCTAATTTGTTGGTCCCTGTAGAACATTAAACAGATGTGAATTAATAGACTGTTTGACACATGTTCTCTAAAATGTTTAAGTATATTATTAATGATAATTAAAAAAGAAACTCATATTGGATCGATAGTATTTTTTCATTCACATGATTCATCCTTTTCCAATTTTTCCATCAAGCTTTTACACTCTTCTGGTCCTAGATCAGAAATAATATTATCGAACTTCGTCATTTTGTGGCTCTACATGATACATAGTAAACAATACATATTATTTAAACTTACATATGGTTCAAAAATAATATTTTTTATAAATAATTTACAAAGAACTTGCCTTTTTTGCTTTTCTAGATGTATTATCAGTATTTTTGTTACTTGATCTCTTGTCAGCCATTTTTTTATCAATCTGAAACCTGTACCATATCATTCATTAATATATTTATAAATAAATTGTCATCTTTTGAGGTAAATAAATCTCAAGAAACCAATGTGCCTTTCATGATGTATCCACCGCCGTTGGTGCGTGGTAGTATTAAAAACGCACCGCAAAAACAGTATAATAGACCATACGGTGCGTGGGGGTATTATAAATGCACCGCACAAACAATGTAATAGACCGTACGGTGCTATCCTTGTAACATGGAGCACTGGTGTCCTATTTCAGATATGGCGCACTGATTTTAAAAAAAAAATGTTTTGAAAATTTTTATTATAGTACTTGCGCAGTGCGCTGTATAATATAGTGCACCGATGCGCTAGGTTACGCAGGGCGCACTGATACAACAAAATCCATTTTTTCCAAAAATTCACGCAATGGCCGAATGGATTGGGATCCGACTATGCAAGTCGTCCCGTGGGTTGGATGCCAATCTAAAATGAAAATCCATAATTTTGAAATCACAGAAACAACGAGAAGAAAGGGCAAAAACAAAAAACAAAATGAAGGGTTTAGGGTAAAAATGGATAAAACTACAGAAAAAGTAAAAAAAATACAGAAAAAAGTAAAAAAAATAATCAAATTTAATCACGAGATGGATTGAAATTCTATGATACAGGTTTTGAATCACTATATGTTTGATTTCTGATTGTCTAAATACTTCTGTTCAAACATATTTCCCTGCTCCACAGTGCCCTCGTGCTCTCTTGCTCCAAGTATGTCTCCTGCACATATCTGGCTGAAAATTTTAACAAAAATAGTGAAATAATGAAAAGTGTTTAGTATTTAAAGAATTATTTTGTGAAATTAGATTTTCGAAAATATTTTTCCACCCATTTTTCAATTTTCCGTTTTTTTCACTTAAAGAAAGTAGAGTTGTGTTTTTTTTATTTGTGTTTATTCATCACCAGTGCGTCACTTAATAGCATCGCACTGGTGCGTCGTTTTGTAACACCGACACTGGTGCGGTTATATGTATAGTAGCACCGATTTGCAGTTAAGGCACCGAAATTACTTTTAGGTGTGTACATCAAAATTTAGTGAACTCCAACCATAGAAATTGAGAATTATAATTTGGTTTATTATTGAGAATTAGAATTAAAATTAAAATTGAGAATTGGAATTGGATAAATTCTTGATGGAAATAACTATTCTTCCAAAGCATTTTGTTTATTACAGGAGGTCCCCACTGATTATGTGGAGAGAATACAATGTGGAGCATGTGAAGATGCAATACTACAGGCCCCAAGTGGGCAATTGTGGCATGTGAACCTGTTATAACTGGCACTTAACTATTTGAAACCAATATGTTTTAGAATATAATCTGCAGATAGACGAATGGCCTGCCAGCAATTAGTACATATTATAATCTGCAGAAGGGTAATGTTCTGGGAGCAATGACAACGAGTCCTTCATTCTGCATTTGTTAGCAGAAGAAGACCAAATTTTGACTAGACGATGCAGTTATTACATGTGGAGGCAATGGTTTACCATAAAAAATGAGTATAGGGTTGATCAGAGGAAAGACATTGCAAATATGCTATTACATTAGTTTTTCAAATTGCAAACCAATTTGCAGGTGGAAATATGGTAGCTGCAGGTATCTATGCTTTTCTTCCCATAGAAATGGTCACTGGATTTCCATTTATAATACAAGAAGAATTTACACTGGTTTCATCCACAGGACCATAGCTCAGACAAGTTAGAGATGCCATTCAGGTTCAATTGAAATCTGAAGATGTGATTTTATGTGACGTCAGCTTTGCCGGTAAATTTTATGTAAGCCAACTGAAGCTCAAACAATACTCCTAGCTGCTTTTAAATGCATTCTGGAGAATCTTTCCCTTCATGGGACCTACTAGCCCGATCAACAACGTCAATTGATCGTTCTCTATTGTCCTTAAGGGAATGAGAATCCTTCCCTTCATGGTGCCTCTTGGCTTTATCAACTACCTTGATTGATCTTTCTCCACCATCAACTATGCTCTCCATCTCTCCATCATGGGACCTCTTAACCATATCGTCGGCCTCAACTGAATGCTCCCTGCCAGTCTCAACCTATACTCCTCTTGTCTCTGTCGAGCTCTGTAGCCATCTGCATCCCTGCAAGCGTCTTTGTCTGTATTTCTGTTTGAATCACTCATTTTCTCTGCTATAAAATTCTCAGCCGAAATTCGAACTCTCATCTTTTCAAACCCTCATCTCCTCAGAAAAATTCTTACCCGCGACTCGAACTCTCCGCTGCTCCAATACTGCACTTTAATAACCCTGTTTCGGTGCGCGCTGTTTTATAGGTGCACCGGGGCGGTTTGTAAGATCGAGGTTTTTGTTTTGGCGCGGTGTTTTATGACGCACCGATGCGGAAGCGTTCTGAAACACCGGTGCGTCGGAGTAATGATGATAAGTGCACCGAACTGTATATAATAAAATAATGATAATTCTAAAGTACATGAATTTATTTGCATTATTTTCTAAACTTTATTATGTTACAAAAATTCATATTATTCTAGATTTATTGTTTTACAACTATTTACAAATTTACAAATTTTAATAAAATCATTTTGCATTAATACAATTAAAATTTTCACATTAATACAATTAAAATTTTACAAATATTTTACATACAATTACAATTTCACATATAATTACGATCACAATTACAATTACAGTTTTAATTTTACATACAATTACATTTAGAATTTTACAACTACAATTAGAATTACAATTACAATTTTAATTTTACATACAATTACATTTACAATTAAAATTTTACAACTACAATCATTTCACATAATACAATTAAAATTTTATAAATATTAGAATTAGAATTACATTTACAATTACAATTACAGTTACAAATATTTTACATAGAATTACAATTACAAATACAATTACAATTTTAGAATTTTACATACAGTTACAATTACAATTACAATTTTACAATTTGTCATATATACAATTACAATTACAATCATTTCACAGTAAATTAAATATCACAATTACAATTAAAATTTTACATTAAATATTTTACATACAATTACAATTAAAATTACAATTACATATACAAATACAATTTTACATATAATTTCAATTTCAATTTCAATTACAATCACGACATAATATTTAATAAATATCATGGTCATTTAATATTAAATTAATTAATAAACATCATGATCATGATAACCATTGTACAAACATCATATTTGACTAAAAAACACATTCAAACATCAAATTAACATTATATATTAACATCATCACAACACAAACATCAAATATATATACATCTCATGTCATATAACTCATGCTATCACATACACATCTATCTGCAAGCTAAACATTAAATGAACATATCTAACATGACCTAACAATATACACATCATGATGATCATCAACATGTAAATTAAGTACAACTGCAACATGAACATAAAATACATGGACCATATATATATATATATATATATATATATATATATAATGTTAAAAATATAAAACTGTAATATAAATGTCATGGATTAGGTGGTGGTAGTACGTCAACATCAATAGCAGTACTAGTGGAGGCCATCTTAGTCAATGGTCGAGCCTGCTCATGATCATGACTAGTACTGATGAATGGATCAGCTGGTGGTAGTACAACATCAATATAGGAAGTAATAGTTGTGGAGGCATTCTCAGTCAATGGTGTAGCCTTGACGCTCGATGGTCCAACCTATTCATGATCTTGACTAGTACTGATGGATGGCACTGCAGGCTGCTGATGAATAGACATG
Source organism: Pinus albicaulis (assembly GCA_034641835.2). Taxonomy (NCBI): domain Eukaryota; kingdom Viridiplantae; phylum Streptophyta; class Pinopsida; order Pinales; family Pinaceae; genus Pinus; species Pinus albicaulis. Next base: position 198,116,476 of record CM076572.1, on the reverse strand, counting down.
GTCGATGGTCCAGCCTCATCTCCATGATGACTACTAGATGTTAGCGGAGTCTCATGCTCATCAGGTGCAGCACGAGGTGAACGATCATGAGATGAGTCGCTCCTCACGGACTGTTCATCACGTGTTGCGGCTCGACCATGCCTATAACGTGCAACACTCCTCCTCAGTCGCATAACAGTTGTCGTAGCTCCTACGACATGCCACATTAGGTTTTACATGTCACGCGACATGCCTCTCCACATATGTATTAGCCTATCATCGACTTGTATGTATTTGTAATGAGCGGGCTGGATGCCCACCTCAACAATCAATGCACTGAGTTGGTCGCCCAACTTCATCCTATATCGAGTATTAGGTCGACCGCGCCTAGCAAAAGGCGGTACCGGCGCACCAGCATGAGGAGCATGTCTCTCTCCACTGGCCTCCTGATCATGAGCCTCAGCATCTACCATGTCCTGATCGTCATCAAGATCCACGCCTAGATCATGTGGTGGTTCTGACATCTCCTCGCCATCAAAATAGCCAATTTCTACAAAATATATACAAGTACACAACAATAATTAGACAATTCCATTACACAATTTAATAAAATCAAGTTAAATAACATGCTAGAATAAATTTAAATATATAAAACAGTAATATTACCTCTATCATATGGCGGCTCATCAGCTGTGAAAAGGATGTTGGCACACCCTTGCCAATCCAATCCAGCATACGGACAAGGGACCATAATAAAGGGATGCAGCTCTTCAACACTGACTAGTAAGTCCAGTGCATCATGTGATATCTTGGCTGGAAACATAGTCTCTCCCCTCTTGGGCATCATCTGCCCCCACATGTGCATCCGGGCCTCCAACATCGGCCTACGAGGCTGCCGAAAAAAATCAGACCTCATCTCTGGAAACATCTCAAAAAATAAACAAAAAAGCTCTGAAGAAAAAGGGAAGTTGACCCTCCCTTGTGCATGAGCACGACATCCATCTAAGGTCGTACAAAATTGCCGCAAAAAAATGGCAGACCACCTGACAAGTCGTGGCTCCTATACTAAAGAATCAAAATAATATAGAAGCGGGAAACTAATGCATTTCTCGTCACTGGTGTTGTGTGAAATGGTAGAAATGAGAAGTGAGAGGCACTGCAAGTCCTGTCTACCAAATGCACCAATACATAGCTGACCTCTAAGGACCTAAAACTCTAAAGGAGACAGTACATTTGCTCCAATGTATCTCTGGGAGTAAACTAACTGACTCCTTGCTACACAACCAGCTGGAACCTCTTGGAAAGAAGGAAAATCCACCCCTCTCCTTGATAGCCCTGTAATGAAATAAATATCCTCCTCAGTGGGTGTGTACCACTAGTCAGGACCAAACTGGAAAGCCTGTCGGTGGGCATTCCACCTGCGGATAAGATGTCTCAAAAAGACACTATGGGCCTTTAGAGAAGTAGCCTCCTCATAGAACTTGAGGCCTACCTGCCTTAGGATCCCCTGGGTATCTCTTGTAATAGGGCAAGGGTATGCATCTCTCTCCCTCTCTCGTACCTCCCACTGGTGAAGCATGTCATACTGCTCCGCTTGTTGTTGTTGTTGTTCCTCCTGTTCTCTCTGAATCATTGACATTTTAAATAATACAAAATTATTAAATCATAAATGTATTTAGGAATATACATAAATAATTATTTTTTGAAAAGAAAAAATCAAACCCATCGGTGCGCCACAAAAACAGTCATGCACCAGCTCCGGTGCAGTTTTTTTTGTAGAGCACTGGAGGCGGTGCCCTAGATGACATAAAACGCACTTTATGTGGTGCACCTGAAATTTTCTCAAGCCCCGTTGACTATATATGGTGTCAGAAGAGTAGTGCACTGACTAATATATACGCCCCAATGCGTATAGTCCTGTCAGCGCACCGACTTCCTGACAAATTATATAGTCAACGGTGTGGTATTTTACCCAGCCGCACCGTTGACCCTGTCGGAATGCTGAATGCATTGCGCTGACAGACACCGGGGCGGATATATCCGTCAACACACCGCGTTGCTATTCCCATGGTCAATGGTGCGCTCAGCTAAATGACCGCACCACAAATATTTTTTAAATTTTAAAATAATGCGGGGCGCCTTTCAATACCGCCCCGGAAACGGTGTGGATACCATTAGCACCGGTTGTGGTGCAGCCTGTAAATTTTACAGGAAGCACCACTTACCGGTGCAAGCCGAATGGTTCAGGCGCACTGCGCAACAAAAAATAAATAAATAAATAAATCTTTTTTAATGGTTAATTTTAAGGTTATTTCAAATTTTAATCCGCTAGCAAGCTTAATTATGGAAAAACTAGAAAAATACCTGTACATTTCGCCGTCGAAGAGGCATATTGGTTGTAGAATTTGTAAAAGAAAATTTTCCCACTATTTTGCAAAATGCAAGCTGGATATTGGTGGCCAATGCACAGCAGAAGTGCGTGCAATGGGTGCAATGGGAGCACCGATGTCAGGGTAGCTCAGAGAAGGAGAAATTGCACCGGTGCCTGAGAGATATGGAGTACTGAGAAAAGTGAAAAATGTGGGTTTTTGGTCGTAATTTTTTCTTTTTTTTACCCTGTTCTGGTGCGCGGGGTTTTGTAAGCGCACCGGTGCAGTTTCTTAAGAACACACTGGGATGTTTCAGATTTGGCCCATTGTTTTATGATGCACCAGGGCGGTTACTCAACACTGCACTGAGTTATTTCAGTTTTGGCACGGTGTTTCATGACGCACCGGGGCAGAATAGTGTTGAAGCATCGGTGCTTTACAGTAATAGGACACACCGGGCATGTCTATACGGAGCGCACGGTGTCCGGTGTGCCAATGTTTTGTGAGACCGGAGCTTTCTCTTGTAGAGAGCACCGGTGATTGAGAGCAGAAAAATGAAAATTGCGATTTTTTGGCAGTAATTTTTTATTTTATTTAACCCTTTTTCGGTGTGCGTGTTTTATAAGCGCACCGGTGCTGTTTCAAAAGAACGCATCGGTTCTCTTCTGTTTTGGTGCGGTGTTTTATGACGCACCGGCGCGGAAGAGTTTGTGTGCACCGATGCCTTCTCTTGTAGAGCGCACCGGTAATTGAGAGCTCTAAAGCACTAAAAAAAGTGAAAAATACAGTTTTTTATTTTTCCGTAATTTTTTTTAACCCTTTTCCAGTGTGCGTGCTTTATAGGTGCACCAGTGCTATTTCTTACGAGCGCATCGATCAAATTGTGTTTTGGCATGTATTTTTATGATGCACCGGTGCAGGTTCTTAATACCACATCGAGCGTTTTCAGTTTTAGCGCGATGTTTTATGATGCACCGGCGCAGAATATTTTTGAAGCACCGGTGCTCTGCAGTAATACGACGCACCAGGCGGGTGTGTATGGAGCACACAGTTTCCAATGTGCCAATTTTTTATGCGCACCGGTGCTTTCTCTTGTAAGGAGCACCAGTGCGATGTTGAATGATAAGCGCACCGAGCGGAAAACATCCACAAAACCCTCTGCCCGCCAACCTCCTCTAGTAACCTTCGCTAGAAATGAATGTATGGGGTATTTTTATAAGGGGTTCCTAAAAAACATCCGATAGAGAGTCTTTTCCTTGTAGTGTAGGTACCATCGAGATTAATTTCTAACCATCAACCCAGGGAACTAGGTGTGTAATGCAAGGTCAGAACTCTATGACCAACACCACCCTCCCTACTTCGAGAACTAGACATCAAGATTTCAGCCAGCTGTCCTCGCAAGCATTCTGTATTACACATGATGCCTCAAAATATCTCTTCTAAACATTTGTCATCAACAAAATTAGTAATATCAACTAAACCAAGTATGCTTATAATATATTCAAACTTCTTATTAGGAAGAGACTTTGTTAACACATCAACTACCTGATCGTTGGTCGGTACATATTGTAGCTTCACAATCCCATCCTGCACCAAGATTCTAATGTAGTGGTACTTATTATTGATATGATTTTTCCTTGCATAGAACACGAGATATTCAGACATCTTGATTGAAATTTGATTCTCACAGTTTATCACAGTGAGACTTAGAGGCTTTCCAAACATATCTGACAGAATTTTCCTCAACCATACAACCTCCTTTCCTACTTCACATGCAGCTACACACTTTGCTTTATACTCATCCATGAAATCATAGAAGATCCTAGACTAAAACATCCACCTATAGTTCTTCTTCCATCGGCCTCACTCCCACCCCAATCAGAATATGTAAAACCTATCAACTTGACTTCCTTGTTTTCGTACTTCAGACAATGATGCATAATGCCACATAGATATATTAATATATGCCTAGCATATATCCAATGATCATGAAGAGGCTCCAACTAAAATTGAATAATAATGTTCACAACAAAACATATATCTAGTCTATTATTTACCATATAGATCAAAGAACCCACCAACTTATGATCAGTGGTAGGATCTACAAGAATTGAGTCAGAGCTTCTCAACTTCTTGAGATTGGTGATCATGGGAGTAGTCATGGGCTTGGAATCCATCATACTGGATTTCTGAAAAAACTTGATTATCTGTTTTCCTTGCCCAAATATATCTCCCTAGGTTTATGTCATACTTCCAGACCTTGGTAATAATTCATCTCTCCTAAATCCTTCATCTCAAACTCGGCTTCCAGCATCTTCTTGCATTCGTGTATCCTTCATTTTACACCTATAATAAATATATCATCCACATATAGTAGAATAATGACTAACTTGTTATCCACAAATTTGATGTATAGGTTTGGATCAACATTAATTTTGACGAACCTGATTCTTAGAAGGTATCCATCCATTCCTACATACCATGCCCTAGGAGTTTGTTTCATACCATATAGGTTATTCTTGAGTCTACAAACACAATTTTTTTTGTTATTTATTTCAAAGTCTTCAGGTTTTTCAATTTATACTTCTTCATCGATGGTTCCATTCAGGACTGTTGTTTTTACATCCATTTGATGGATATTCCATCCCATTATAGCAGCCAATGAAACCAAGGATCTTATAGTAGTATATCTTGTGGTAGGTGAAAAGGTTTCTTCATAATCTATGCATTCCTTTTGAGATAAACCCCTTGCAATGAATCTTGATTTGTACTTGTCTATGCTTCCATGAACAACATGCTTGATCTTGTAGATCCATTTAGAACTGACAATTGATTTGTCACTTAGTCTAGGAATGATTTCTCAAACCCCATTCTTCATTATGGATTGATATTCTTCCTGCATTTCCTTCTTCCATACTTCTTGATGAGAATCTTATTAAAATGTAGTTGTTTCATCTTCTATTAGTTTTTTCATGTATGCGGCATATCCAAAATATATTTTTGGTCTTATTCTTTCTCTAAAAGTTCCTTTCACAACTCCATGTCCTTCAACAACTTCAAGAGTATATTTTAACCAATTTGTCCTCTTCCTTGTGTTGTGTATGATCATAGGTTGAAGAGGCTCACTTGGTCCTTCTTCTTATTCTTCTTGAATTGTAGTATATTTTCCGTGGTGCTCTTCTTCTTCGAATAATGGTATGTCTTCATCATCAAAATCAATAGGAATATATCTGGATATTTTTTAGGCATGATTTTCATCTAATACAATGTCCCTGCTTACTTCAATTTTTCTTCCTTACTTGATGTCGATTATATTTTCTTTTGAATAAATAATGTATCCAAAGAATATCCCTTTAATTCTTGTATAATATAGCTTCTTTCGTTTGTCCTTTGGAACGTGGATATAAGTGGGACACCCAAAGATTCGGAGATGGTCCATGAATGGCTTCTTTCCTGTCAATGCTTCCTTAGGTGTCATATTTTCAAGAATTCTAAGAGGGCTTCTATTTTTAATATATATTGTTCTCATTCATGCTTCTCCCCATAGAAATTTTGGTATGCCTTTATCAAAAATCAATGTTCATATACATTCTTCAATTGTGCTATTTTTCCTTTCGGTCACTCTATTTCGTTCGAGATAGTATGGAATAATGAGCCCCTTCTTAATTCCTTCTTCTTTTCAATATGAAATCATTTCTTTGGAAGTGAATTCCCCACCATTTCCGGATCTCAAAATCTTTATTCTTCTTTCTATTAGGGTCTCCACTTCAGATCTAAAGTCCTTGAATTTTTCAAATACTTCGTCATTTTTCTTGAGAAGGTAGATTCGTGTCTTTCTAGAGTTATCATCAATGAAGGTTACATAATAAAGATTACCTCCAAGTGATTTATCAAACATAGGCCCACACATATCTGAATTAATGAGGTATAATATATCCTTAGACCTTGTTTCATTTTTTTTAAAGGGTTTCCTTATATTCTTTCATCCCTTGCATATTCCTTCACGATTTTCTTTGATATTAGGGATTACATTTACCAATTGATTGAGAGAGGGAATAACCTTATAATGTAAATGTCCATATATTTTATGCCATAGCTCAATGGGATTGATTTCCATGTGAACTAGGGCTTTAGGAGATGGTGGTATGACTTTATACATACTTCCTTCACATACTCCAATAACCCTAGCTTTATCGATGCTTGAATATTTTCCCCAAACCAAAAATTTTCCATCTACAAAAGAAATTCTATCATCTTTATCTTCTAAGCAAGAAATTGAAAGTAAATTCTTTTTCAAAACCGGAACATATAGTATATTGTTGAGATGTAGCTTTGCTCCATTTTCTAGCTTCAAAGAAGTTGATCCCAGACCTCTAACATCGTAACTTTTGTTGTCTCCCAATTCCACTGCATGAGAAGATGATTCCTTTTATAGAGTGTGAAGTTGTTTACTTTCCCCTGTCATGTGCCTTAATGCCCCACTATCAATAATCCATGCATTGTCATCATTGATTGAACCTGTGAGTGTAGCCAAGAACCCTTTTCTTTTGACCTTATTAAATAAGTTGTAGATGATTATTTTTATCCAAATTCCTACAATATTGAATCCCATTTTCAACTATCTTGTCATAGAGGAAGTAACATTTCGTTTCGAGCCAACAGCATGATCTCCAATATTCCTTGACCTTATCTCTGAGACCACGTTGAGAAATCAATGCGAGTAGAATTAGGGTTTATATTCCTCTTTCTTGATAATTACTTGCAAATTATGTTGGATTAAGTTACTTCTTTATTATATTATCTTCCATCAAGAAATTACCATATTATGTGTGGATGAATATCACAAGAACAAGAGACTCAAGGTGTAGGCACTTAGTCAGTGAAAAACCCCTATCTAGGGGAAAACCCATTCAAACCTCTTCCTTCAGTATTTTTTACAAGACAATATGAGATAATCCAAGACTCTTCGACCTAGACATATACTTCCTCTAATCACCAACTCATCCCTTCCTTCCAGCAACTTCGATCTATATCTTCGACCTTGCAGTAACAGAACTTCGACCTATCCAGTAGCAGAAATTCGACCTATGCAGTAGTATAACTTCAACCTATGCAACAGCAGAACTTAGACCTCCCCAACAGCAGATATTCAACCCCAGCATCAGCGTAGTAACTTTGTATGAATGAGAGAGAGATATCCCAAAAAAATTGACTTGTTCTTCTCCTCCAATTTTCCTCCTTCTCCTTGAACTTCACACTTTTTATGCACTTCCTTTCTTGTGTATCGAACTTGTTGATTTGATAAGAAAATGGATCGAACTACACTTGTATATATAGCCTCTTATATGGGTTAAATTTTACTCTTGTAGGCCGACTTCATTAGGAAAGGGCCGACTTGGTGTGGAGGTGATAAATTACTTATTTGACTCAATAATAATTATTTTTACATTATTCAAAAGCCCAAGAAGGGTCTCATAAAATGGAAAATGACTCTAGTGACTCAATATAAAACCTAGAAGTCCTCAATGGGGACTTTGACCTATAAAATGATGACCCAAGCATGAAAACCATGCTTTAATAAGGCATTGTATTAATAATCATTTTTCTTTTTCTTTATTTTGTTAAATACATTTCACAATGACTCAAATACAATTATGAAGACCGAACCTAGTTACATTCTTCAACAATGAAACCCATGTATCCAAGAACAACTTGACTACAAAAGAGACCGTAATGGAGGTCGTAGTGAAAGAAGAAACAAAAGATAATTTTCCAGAGGAAGAATTTATAGTGAAGATAGACCTTGGATATGATAACATGCCTAGAAGAGTTACTTGTAGCATGAAAAAAGGTGAAAAGTTATGTGAAAATTTTAAACTGCCAATAATCAATGTTGAGGACTTTGATGGGGAAAATAATAGTTTACCAGAGAAGGAAAAAAATAGAAAAGGAAATCAAGAATGTATGTTCCTTTTTCATCTACAACGCCACCAAAACAGAAGAAAACTAAACTTGAAGCTGACATTTATCAATAAGAATATAATGAATACATTATCTCTTGAAAAAAAGGTACAACAAGATTAGGTACAACCCCTATCTATTCTCTAATTTACAGTCGATCAACATCTCATGTTCACGATCCATAAACATCTCTTGCTTGCAATCCATTAGTATCTTGTATTCAAAATACATCACCATATCCTACACATAGTGTACCATTTAATATCTACAAAAAAAGGACATAGTGGAAAAATTAAGAGAATAAATTAGAGAATTGGAGGTTCTAGAAAGACACGTCAAAAATGAGAATGAAGTTTTAAAGACATAAAATTAGAAAATATTAAAGAGTATGAAATATTGGCATAAAAGGAATATGAAGCTTAAAGAAGCCAATAAAAAATTATATCCAAATATCAAACATCTTAATGCTAATATTCCTCAGGAAGATGAGACGCTCTATTGTTATGAAGAAAAAGAGAACTCCAGGCAATAACTGGGATGTATGATAGGAGAAGAATTATAGAATTTCACTTTTTTTTTGTGCATGAGTACATGCAAGATCCTCAATGAGGGGGGATGTTGAGGTCGGAAAATAGACTCTTCTTTACCTTTTTCCAATCCTACTTTTGCCTATGTTATCCTCGGAAGCTTGCTACCGCAGTCATTTTACAAATGCAATTCTATCATTTGTGGATAAGAACCATCTTCGATATACAAAGGTTGCAAGTGGAAATTTTAAAGGTGAATATGTCCATTATCAATTCTATCATTTTTGCATAAGAACCATATTCAATCTACAAAGTTTGCAAGTGGAAATTTTAAAGGTGAATATGTCCATTATTATATAGTATTGTATGTTTCCATGTAAAATCAATTCAAAATGGCATAGCTATAAACACTTTCTCATTCTTAGCTAGTTTTCAATTTTGTAGCTAAATAACATGTTGTTATAATTGTAGACATGGCTCAATGGAAGTCAAAATTGGAGTAAGTAGCAAAAAGCTAAGGGAAGGATATCCACCTATTGAGGGAAACTAAAATCCCTCCATGTCATCACAACAACTTAGTCAAACCTATAGTCAAATGGTGGAAAAGAATGTGATCTTAAGAAAATTTCTGATGGTGCAAATAGTGGATCATATCATAAGAATTAAGCTAAGGGATTATGAAGATTTACATAAGAATATATCATCGTGAATTTCTCATACACTTATCGATGGATTAGATCCATGAAATATGAAGTAATCACGAAGTTTTTAAACTATGCAATGATATTCCCAACTGTTATTATCTTAATTTGTATAAATATTGATGGTCCCTTATGAGAAAAAATTGGTTTGTGTATGCAAACATTATGAAGTAGTATAAGCATTGTTGTTGATCCTTTAATTCTAGTGTGTAATGTGTTATTTATGAATGAATTCATAGTGATTTATTATGCAATGTTTTATTTATGAATGAATTCATAGTGATTTCTTCAGAAATCTAGAGTATTGGTTAGCTTCTCACATGTGTGACCAAGCTAGAAAGGGACCCTGTGACAAGGAATCACATTGCTCTCGTTTTTATTTTATGGGTTAGTTTCATTTAATTTTATAACAAGTTTATTTATTTGGAAATTAGAATTTTCATATTTGCAAAAAATTTATTAGATTGTGATCGCTTAAGTTTATTCTTCATATTTTAAATTGCTTACATTACATGTTTGATCCATTAGAATTTGAATTCAATCCATAAACTTTAATTTTTCTTTTGTTTCCATACAGTGAAAGCTAATCACAAGTATTTTCAAATGAATAGAAGTTATATATATATATATATATAGCGAGAGAGAGAGAGAGATGTTCATAATAATTGTCTACATGGTATGAGAATCTACAAGCATCTTAGAACCAAGTTCGCCATGGAATAGATAATTTGTTAATACTTTTCATAGACTAGAATTTTACCTTCAATTCAATAATTTAGTAGTTCCATTTAGCAACTAAAGCCTAGGATATATTGTGCATTACTCTTCAAAAGTCTACCAACCTAGATTAATGAATTTAATGTTAACATAATTCTAGTACAATTGAATTTACTAACAAATTCCTAATTCAAAAATCAATGATACAACAATAAAACAAAGTTATTTCACTCCTTTAGTAAATCATCCCTCTACATCTCAAGATCCTCTTTTCTAGAAAGATTAAATGTTGAGAATAAATTAATACCATCTCATTATGATGTAATTGATGAGTATAAGAATGTTTGTATTCATATTCCTTTACTACAAGAAATAAAAGATATCACAATTTATGCAAAAATAGTAAGGGAATTATGCTAAAAGAACCCAGGAAGAAAAAAAAAGATCCACAAATGATACATCTTATTGGTAAATTAGTAGATATTATGATAGGAAAAACATATATTGAAAAATATCTTGATCTAATAAGTCTCATACTTAAGATTCATATCAATAATGTTACGATTCCTAATACAGTTATATATTTAAGAGCACTAATAAATGTCATGAAAAAATGTATCATGAATGATGTGTAATTGAATAATCTTCATTACACATTGACTATTTTATAATTAGTATAGAGATCTACTCTTAAACCAGAAGGATAGTTAGAAGATATTATTGTCTCCTTAGATTCCTAAGAGTACCCAGTTGATTTTATGGTTTTAACACCTAAACAAAACATGGGAGGTCATCCACTAATCTTAGGAAGGCCATGGTTGGCCACAATTGATGCATTTATTAGATTTAGTTAAGGGTAAATGACAATTTATAAACAGTAATTGAATAAATAAGTCCACTTTATATCGTGCAACAAAACAATCACAAAATTAGAAAATATTGAATGGATAACTAATGAAAACAATGATTAAATAATAAAACATATATTAACACTTTCACAAGCTATAAGTTTTTAAAAATATATTGAAGAGAATCAAATTACTAATTTCATTATTAATTTTGATTTTTCTCGATATCTTCAGAGGTGGCGAGGAGGGGGGCTCATTATTATGTTACTCATATCTTGGACACAAAATTTCAAGAAAAATGTATTGTAATTTTTTTTCATCATTATGGGATTCGATGCCATCTATAAATTCTATGTCAGAATCTAGTAGCACTCATGTAGAGATTAATCGAAGAAAAACTTTAAATAGTAATTATATTTGTATTAATAACAAAAATTACAATTAATTCAAATGTTACATAAACATGCCACTACATTTTCATGGGAGTATATTGATATGAGAGGAACAAATCCTAATACATGTATGCATCATATATATATTCAAGAAAATTCCAAACCTATCAAAAAACCTCAAATATGTATGAATTCTATTTTAAAAGAGATTGTAAATGATCTGAATGTGATCGAAATTAAGTGCTCAAGTAGAATTGATTAATTGCCATCAGTGAATTGATTGTTAACTGAACTGCTTAATGTGGAAGACTAAAGGAAATATAAAACAATAATGACTTAAACCAGTGGCATATTAAGAATGAAATTATAGAAAATAATAGAGATAAGAGATAGCAAACATTGATTACGAAGTTTTTCCCTGGTGGACTACGTCTCCGGGTCCGCTTTCAAGATGGGCATCTGTTTTATTAGGATTGAATCGAGGAATTATTTACACAGCAAAAACACCAGACTGAATGTGCTTGTAGGCACCTCTAGTCACTGACAATAGAAATCTCTCTCTCCTAGCTTTCCAATGCTTATCTCTGAGCTCAATTTCGCCTTCGGACGACCAAGAAACACTAAAAACAAAAATTACCTCTCTCGCTCAAATTCTGAATAAAAATCACTCTCTCTTGTTCTCATCATGTTAAAAGGATAATTTTATATAATTTCATGTCTCAAACTCCATTGGCCAATTTTAGCATGTTTTTTAGGAATTAATGGTGATTGGGTCTCGGTTTTGTCACAATGTGACACCTAGTGGATAAGGGATAAGGTGTATATATTTACATATTGGTGCATTTAACATAAAACCCAAAATTAGAACCTTATAATATAAATAACCCATGGCGGTCAGCAAAACAACACGGATCTCTGACAGATAGCATGTGACAGTTACCCTGCCTTCGACGGTTGTAGTCATCTGAAACTGGTGCGGTCCCAACATCTATTCACATGACAACTACGCGGTCTGATCAACATCCAATGTTATGGTTGCAGTCTACTACGTCGATGGTTGACTACTAACATTTCCACCGCGCTCACATGTGCTTACTCTGACGTGCTTCTGCTACGGTTTAATCCGGCGGTTAACTGTGTGGGTTTATTACAAAGGTTTACCATAGTTTATATAGGTCTGAAACCTTATAGGTTAGATTTATTATTTTTTCAAGGTTTTGCACCATAGGTTTTGATGCGCAAGGTCTTTAGGTCTAGTCCTTAGGTTTTAGACTTAGGACTTAGAACCTTTACATAATTCCTCCATAGCTTTAGAATTAGACCACATAAGTACATCATGACCATAATGACATAGGTCTAGTGCTAAGACTTAATAAATTTGCATCATTACAATTGTCACCATCGCAAATACCACACACACACCAAGTTCGAACCACACTTTAACCATGACATCACACTGAACTGTGACAAAGTAACTTTCATCCGGAATACTGGAGGACCTGAGGATCCAAAGACTGAACTGGACATTGGACAAACTGGCACTAACTAGACCTCATTGTCGATCTGCACTGAAGCAAGATCCTCCTGGATCAATCCTCTCCACTTGAAATATTTTGGACCAAAAAAGTTTGATTTAAGCAAACATCAGGTGAGGGTACATCTCCCTCACTTTTCCGATCTCTATCCACCTCGCCTTACTCTAATTCATGCCCTTGAGTCCCACTCAAAGATATTCAACATCTCCTCACCTTGAAGTTTGAACCTACCTGTCCAAGATGGTATCTTTTTGCAACTCATTCATATACTCACGTGCTAAATCATCAACAGTAGGAATCTGTGTATCGTCCTCTGGATCAATGATCATCGAAGGTTCATACAAATTTAGATTTTCTACATTCACAACCGAATAAATGCACATGTAAGGAGGTAAATATAGCTAGAATGCATTATTTCCAACCTCTTCAACAATTTTTAAAGGACCATACTTGATAGGTTTCAGTTTCTTACCTTCACCTTTCAACCCGTCTTTACTAATATACAACCATACTTGATCACTGACCTGAAAATGATGACCGACTCGATGATTTTTGAGGCACATTTTATACTTGGCCTGACTCTTCTCTAATTGATCATGCACTGCTTCATGTATCTGTTGTATCCATTGAATTAACTTAACTTCGTTGTTTTAATCGTCGTATCCATCCACTTTATCTTCTTCATCGAACTGGAATTCCATCGGTGACTTTGGTAGATACCCGAAACATGTTTCAAATGGTGATCAATTAGTCGAAGAATGTAAGGCTTGATTGTAAGCATGTTGCACATAAGGTAAAGATTCATCCCACAACTTAGGATGTTTACTGTAGTAACCTCGAAGAATATGTATCACTGTCCTCTTCACCACTTTTGTCTGTCCGTCAGTATTTGGATGAAAATTTGTGCTCTTCTACAGCTTTGTGTCCATCAGTCCCCACAAAGTGGACCAAAATTCTCCTACAAAGTAACTATCTCGGTCATAAATAATAGAAGTAGGTAACCCAAAATGAACCCATACCTGTTGAAAGAACATATGTGCCGTTTGTTCTGCAGTCACTTTCTTTTTGCACAGAACAAGAATGAACATCTTGCTAAAACGATAAACCATGACATACATGTAATCATGCCCTCTCCTGGACATAGGCAGTCCTCCAACAAAATCCATGGAAATTTTGTCCCGTGGTCGCAAAGGAACTAGAAGTGGCAAGTACAAACCAATATTTCGATTGCTTGGCTTGCTTGTCGAACACATCACACATCCTTTAATGTACTTCACAACTATTTCATACATGTGAGTCCAATAACAATACCTTTGAATTTGTGCCATAGTCTTGCTTATGCCAAAATGTCCTGCAATGCGAGAAGAATGTGCTTGCCGAATAACATACGCCCTTTCTGTCTGTGGTATATACAACTTACCCAGATGACATAAAACCTTGTCATGAATATGAAAATTGACTTCTTCCACTTGAGTACCATGATTTAGTGATTCATAAATATCTTTGAAATAAACATCAGTATTATATTGTTCTAAATAAATTTCAAGTTTTAAAGAACTATTCTTTAGGAATATTGAAGCATTCAAATATGGTCTAGACAACATATCAGCTACTTTCTTTATTACACATTTCTTGTACTTAATTACTAAGTGAAATTGCTGAAGAAATCCCATCCATATGTAGTGGTGAGATTGTTACAACTTAGTCTGTGACTGAAGATATTGAAGCAGCTGATGATCTGTGTGAATCACTGTTTCCTTACCCATTAAGTATTGTTTCCATTTCTTTACACTTTCAACCAAAGCAAACAGTTCTTTATCATATGTCGAATAATTTATCACTGCCTTAGAAAAAATTTATGAATGAAAACAAATTGGTTTCCCATTTTGAATTAAGACTGCACCCATTGCATAACCACTTGCATCTGTTTCAATTTTGAATGTTTGTTGAAGATTAGGTAAAGCTAAGATTGGTTCTGTGACAAGTTTTTGCTTAAGTGAGTCAAAATATTTTTGTTGTTTCCCTCCCCACTAAAAGTAAACTTTAGATCATGTTAAACATGTACCAGTGATACAATCAAAGAAAATTGAGCAATATATTTTCTCCAATACTGAACTGCACCTAGAAAACTCCTAACTTCAGTCACATTCTATGGTCTTGGCCACTTAAAAATCACATCTATCTTAACTGGATCTATCTTTAAACGACCACCTCGAAATATTTAACCAAGATAAACCAATGAAATTTTCCCAAACTCACATTTTGATAGTTTAATGTATAATTTTTCCCTATGCAATACTTTGAAAACCTATTTAACATGCCTAACATGCTCTTCCATATTGGAACTGAATATCGAGATATCATCTAAGTATATTATGACAAAATTATCAATGTATGGATGGAAGACATCATTCATAACACGCATGAAATTTGTTGGTGCATTACACAAACCAAAAGGCATTACTAACCATTCAAATAGTCCCTGCCTAGTTTTGAATGTTGTTTTCCAGATGTCATTTTCTACTATCCAAATTTGATGATACCCACTACGAAAATCCAACTTACTGAAATAGACATAATTTTTCAACTGGTCATGTAATTCATCTATCCTGGGAAGAGAATACCTATTCTTGATTGTGATTTTATTTAAGGCCTTAAATTCGACACACATTCTCCATGTCCCGTCTTTCTTAGGAACTAAAATTATGCATGAACCACATGGAGATCAAATGGGTTGAATTAAAACTTTTTAAACCAGCTCTTGGATTTGTTTATTTAATTCTTCGCTCTCTATTACTGACATACGATACATTCCAACATTAGGAAGAGGGGCATCAGATATCAATTGTATCTCATGTTGTATTTCCCGTTTGGGAGGCAGATGTTTTGGTTCTTTAAATAAACTTTGAAATGAATCTACCACTTTAACCAAACTATCTTTAAACTTAGATTCACAACCTGAAAAATCATCATGAAAATTCTTATGTTTTTCTTTTATAACCATGATTAAATATCTCTTACTTGAACTTACTAGTCTCTTAATCTTATTAGCATTAACTAAATCCAAGTGAGTTTTTATTTTATGTGCCTAAACGGTGTATTCAATCCCAACTTTCTTAAGATGATATTTATGTTATTTCCTATGAAACATTGCATCACGATCATAGAGATAAGGACTCCCTAGCACGACTCCACATATGTCTAATGATATCACATCTAAATCCACTTAATCAATGTAATTAACTGTGATGGAAAATTTTAAACGAAATTGCTTTGTGACATTAATCTTAATCTTTTCTTTTAGCCAACCTAATGGGTATGGTCTTGGATGATTCTATGTCTCTAAACCCAATTTCTTAACTAATGATTCATATATTAAATTTTCCTGTGACCCACTGTCAAATAATGTATCTATTTTTTTGTGCTTAGAAGTTACCCTTATGTGAAATAACTCAACTCCTTTATCTTCATCCAGATGATTAATGTGTGAAGAAGAAGTAGAATTACTTGAACTTGAACTAGCATCAAAAATTTTACCTGTCGAAACCATTGCGGTTATTTTCCTTTCATCACCTAAATCGAAGCCCAAGTCTTGTTGGATTGCTGCATTAGCCTTCTTTTCATCTTTCTTCTTATGGAACTTATTTGGTCTGAGTTCCGGGTGAAGTTTCCAACATCTGGCTTCATCATGTTTGATCCTCTGGTAGTGAGTACAGGTAGGTCTTTCACCTTCCTTTTGAGTTGTCGCTGTCTTCTTTCCCTTTGAATTGCTTTTCCTCTTATTATCTTTGGAATCCTTGATTTCCAACTATTTGGATGCCTTTGGTGAAAACTTGAATGGACTTACACCTGATTCGATATGTATGGCTTGAACACATACTTCATCAAAGTCATTAGGATTAAACATCAATAACATATGCTGCAAATATGAATGTAAACTCCCAATGTACTTTAATAAAGTTTCACATGTATCCAAAGGAATACCAAGAGCCAACGCTTTCTTCCTGAACTCCTGAAAATTATATCCCTTACCTTGCCGCAAATGCTACCAATCAATAACAGCTTGCTACATGTATCCCAACAGATAGAATTGTTTCCTTAGAGCTTTTAAAAACTTAGACCGTGAGGAGATTACTTTACCTTTACGCTTTAAATCTATTTGTGTTTTAATCTCCCACCAGATTAAAGCAGTTCCCCCCATCCTAAGAGTAGCTAACTGAATTTTTGTTCTTTCATCAGAAATGTTCTGAATTCTAAAATACACTTCTAACTGCTAAATCCAGCTATCTAGTTTCTCTGGGTTCATTTCACCATCATAAACAGGTAGTTCAAATTTTACATCAAGTTTAAAAAGAGATTTATGAGGTTTCTTTTATATTTTAGAATTTGAACTAGAAGATGAAGAAGATGATGATGATGATGGAGATGATGGAGGAGAAGGAGGTTTATCAGCTTTTCCTTTTCCCTTGTCCTTCTTCGATGCCTTTAAATAAAAAGCTGCATCTCTCGCCTTCTTATCTTCGTATAGTTCTCCCAACATTTTTTGCATGTTCAAAAACATTTTTTGAACTTGATTCTCGTCCATGACCTTCACTTCAGGAGTTTCACCTACATCAGTTCCTGTCATCGTCGATTGATGAGTGACTTTCCGCTTTCCAATTTCTGGATCGAACTCCTCAAGCGTTCCTTCTCCATGTTGCAATCCTAACCTGGTTAAAATTCACTGGAAAAAAATACTACAAAGAACAACCTGCTCTGATACCAAAATATATGACCTAAATGTGATCGAAATTAAGTGGTCAAGTAGAATTGATTAATTGCCATCAGTGAATTGATTGTTAACTCGACTGCTTAGTGTGGAATACTGAAGGAAATATAAAACATTAATGACTTAAACCAGAAGCATATTAAGAATGAAATTACAACAAATAACAAATATAAGAGATAGAAAACATTTATTACGGAGTTCGCCCATGGTGGACTACGTCTCTTGGTCCGCTTTCAATATGGGCATTCGTTTTATTAGGATTGATCTGAGGAAGTATTTACACATAAAACACACCAGACTAAATGTGCTCGCAAGCACCTCTGGTCACTGAAAATAGAAATCTCTCTCACCTAGCTTTCCAGCACGTGTCTCTGAGCTCAATTCTACCTCCGGACGACAAAGAAACATTGAAAACAAAAACTGCCTCTCTCGCTCAAAAAATGAATACAAAATCACTCTCTTTTGTTCTCGTCATGTGAAAAGGCCGAGTTTAAATAAGTTCAGGTCTCAAACTCCTTTGGCCAAGTTTATCATGGTTGTTTAGGAATTAATGGTGATTGGGTCTCGGTCTTGTCACAATGTGACACCTAGTGGATAAGGGATAAGGTGTATATCTTTACATCTTGGTGCATTTAACATAAAGACCCAAATTAGAACCTTATAGTATAAATAACCTCTGGCAGTCAGAAAAACAATGCAAAGCTCTAACAAATAGCATGTGACAGCTACCCTGACTCTGATGGTTCCGGCCAACATTAACTGCTGGCGGTCAAACTCCCCGATCCATGTGACAACAAACATCTGATGGTTGCGGTCATCCGAAACTGTTGATGTCCCAACATCTGTTCACATGACAACTACGTGGTCTGATCAGCATCCAATTCTACGGTTGTGGTCTGTTGCGTCGACAGTTGATTGCTGACATTTCTGTCTCACTCACATGTGCTTACTCCAACGCGGTTCCGTTGTGGTTTAATTCAGCGGTTAATTGTGTGGGTTTATTACAAAGGTTTAACATAGTTTGTATAGGTCTGAAACCTTATAGCTTAGGTTTATTACTTTTGCAAGGTTTTGCACCATAGGTTTTGATGCGCTAGGTCTTTAGGTCTAGTCCTTAGGTTTTAGACTTAGGACTTAGAACCTTTACATAATTCCTCCATAGCTTTAGACTTAGACCACATAAGTACATCATGACCATAATGACATAGGTCTAGTACTAGGACTTAATACATTTGCATCATTACAATTGTCACCATCACTAATACCACACACAAACCAATTTCAAACCACACTTTAACCATGACATCACATAGAACCATGACTAAGTAACTTTCATTTGGAACACTGGAGGACCTGACAATGTGAAGACTAAACTGGACATCAGACAAACTGGAGCTGACTGGACCTCACTGTCGATCTGCACTGAAGCAAGATCCTCCTGGATCAGTAAAGGAGGAGCTATAAAAAAAAATTTAATGTAAATTTCATATACCCACTTTATGATAGCAATGGGTATAACCATTGGTAATCATCCCCAAAGAGAATGTTAAACGGAAAGTTTGCATAAAAAACATAGAATTTATTAAATCTACTTTAAAAGTCACTTCCTCTTCCTTTATTAATCAAGTCTTAGTTACATTTTTTATAGCATAATTCAACACTCATGTAGACCTCATGCTCTTTTATGGCCCTGGGTAGTCCCTTTTCCCATACAGACTTGACCTTATAGTACAAAACAATATTTCAAATTCCATACGCGACTCTGCCCATACAAAAGTGTGTTCTTTTTTTATTATTGCATCATGCTCTATTGAGACTTTCAACCCTTGCTTTAGGGAAATTTTCTCGCCAACAAATTTGGAAACTCCACTGGAGAATACCATCAGGTATTTCCTATAAGGGTTGTTGTTCTTTGATCTGGCTTTAGTTTGTTGTTTCTTTGTTTTTTCTAGCCTTCTTGAGTCTTAAGTGATTTTTTCATTCAGCCTGAGTTTTTAGATATGGGATTTTATTTATTGTCCAAATTTTTCCATTTACACACATTTTTTTCTTATAGACAACTGTCACGTACATACACAGTTTATTCCAAAGAAACCTACATATACGCGTGTTTCTTCATGTACAGTCACGTATACACATGGGACTGTATTTAAACAGTCTCGTATGGATCTAAAAAAAAATCATTTTTGTCTCTTATTGAGGTCTTGACGAAGTTTGTTTATGATTTCTTGATGTTTATGAAGCCTGAAATCACCTTGGTGTATGTTGTTGTTGGTGTATTTCATCTTGTTTGAGAAATTCCTGTGTCAACTTAGGGTGTGTAGTATTTGAAGCTTTTTGTGTTTGAATTTGGGTTTTGGATCTTCTTTATGAAGTTTCTGGTTGTTCTATGCCGCTGGAACAAGTATTGTTGCTCTTAAACTTGTTGATAATTGAGTCTTTGATTTGCTTCGTTTGCAACCTACAAGTTGGATTATTTTTTCTTTCTCTTTTCTTGTTTTCGAAAGGGGCTTCTGATTCTTGGATGAATGAGAGATTTCAATCATCTACAGTCTTTCTAATTTTCATAGTATTTTGCATCTTTCTGGCCAAATTTTTCAAGTGAGTAAGTCTCTCATTTCCTCTAGTATTTTATCTTTGTGATCATTTGTGACTAGATGGATTTGAGTCTTTTGCATGTATTTGGTCTTAAGGTCTTTATTTGTTTACCTTTTCTAATTTTTTTAGTTCTTTAAATATTTAAAAGAAAAAGAAAAATATTTTCTTTGTGTTTCTTTACTTTTGTTTTTGGCTTTGTAATCTTTTGGGTTTTTAGCAAATGTGTGAATTATTGTCATAATGTTATAAGTATTCTTGCTTTGAGGAATGCTCTTTATCACGATATTGTATCCTCTTTGATGTTTGAATTGGCCTTTACCTTTGAGA
This sequence comes from Pinus albicaulis, assembly GCA_034641835.2. NCBI lineage: Eukaryota > Viridiplantae > Streptophyta > Pinopsida > Pinales > Pinaceae > Pinus > Pinus albicaulis. The sequence continues at coordinate 198,095,754 of CM076572.1, read as the reverse complement.
TCACATTTGATTACCTTTAAGTCTTTCCTTGAATCTTGCATTTGCATGCTACTATGCATTAGGTTTGATGCATTTTGGACATCATTTAGTTATTTTTGTTAGATTTTGAATGTGTGAGTGCTAAGAAAAAAAAAAATTTTGATTTAATAAGTTTCTCGTAGAACCCATGTAGAAATCACTTTTCATCGAAGAAAATGAGTTGAATTCTCATGTAGCTTGGGTTTTCTACTTAATTATTTTGCTTAAAAACATCATTAGTTGCACTTCGGCTTCCCTTGTCTTAAATAACAACCAACTAAAATGATCTTTTAAATTAAAATGAACTAGACTTTTTATTTTTTTCATAGAAACATCAACCAGTCTAGGGCATTTACGACCTTGGAATAGATGTGAAGAGAATAAACTCTCCAATGCCACTTAAACTGAAAGTATAGAAGTTTATTAATGAGTGGAAATCCAGTTTCATTAAGCTATTCTGGAAATAAACTCTAACATGGGAGTCAAGCACGAGGACGTGTGAAGATAAGAAAAGAGAGACACCCCCTCTCCTACTTGTTGGATCACGTTTTGGCTTATGATCACGAGTTGGTGACCTTAGTTTCCTTTCCTAGGGACCACATAAGTGAATGCGAGGGGGAATTCTTGTGGTACCAGAGGTAGAAGTTGCATCACTTTCATATTACTTTTGGAGGGTGCCCTTGCGAAGCTTAGGTACTTGCACCAGAAAAGGTTATTGTCTAGATGTCACCGTAACCGCTTCTGATACGTTCGTTGGTAAGACTTGGGCCCTCATCATCCCAACTTTCCTTCAGAATGCCCCTTTATATAATTGCTCATATTTTGGTGATCATTCCTAACCACCCAGAGCGGAAATACTTGGAAGTTGTTTGCTTGTATGTATTTATAGGACTTTATAGTAGAATTTATCTTTTCTCTTTGTATTTATTTGGCTTTAGGTGGATTTTGTCTTGTCACTTTTGGACCTTTTATTCCGAGTGAATGACCAACCACTCCACTGGTCTTGAAAGGCTTTTGATCTTTCTCTTGAAATTGTGGAGTTGCCTTCTTAAGGGAAAATATTTGATTGTGCATCTATCTTCCTTGAAAATTCATTTGAAAAATCCCATAAGGGAAGGATCTGCGTATAAGTTTGGTATGGCCAATATTCCTGTGGTTTCCAACCAAGGGACCCCTCCAAAAGGAGGTCCTTGTGATTTTCCTTTCTTTGGAAATGTTGGTACCCCCTTGATGGCCACTTTGAATACTCCTAGATTGAACGTTGGACTACTAGTTTGGTTGTAGTCCACTCTGAATATTATGAATGTTCTTGAAGCTTCTCAGGTGAATGCTTTATTTCGAGAGCTTAAAATGGGTGTTAATTGTTAATCCTCTTCGCCAGAGAAATCTGGGCTTCCTCTTTCTCCTCCATCTTATAATAGGAAAACTAAAAAGAGGAGGAATAAGAAGAAGAATATTTCTCTCCATGAATCATTTCCAACCTATGCTAGTCATGTTAGAGATGATCCTTCAACCACTACAAGTCATGTTGGGGGCATAAGTCTAATCACTACAAGTCACACTAGCAATGGGTTACTTACCTCTATCAATCATGTTGCACATGACTCACCTACTTATGTGAGTGGGGTTAGGGGCACAAATCCCATCTCTCTTGGGAAAGAGTCACTAACCTCTACAAGTCATGTTTGAAACTCTCCACCATCCACTACTAGTCATGTTTGGGGCACTGGTGTTGATCATAAACCTAGGCGTAGAATATTTAAATCCAAGTTCCCTTGTAAGATATGTAAGGGATATCATCTTACTCATTTGTGCCCTGAGACTTCAGTGGTACAAACGTTGTGGTATGATTCTAAAGGTTCTTCTACTCTTGAAGTTGTTATTGTTTCTCAACAATCTGCTCAGTCATTGGTTGATGAAGTGGTCGAGCCAGTGCACCTTTGTCTGATCCCACTCCTCTTCTGGGGGCTGAAGTGTATAACAACATAGTCTTCTTGATTTATAGTTTAGATTTTTCTGGTCTAGGGGCCATTCTGGTCCCTTCAAATGTACCCCCTCCAATTTCTAGTAGTGTTTCCTTTATTGGGATAATCTTGTTGAGCCTCGTCTTCATTATGTTGCACCTTTCAAAATAAGGGTTATATTTAATTCCAAAAATGTATATCTATGCATCGTGTATGAAGGATCCTCCATAAGTATTATATCCTCCTCAACTTGGAAAGCTTTGGGTTCTCCAAAGTTGTTGGAAACTGATAGTCAATTTTTAGCCTATGATAGAAGATATGGTGAACCTATGGGTGTTCTTCCTCATTTGTCTATCACTTTAGGTGGGAAGATTTTCTTAATCGATATGGTGGTGGTTGAACACCATTTAGACTTTAATATTCTACTTGGTTGTGACCATTTCTGTGCTATGAATGATGTGGTGTCTCCACTCTTTTGAGTGATGTATTTTCCTCACAATAGAAGTATTATCACTATTGATCAGCTTGCTTGTGATAATCACCATCCTAATTTGAACTTAGTTCATAATACCCCTTGTTACGTTCCAATTGTTCAAGTAGACTCTGCCCCACCACGTGTGGACTATGTGACGTTATATCCTCAATGCTCAATTTATTTTGAGAAGGATCCTTTGAACTATTATTTTCCTTCTTGGGACTTGGTCCCAGTAGTTGATCAATTTAATTCTCCTATGGGGGAATGGAAATCCTAGCTTCCCTCTTTTGACCCTTCTAGTTCTCATGATTTCTTGGATGTTAATTTTCCTTCATAGGAGGAACTTTTTGAAGCCATGAGTTTTAGTTATAAAAGGAGTCCTTGGTCTTAGTCCCGCAAGGGGCTTGTCTTGAAGAAATATTATACATAAGCCACAAGGTTGTGTGGTTTCCTATACCATATTATATATATAAGGCACACATTTTCAAGTTTTGTATTATGTAACACAAGATTTTATCTGAAGTTTATCTATGGGATGTATTAACTTCTTTCCTGGTATTTGTAATTATATCTACAGAAATTTGAAGACTTCTCCTTTGTTTTCATGGTTGATCTGCTCTGACAAGTACTTAGAACAACTTCATTTATTTTCACGTTAGCATTTGCATATTTGCAAAAAAATCATTAGATTGTGATCACTTAAGTTTATTCTTCATAGTTTAAATTGCTTACTTTACATGTTTGATTCATTAGAATTTGAATTCAACCCTTAAACTTTAAATTTTCTTTTGTTTCCATATAGTGAAGTCTAATCACAAGGATTTTCAACTGAATAGAAGTTATTATTTGCATGTTAACTCAAACTCTATATATATATATAAAGAGAGAGAGAGAGAGAGTAAAAATTGTTCATAATAATTTTCTACATGGTATGATAATCTAAAAGCGTTTTAGAACCAAGATTTCCATGGAATCGATAATTTGTTAATACTTTTCATAGACTAGAATTTTACCTTCAAGTCAAGAATTTAGTTGTTTCATTTAGCAACCAAAGCCTAGGATATATTGTGCATTACACTTCACAAGTTTACCAACCTGGATTAATGATTTTATTGTTAATAGAATTCTAGTACAATGGAATTGACCAACAAATTCCTAATTCAAAATCAATGATACAACAATAAAACAACATTATTTTACTCCTTTAGTAAATCAACTCTCTAAGATCCTCTTTTCCAGAAAGATTAAATGTAGAAAAGCAATTAACACCATCTCATTATGATGTACTTGATGAATTGAAGAATGTTTGTATTCATATTCCTTTACTAAAAGCAATCAAATATATTCCAATTTAAGCAAAACAAGTAAGGGAATTATGCTTAAAGAAACGAGGAAGAAAAATAAAATATCCATAAATGATACATCTTATTGGTAAATTAGTAGATATTATGATGGGAAAACCATATATTGAAAAATATCTTGATCTAAGAAGTCTCATACTTAATATTCATATCAATACTATTACAATACCTAATACACTTATAGATTCAAGAGCACCAATAAATGTATGAAAAAATGTATCATGAATGATTTGTAATTGAATAATATTCATTTTTTTTTCTAAGTAAAAGTAATCTATTAACAGAGAAAAAAATATTTACAGTAGGCCAAAGCCAGTTTAGTTGCTAAGCCAGTCTAGTGGCATTTTGAACAAAAAACCCGTGATGAACACTGCCCTTTAGGAGGGAAACCAGTGTTGAGTAGTTTTCAAGAAAAATCCCACGCAAGGGAGTCATGGAGTTCTAATTTTGGATGACATAGCTGACAAAAACTGAAACATAGACATCATGAAAAACAGGAACAAGCCCTGAAGTAAGGGCAGAAACAGTGCACAAAAAACAGGTAGAGAGGGTGGTGCTACTCATCAGGAGCTTCTTCAACGACCCTGCACCAGAATTCATCTGATTCCCCATCGTCCTTATACAGGTCCACAATAGAATGGATCACCTTCCTGGTAGTAGAAGGAACCTGCACCGCGCCCTCTTAACCCTTAGCATTCAGCGCCTCGCTCGTTTGACCTCTAGCAGTCTGCACCTCGCTCGCTTGACCACCAGCATCCAGCGCCTCGCTCACTTGACCTCCATGAACAGTGTTCACCTTCGGCTGTCCCTGCAGGGCCAAGCTGCCAATTCCCTGCAAGTTAAAATTCTCAGTGTGCAACGACCCAGCAAGCAGGCTCGAGGACCGAGCTACCGTGTTGCCCAGCCCCTCCAGGCCAGAATTAGGAGCAGCGCCTTGAGGTTCTTCGTGGAAATCCACCGTGATGGAGGCAGTAACCCGAGGACGACTGAGAGAACAATTGTAGGAGAAATACGCGGTGTGAGTTTGAGCAGGGGGAGGTGGAGGAATGGGGGAGCCAAGGCGGTGACCCGAGCGGAGCCTACGACCTCGATGAGCTCTAGATAGATTGTCCTCATGGGAGGAAGACGCAGAGGAGGTACTAGGAGTGGAGGAAGGACGCCAGAGCTGGCGTCGGGTGGTGCCTCTGCGGCATCTCATTCTTTGCCGGAGGCGCGGCATGATTTCCGACGCGAGAGGGAGACCAGGATTCAGAGGAAGAGCCGGTCTAACAGAGGAATGAGACAATTGAGGATGCAGAGAGAAAGACGCAAACATGCAGACACCAGCGAGAGAGAGGTGAAGGTTATCTCTGAGGTCAAGACAACAATTCAAACTGCTTCTTTTACCAGTGGTCGTGCGCAGGCTAGAGAGGCCGGCATCCGGAGAACACCACTGAGCAACAGGCGAGGGAACATTCTCCATACCAGAGTATCACTCCATGATATCTATCGAGATGACCGTGCAACGAAAATTCCAGAGCCATGAACCAACAATAAATTGGATAGGGGGTCGGGCCATGTCGCAGTGCCTAAGATCGTATCGAGAAGCGAAAATGCGATTGTAACCCACACCAGACATAAATGCCATTAAACACCAAGCGGCCAGGATTAATAGCCCTGTGTCAACAACCTTGCGGGTGGGCAGGTGTCTCTCCGTCTGGCACCGCCCCCATCCCATCATCTTAATCTCTTGCCTCTGCACCCGCATCCGGGAAATTGAATAATATTCGTTACACACCAACTATTTTATAATTAGTAGAGAGATCTACTCTTAAACCAAGAGGAATGTTAGAAAATATTCTTGGCTCCTTATATTTTTAAGAGTACCCAGTTGATTTTATAGTTTTAGCACCTAAAAAAAACATGGGAGGTCATCCTCTAATCTTAGGAAGACCATGGTTAGCCACAATCGATGCATTTATTAGCTTTCGTTAAGGGGACATGACAATTTCTAATGGTAATGCAATAAAAAGTTCACTTTACATCCTGCAACAAAAACAATCACAAAATTAGAAAATATTGAATGGATAACTAATGAAAACAAAGATTAAATAATACAAATCTTAAAACTTTCACAAGCTATAATTTTTAAAAAATATATTGAATAAAATGGAATTACTAATTTCGTTAATAATTTAGATTGTTCTCAATATCTTCAAAGATAGCAGGGAGGGGGGGACAGTGTTATGTCACTCATATATTGGACAAAAATTTTCAAGAAAAATGTACTGTAAAATTTTTTTCATCATTATGAGATTCTATGCCATCTATAAATTCTATCTCAAAATCCAGTAGCACTCATGTAGAGACCAATCCAGGAAAAACTTTAAATATTAAATAAATTTGTATGAATAGAAAAATTGAAATTAATTCAAATGCTACATAAACATGCCACTGCATTTGCATGGGAGTATATTGATATGAGAGGAATAAATCATAATACATGTATGCATCATATCTATTTTCAATAAAATTCCAAGCCTATCAAACAACCTCAAAGACACATGAATCCTATTTTAAAAGATATTGTGAAGGAGGAACTATAAAAATTGTTGAATGTAAATTTCATTTACCTAATTTATGATAGCCAGTGGCTATCACCATTGGTAATCATCCCCAAAGAGAATATTAAATGGAAAGTTTTCATATACTACAGAGAATTTATTAAATCTACTTTAAAATTCAGTTCCTCTTCTTTTCATTGATCAAGACTTAGATACATTTTTTATAGCATCATTCAACACTCCTATAGACCTAATGCTCTTTTATGGCCCTGGGTAGTCCCTTTTCCCATGTAGACTTGACTCTATAATAAAAAACAATATTTCAAAATTCATATGCAACTATGCCCATACAAAAGCACATACATACATGGGTCCCATAATATTATACCCACGTATACATTTTAAATTATGAAAAAATAGAATAAAATTCTACTTTTCGGTCGGGGTTTACAGGTTTTATCGAGAGCCCACCTACAGGATCCCATGGCCTAACTGAATAAGCAATTTGATGTGGTATATATACACCCCTTGGGTAGGCCTAATGGGGAAGAGAATAAGGATACCGACATTATACTCGATTTCTCCTAGATCAAATCTTCTTTTCCCGTGCCTCCTACACTCCTAGTCTCTAAGAAACCTCAGTTTCCTTTGCAGAGATGCTTAACATCCTTATATAGCACCTTCTTGCGTTTATTAGAGAGGTTGTCTTCGTGACTCGGGTTGGACGTATCCATACGAAGGCTTCGTCGGTTCCTTTGGCCTGGATTAGGTTGTACCTTTCTTGTACTTATTTTTGTTAATCAGTAAAGAAGTTCATGTCTTGTTCCTGATATGTTGTTATCTCATGAACGATATTTTAAACATTTATATATGATGATATAACATATTTTCAGAATCAGAGCTCGGAATCTCCATAGTTCTCATTTTTCAGTCTACGTTTCGGGTCTAAAGCAAGACCCATCATCAGGACAAATCTGCAAAAAAAAAAAGACAAATAGTGTTAAATAAATAGTGGAAAAATGACAAGAAAGGGAGCCAACGAAATATCCATTAAATGGTTTAGTTTTCAATTTATTTTTATTTTATTTTTATTTTTATTTAGATGAGTTTTTTAGTTATTATGTTTTTAAAATTATCAAAATCATTATTTTGATATTTCAAGCTGTAATGCTAATAATGTTTTAATGTTTCCAAATATTAATATTCATATTAATAAAGTCTTAAGATTATCTTATTTAAGGATATTTATTTTATTTTATTATGTTAATGATTTCTAAATGTCAAGAAAAATCAAGGACTAGTAATTATATTCCTATCCTAATGATGTGAAGAGGAGTCCTAGAAGAATGATTTAAAGGTTAGATTTAATGGCTTGATTCTCATTAAATTTAAAAGACCCTATGCAGATTATAATATCTACTATTATTATTTAACCTTAAAAAGTTCTAAGAATTTTATATAATTTGGCTTATGAATTATACTAATAGATTAAGTTTTCTATATTATTAAAGAATAGAATTTTTATTGATAACCTAATATTATGTAAAGGGCCTAAGGTGAAAATACTAAAAGATAAGGATTTGACTCTATCAATATTATAAGGTCACAAGGAGATTATAGTGATTACTATTTCATTACTAAGAATCAATGATAAAAGTTCTAAGACTTTTTTAACCTCTTTTAGCTAATATTTTAGATTAATTGAATTGTTTTAAAGATGAGTAGTATTATTAGATATGTTTCAGAGTTATAGTATCCCCTTATGCTAATATTATGATAATATTGTCCTATGTACTATATATTATAATTACAAAGACGGAGGAGATATTAGAGAGGGATAAGTAAAGGTCAATTGATTATAACCCATAGATAAGGATTGTAACCAATTGATTCAATAAACTAAGTATGCAGAAGGTATGGGTTAGACTTAGGTTTAAGGTTATGAAAGGGTATTCATAGGTTGATTTTAATAATTACACTAATTAAGTTTTTAAAGAAGGGTAGAATGGCCAGGCTAAGGAGAAGGATAAGGGTAAGGAGCGAAACGGAGGGGAGAGGAAAGGGTACAAGGTAGAGCAAGAGAACCATAAAGGGATGAAGGAAGGGAAGGGGTACAAGGAGACCAATGAATCAAGAGAGCAAGATGCTTTAACCGGACAACACGTGGACCCAATTTCTGCTAATTTCTAAGCCTCCGTATCTATTAAGGTTGTGCGGGTGTTTTAAGATTTCCAAGGCTTCACGTATTTTGCGTTTGAAATGATGTTTTTCTTTGGCAATGATTACTGCTTCTTCTAGGCATATGTGGTGACATGTTTTGCTTGAATGTTCTAACATATTCTTATGTATGTACATTGATTTTTCTATTATTTATATTCTTATGTGATTGATTTACATGTATTCTTATCTTGGAGGAAGCAGAGGGTTTGGACCCTACGAGAGCATATTCAAATGTAGGACCTCCAGGTATGTCTCCAAATCCAAGTCTAGTAATTCATATGTTTGGCTTGATTAACTGAGTGTTCTTTGTTGATTATTTTATCATTCTCTATTGAGAATTTAAACCCTTTCCTTAGGCAAATTTTGCCGCCAACAAAATTGGAAAATCCACTAGGGAATATCGTCAAGTATTTCCTAGAAGGGTTGTTGTTCTTTGATCTAGGTTTAGTTTGTTGTTTCTTGGTTTTTTCTAGCCTTCTTGAGTCTTAAGTGATTTGGTCATTCAACCTGAGCTTTTAGATCTAGTGTGTAGTATTTGAAGATTTTTGTGTTTGAAGTTGGGTTCTGGATCTTCTTTATGAAGTGTCTTTTTGTTCTATGCCTATGGAACAAGTCTTATTTCTCTTAAACTTGTTGATAACCCTGTCTTTGATTTGCTTCATTTGCAACCTATAAGTTGGATTCTTTTTTATTTCTATTTTCTTATTTTCGAAAGGGGCTTGTGATTCTTGGATGAATGAGAGATTTCAATCCTCTGGAGTCTTTCTAATTTTAAGAGTATTTTTCATCTTTCTAGCCAAATTTTTCAAGTGAATAAGTCTCTCATTTTCTCTAGTCTTGTATCTTTGTGATCATTTGTGACTAGGTGGATTTGAGTATTTTTTCATGCCTTTCATCTTAAGGTATTTGTTTGTTACCCTTTCTGAATTTTTTAGTTCTTTAAGTCTTTAAAAGAAAAAGAAAAACATTTTATTTTTGTTTCTTTTCTTTTTTTTCTTTGTAATATTTTGGCTTTTCAACAAATGTGTGAATTCTTATTATAAGGTTAAAATTATTCTTACTTTGAGGAGTGCTCTTTATCTCGGGATTTTCTACTCTTTGTTGTTTGAATTGGCCTTTACCTTTGTGATCACATTTTTTTGCCTTTAAGTCTTTCTTTGAATCTTGCATTTAGATGCTAGTGTGCATTAGGTTAGATGTATTTTGGACATCATTTAGTTATTTTTGTTAGATTTTGAATGTGTGAGTGTTATATATATATATATATATATATATATATATATATATATATATATATATATATATATATATATATATATATATATATATATATATATATATATATATATATATATATATATATATATATATATATATATATATATATATATATATATATTAAGTTTCTCGTAGAACTCTTGTACAAATCACTTTTCATCAAAGGAATTGAGTCGCATTTTCACGAGCTTGGGTTTTCTATTTATTTATTTCGCATCATAACAGCATCAGTTGCACTTCCGGTTCCCTTGTCTTAAATAACAACCAACTAAAATGAGTGCTTAAAATTAAAATGAACTAGACTTTTTCTTTTTGTCATAGAAACATGAACTAGTATGGGGGATACGACCTTGTAATAGGTGTGTGGAGAGTAAACTCTCCAAGGCCACTTAAATTGAAAGTATATAAGTTTATTAATGTGTGTAAATCTAGTGTCGTTAAGTTCTTCGTGAAAGTTTCTCTAAAATGGGAGTCAAACACGAGGAATTGTGAAGATAAGGAAAGAGAGACACCCCCTCTCCTACTTGTTGGATCACCCACCCGCAAATATTCCGCCTGGCTTCTGATCATGAGCTGGTGACCTTAGTTGCCTTTCCTAGGGACCACACAGGTAACTGCGGGGAGGAATTCCCGTGGTACCTAAGGCAAATGTTGCATCACTTTCATAGTACTTCTATAGGGTGCGCTTGCGAAGCATGGGTACTTGCACCAGCAAAGGCTATTGTTTGGAGGTCAACGCAACTTCTTTTTATACCTTCACTGGTAAGACTTGGGCCCTCATCATCCCAAATCTCCTTTGGAAGGCCCCTTTATCTAATTTATCGTATTTTGGTGTTTGATCCTAACCACCCGGAGTGGAAATACTTGGAAGTTGTTTGCTTAACTATATCTTTAGGAATGTATAGTGGAAGTTCTCTTTCTTATTTGTATTTAGTTGGATTTAGGTGGATTTTTTATTGTCACTTTTGGACCTTTTATTTTGAGTGACTGACCAACCAATCCACTTCTCTTGAAAGGTGTCAAGCCAGGAGGTAACTCCACCAAAATATTGAATTGAATTGATTAAGGATGTATATGAATATATACATGGAGGTGAGACTTTTGGGATTCATTTCCCAATGTCTCTTCAAATTCGTTATTTTCTATTTACATTATTATAAAATTTCTCCCAATCCCTTAGGACTAGGTGTCAACATTCCCCCCTTAATATGAAGGGATCTTGGTGAGTCCAAGCATCGTTCTAAATTTTTCAAACTTTTCTCTTCCAAGTGCTTTGGTGAAGACGTCTACAATCTGCTCATTTGTGGAACAATGACGTAGATGGATTATCTTGGCCTCGACATGATGTTGAATCAGATGGTATTTTGTATTGATGTGCTTTGTTTGATCATGGAACTTTGGATTCTTGGCCAACTTTATTGTAGAAGTGTTATAGATCATGAGTGGATTTGAATTCATTTGTTTCATATGCAAATCTTCCAGGATTTTCCTGAGCTACACAATTTCCTTTGTCGCTTGAGTTGTTGCCACATATTCTGCCTCAGTTGTGGAATCTGTTGGAACTGATTATTTGCGTGATCTCCACGAGACAACTCCTAATCCAAGACTCATAGTATAACCTGAAGTAGATACCCTATTTTCTTTGTCTCCATCAAAGTTTGAATCATAGTATTCAATCAAGCTAAAGTCGCCCACCTGTGTATACTTGAGTCCAAAGTCTTGAGTCCCTTTCTAGTACTTTAGAACTCTTTTTTCAGCAGACCAATGTCCCTCAGAAGGTTTTTGCATAAACCTGGAGAGGATTCCAATAGAAAATGAGATGTTTGGTCTGGTAGTAGTCAACTAGATGAGAATTCCTACAAGTTGTATATACTTCGTTGCATCCACAAATTATTTCCCTTCAATGGATGTGAGCTTAGAATTTTGTTCCATTGGAGTGGTCAAAGGATTTCACTAGCCATGGAAAACCTCTTCAATATATCTCCCGTGTACTTCTTCTAAGAGAGGAATATAAACTTAGGATGTTGAGTCACTTCAATACCAAGATGGTAGTGAACATAGCCCAAATCAGTCATTTCAAAACCTTTCCTCAACTCCTTCTTTATGGATGCAATATAACTCTCATTGTTCCATCTAATCAAAACATCATCTACATACACCACAAGATATACAACTGTTTTGCCAAATTTCTTGACAAACAAAGTTGCACCATCAAGATCATAATGTTTGAAGTTAAGTTTCAGAATATGCTCAGTTAACTTCTCATACCAGGCTTGTGGTGCTTGCTTGAGGCCATACAAGGATTTTACAAGCTTGCATACTTTTTGTTCTTGGCCCTTCATAACAAATCCTTCTAGCTGGGACATAGAAACATTCTCCTTTAGATCTCCATTCAAGAAATCAGTTTTTACATCCATCTGATGGACTTTCCAACCATTCTAAGTTGCTAAGGAAAAGAGTGTCCTGATGGTAGCCCATTTTGTTGTGGGGGGGAAAGTCTCCTCATAATCGACCCCTTCTTTCTGTGCAAAACCTTTTTCCACAAGCTTGGCTTTGTGCTTTTCAAGTGAGCCATCAAATTTGTACTTGTTCTTGTAGACCCAATTGCAGCCAATTGGTTTTGCTCCCAATGAAGGATCAACCAGCTTCCAAGTGCCATTATTTATCAAGGCATCATATTCCTTTTGCATCGCTTCAATACATTCATCATGAGAATTGAATTCTTTGAAGGAATTTGGTTCAATATATGTAGACAAATTCAATTCACAAGTATAAGAAACATCCATATCAATAGGTGAATCAAAATCATCTACATCACCTCCATTTTTCCTGGTGGAATTTCTCGTTCCTGTATTTCCAACCTCATTAGGACGAACATTTTCAAGTGTCTTTGTAAGCCATTTTGGAGGACCTTTCTCAGATGGCCCAAGCTTCTCATTTGACTGAGTTGGGATTGAATCAAGATTCGGTCTCCAAATTTTGTCAATCACATCAGTCAAAGTGTGATCCATGGTTCGTTCTTCATGTGGGGGAGAGAGTGCTTCGAAAGACTATTCCACAGATTGATTCATTATAGGAATACCCCCTTCAAGACGTGGAATGTGATTATCAAATTCTTGAAATGAATTTTCATGTGTGAATCTATCCAAGTGATCAAGTTGTCGTTCAACAACATTGTCAGCCTTGGAATATTAAAGAAATATGAAATCTCTAGATACTACAAACTTCTTATTAACTTCATCATAGAGACAATATCCTTTGGAGGTATTGGAATACCCCAAGAAGATAAATTTTCAACTTCTTGCACCAATTTTATTTCTTTTTTCCTTAGGTATCAAGGCATAAAAAGTGGAACCAAAGACCCTGAGATGCTTTACCGAAGGAATGTGGCCATGCCACATTTCATAAGGAGTTTTATTTCTAGTTGCATTATAAGGACACCTATTCTTTATGTACACAACACATAGAACAGCATCAGCCCAAAACATAAATTTTACATTCTTGAAAAACATCATGGAACGAATGATATTTAAAATTGTCATGTTCATTCTTTCAGCTACACCATTATGTTAGGGATTATAAGGCACGGTTGTTTGATGTTTGATCACATGTTGGAAAACATAGTTTTCAAATTCATTTGAAGTGTATTCTATTCCATTATCAATCCGTAAAGAGCCAATATGAGTTTGTGCGTAATTTTCAATCCATGGATGAAAATTCTTGAATGTTTGAAAAGCATAAGATTTGTTCTTCAATAAGTAAACCCAACACATTCTGATGTTGTCATCATATATTTATTTCCATTTGTAGAAGGAACAAGCATGGGGCCACATAAATTTTAATGGATAAGGTTAAATTTTCTATGTGCTATGGAATGTGAATCATGAAAGTACTGTTTACTATGATTTCCTAGAAAACAAGAATCACATTGCTTAAGTTTCCTAGGAATTGTAGGCAAACCAGTAACACCAATTTTATTCAACAATAAAAGGTTGTCATAGTTAAAGTGTCCAAATCTAGCATGCCATAAAAGACTTGATGGGAATGTACCTTCATCATAGTGAGAACTAAATGCAAAGTTTTGTGCATGTGCAAAGGTCCATTGCATCTTTAGGAGTCTTCCTTCTTCTATCCCTCTCATGAAAAGAAAGCGATATGATGATTTTATGACCTTAACCTTACCATCAAACAAGTGAATGGCGTGTCCTTGCTAGCAGATGTGGACCAAGGACAACAAGTTTCTCCTCAACTCTGGGAGGTATAAAACCTCATGTAGAAGAAAGTTTGGAAGACCAGGAAACTTAAGCCTGATTGTGCCAAGCCCTAATGGCTTGAGTTTAGATTTGTCTGCAAAGCATATTGCTCCATCAACCTTGTCATAAATTCTTCAAAAAAACAAATTCTAAAATTCATGTGGCATGTTTCTCCTGAATCTAGCAACCAATAATTTCTCCAAGAAGCAAGTGAAGCATTAAAAAGTCTTCAGTTACTCCAATATTACAATGTGTTATAACATAATGGGAAAATTCAAGTTCTTTACCTTTGCATTTTTCATGAGTTTTACCTTTGGCTTCATTTCTTTCCTCCTCAATTATGTCCCAAGGCATATTACTTGTGGATGCATCATGCCAATCTCTATTGCAGCATATGCAATGAAGATCAGTTTTTTCACTTTAGGATTGTCTGCCCCCCCTGCCTCTGAAATTTATTATTCCTCGTCCTCTTTGGCCACCTCTCCCTCTAGAATAATCTTGAGCATGATTCTTCTCTCCACGTGCAAAACATACAACTTATTTAGAAGACTAAGGGGTTGTCTTATTTCCAAAATCCTTCTCTCTTTTTGCAAAATTTTTTTGAAGGGAGTCAAAGGTAATCTCCTTGAGGTTTCCACTTGCTTGTAATGACTCAAGATAGTGTGAGTAAGTGGAATACAATGCCTTAACATAAGCTATAAGAGATATGGAAATTTAAACACTAGTGTTTTTAATGTCATGCATGATAGATCTTACTTCTGATGCTAAAGCAAGAGGGTCATCATTTTTCAATTCAAGGCTGAATAGCCTTTAATCATTAACTAAATAACTTCAAGTTCAGAATGTGAGTCATAGAGTTCCTTAATTTTTTTCAAGGCTTCATATGCATTTGAAAATGGTGTAATATGGTGACTCACCTCTTCATTTACATATGTTTCAATCAAGGCATAGGCCTTGTTATTTTTGTTATCCCAAATGGCGATCTCCTTTTCTGTTGTAGGCTTTGCAAGTGGATTTTATCTATCTCCTTCACAAATTCCTTTCCACGACTCATTAAAAATGAGTGTGTGTTTAATATTCCTTGACCATTCAGGATAGTTCTCCTTTCCAAAGAGAACGACTCCCACAATAGATATTAGTGAATGCATCATAAAAAATCACTTTACCACTACTGTAAAAAAATAGATTCTGGTGCTAAAAAAATTCAACACTAACTTCTTCTTCTTCTTTTTTGCAAAGGTATCAACTGGGGGAGGGTTTATCTGGGGGAGTTATTATCTAGGGGAGGTATTTCTTGGTGGTGGTGGGGAGGGGGGGGGTCGGATGGTGGACTGGTTGACAGAGGGGAGATGGTTCGACTATGAGTCATGGGGAGATGAGAGCCGGCAGATTGTGGCTCGACTGTGGGTTGTGGGGAGGTGATAGCTGACAGAGTGTGGCCTGACTGTGGGTCATGGGGAGGTGAGAGCCTGCGGAGAGCCACGGGGTGTGTAAGCCGGCAGAGAACCATGGGATGTGATAGCTAGCAGAGTATATTGTTCAGGGAGGAGCGTGAGGAGGGCAGCAGTGGAAGGATGTATGTGTAGAAGTGGAGGGAGCAGATAAGGGGGTAAGTCGGAAATGGAGGGCGCAGATCAGGAGGTAGGTCGGCAATGGAGGGCATATATGAGGAGTTAGGCCGGAAATGGAGGGCACAGATGAGGAGCATGCAGGTCGGAAAGTGAGAGGGAGCGTCAAAGGGCCTAGAGATGCAAGTGTGGCCGACGTAGCAAGTGGAGGCCACAAACCAAGAGGGAGGCCAGTGCACAAGGAGAAGGCCGAGGGGCGAGGGTGCAGAAGACCGATGGTGCAGGATACGGAGAAGGATACGTGAGTGGCACAAAAAAAAAATTAAAGCAGATTTTAAATTGCTTAATACCATGAGAGGAATGTGCAGTGGGAAAGGGACAGTTCTGCCAAGAGTAGGTAGAGAGGTAGAGAGGCAGGTTTTCTAGGAGTAGGAGGGAGTTACAAAGGTATGAATGCTAAGAATAGAGTTGGCTCTGATACCATGTCAGGCCAAGAGGTAACTCCACCAAAAGACTGAATTGAATTGATTAAGGATGAATATGAATATACACATGGAAGTGAGACTTTTGGGATTCATTCCCCAATATCTCTTCAACTTCCTTATTTTCTATTCACATTATTATACAATTTCTCCTAATCCCTTAGGATTAGGTGTCAAAAAAAGGCTTTTGAAATTTCTCTTGAAATTATGGAGTTTCCTCCTTAAGGGAAAAGATTTGATTGTGCATCTCTCTTCCTTGAAAATTCATTTGAACAATCCCATAAGGGATGGATCTATGTATAAGTTGGGTATGGAAAATATTCCTGTATATTCCAACCAATGGACCCTCCAAAAGGGGATCCTTGTGCTTTTCCTTTCTTTAGAAATGTTGGTACCCCCTTTATGGCTACATTAAATATTTTTAGATTGAATGTTGGACTACCAGTTTGGTTGTGGTCCACTCTAAATATTTTGAATGTTATTGAAGCTTCTCAGATGAATAAATTATTTCAATAACATCAAATGGTTCTTAATTGTTCATATTATTCACTAGAGAAGTTCAGGCTTCCTCTTTCTCCTCCATCTTGTAATAAGAAAACTAAAAAGAAGATAAAGAGGAGGAATAAGAAGAAGAAGAGTTCTCTCCATGAATTGTCGCCAACCTCTGCTAGTCATGTTGGAGATGAGCTTTCAACCACTGCAAGTCATGTTAGGGGCATAAGTCTAGGCACTACAAGTCACACTAGCAATGGGTCACCTACCTATATCAGTCATGTTTCTCATGACTCACGTGCTTCTATGAGTTTGGCTCAGGGCACAAATCCTATATCTCTTGTGAAAGAATCACTTACCTCTACAAGTCATGTTGGAGGCTCTCCACCAACCACTGTTATTCATGTTGGGGATGTTATCACTAGAAAATCGGACAAGAAAATATGACATTATTAAATGTCAGGCAGAAGGATTTACAGGGCTGAGGCACATTAGAAGATCTAAAAAAATTTAAAAATCCCTAAGGTCAAGAAGAAAAATCAAATTGTGCACCAATTACTCAGGAAAAATGCGCCTTTGCGCGCATTTTTCTTCGATAAGCATGCCTTTGTGCGGCTTTCCCTTGGAAAGCCACACGGTCCTAGGAGTGGCAGAAGTCACTTTTTGGGACCACAAGGCATACTCCAATAAATGATCCCACACTTGAGGCCGCCCAAGGACAGACGCCTAAGCCACCTTGGGACCTCAAGGGATTGCACAAAGGAATCAAGTGGCACACAATGGAATCAACCCACTCTCTTGGGTCACCATCCATCAACGTGCCAAGAGAGGGAAGGAGAATTTGAATTCATCTATAAAATGCCACCAAGAGATAAACAAAGGGATAACACATTGTTATGTTGGCCAAAATTACTCAGGGGAAATCCAGCAATGTGCAATCCAAAGCAGAAGTAGAGAGGGGATTCGATTGTTGGCCATCCAACAACTTCAATCCTTTGGAGTAGAGAAAGAGACCTTGCACCAAGCAGCTAGAAGGTAAAAACGTCCTTGCATCGGGTCTTATAACTCCATAGTTCTAAGGGCCCTTTGGTAAGAGTGTAAACATAGTATCTTTCTTCCTAACAGCAAGCAATAAGAGGGTACCTTGATGCCAGCGTTAGTATTATTGTTATGTTTGACTCTTTATGATCTTTTGTGTTTATGTTTAGTTTTGTTTTGTTTTCTCTCTATATGTTCATACTATATCATGATTTAGTGTGTTTAATGTTTTATAGCATGTTCACTAACCTACTAACTCTTTTGTTTATTTTCCTGTGACCAAGGCTTAGCGGCAGCGACCACTCCTCCTAAGAAATGTGGATTGGTACAAGTGCACCAAAACCACAACCACAGGATTTGCGACTCCACTAGCTTTACCTTTTTAGTTAATGTGGTTGCGCTTGTTGCAGGGACCTTCTCTCTACTCTGGAGTGTTTCTTGTACAACTCCCCTTCTTTTCTTCTCTGCTCATTCACCCTCATTGAAAGTTTTAAGTTTAGAAGTTCCAGAAATTTCATTCTCAGCAAAACTGTGTGTTATTTTCTAAGACAGGCGCGCAGAGTTGCGTGCGTTCATCCCTGACCTGTGCGCGGATTTCTCTCCTATGTGAAGCTTTTGCGCGTGGAAACCAGAGACCAAAATTCCCTGCCATTTTCCTCAATTTCCAATTTGTAACGTGGCTGGAAACCCAGAGAAAAATTTCCAGCACTGTGTACAGTGTCCCACAACTTCTTAGAACTTGCTTTTGGCTGCGTTTGAGTATTGCTAGTTGTTAGTTTTAAATTTCAAAGTTTATATTCACAAAAAAAAACTACATAGTTTAAGTAGCATGAAATTTACTTGCAATCTGAAATAACTTATTTTTGGGAAAGTAGACACCAAAAAACACATAGATAATTAGTTGGATTAAGTGGCCCTAATCCACATATTCTTAGCCACTTTTCATTTTTTCCTAGTTAGATCATTAATTTTAGTTTATTTTTTTACACTAGGATTTGGGAGTAGGAATTAATTATCCTAAGAGAAGCTAGTAATCTTTGTTTCTTTTGCACCTTTTGGTGACCCTGGGAAAGCATATGAAAACCCTCTTCTGATAATTTTCCATCTCCCTTTAGTTGATCACTTAGATTAACTAGGAAAAATTGTAAGTGGCCCACTATCCGCACATCATTTGCTTATAGCAGGAAACAATCAAACATAAATTAATAGGGGACATGTAAAGGATTGCCGCATATCCACATCTTAAAATTGTGTGAATTTTCACTTTTTTCTCACACACTTCCACACCATAAGTGAAGTAAAGACTCCTTAAAACTAACTTAACTGAACTCACTAAGTTTCCCCACAGAGGTCACAGAAAAAATTATAGTTCAGTTTAGGACCATGGGGGTAGGCATCTAATAAGCCGCCATGGTCAATTTACATCTTGAGACATAGAAGTTGATTGATTAGGGAGCTTTAAAATTCGTCTATCTTCCCACGAAAAAGAAAACCCAAGTGCCACAGAGACCAGATTTAGAGGCCCAGTGCGTGCAGTATTATTTGGGGCTACCTGACCTATCTAATGCTCGGTATTGGTAGCTGGTTTACCAAGAATCTCAAGACTCGAACGCTTACGTGGGACGACGGTACTTAGTAGCCAAATCTAGGGCATCCTTCCCTATAGGTGACGATGCAGGCAGCACTAGATCCTCTACCCATTACCTTGGTTGATTCTCCGGCTGCTGAAAGGCGTCGCCAATTCTTTCAGGACGTTAGCCCCAGTACCCATCAGAAGATATCTTCGCAAGGCCCGGTTACAATTCAGAGTGTGAGGACATTTTAGGTCTCTAGGATTTTGAGTATCATGCACAAAAAAAATCCAAAACCTTTTTTTGATTGATTGATAAGGAAAATTAACTTCTTCTTTTTTCGCTTTGTCTTATGTATGTGGTCACCATTTTTTCTTTGATACTTCACCTCTCATAGAACTGAAGATATTTTCCAAAACCATACCTAATCCAAACCATAACAGACCCAACAGGGCCTCGTTGATATAGACATATTTTGGACCTCCCCCATTACTGGGATGGGTTCGAGGTCTTTCGCCATTCAGGCATCAAAAAAGGAACACCAGCACCCTTATTGGTTCATCCTTTATCGGGGCATCTTTATTTGGGAACCCCCAAGAGTCACCCAATGCCACACCATTGGAAACCCCCACTAGGTCACCACATACCACTCCTCCCACAACCCTTAGGGGGTAGAGGAGTGCTACCCATTTGGGAAGCCAAGTGAACACACCATCAGGTACGTCACAGACAAACCCCATATCTAACCATAACATTGTGTCTTCACAATGTGCAATGGATCTCAACCCACAGTCACCGTTCTTAGCATCGCTGAACTTACCCGATCTAACCAAGTTAACGAACGACCCTATTGTACACAACCCAACATGGCCCCCCATGCCCACGAAGCTCCCTTCGTAAATTTCAAGTTTTAAAGGGAAGCAAGCAAAAGACCCAAGAAATCACATAATGACTTTCCACTTGTGGTGTTCGTCGAACAACATCATTGATGATACTATTCAGCTGAGACTATTTTAGCGCACCCTAACCCGACCAACTGTGAAATGGTATGTGGAGCAACCTTCTGCTACATAGGGAACCTTTAGCGCCCTCGTTATCGCGTTCCTCACATATTTTTAGTTACCCATCCACCATGATTCTGAGATGGAATTACTGACACATTTTAGACAGACACTAGCCATCCTTATCTCGGACCATCTCCACAAATGGTGGTGACGTCGTAGTTTGTGCAAAGCCAAACTATATGATCGAGTTCTTCTGGACCTATCCTTGAAAACTCTCACTGCAGAGATTTCAAAATATGTAGCAACCCAAAAACCTACATCTAAAGAGGATGCCATCAGTAAAGCCCAGCAGCTCGAGATGATTTACATGTAGTCAGGATAGATTTACAACATCCTGCTAACGCCCCACACCTGCAAACTTAAAATGAATTTCCAGGCGCGTCGAACTCTGCAAACAGTTTGATCGGGTCATTGACCCAAAATCACCTAGGCAACAGTATTCAATACCCTAGTTACGCATATGATCCTAACCATAACATCTCGCAACCTAGCTACCAGAGTCATCATGCACCTTTGCAAAATATGACCAATAGGGCGTAGTCGTACCATCATCAGCAGGGAGGCCCATATCATCTGGCTCAGGAGCCCTTCCCCCACCAAGGGACAGTTAGAACCCAACAACATAAAACAACTCCTGACGGTTCCAGAAAGAACAGCCACAAAATCTACATGACTGGCGAAGAAGTGTTTTTTCATACACGGAACTGAAATTATGATACCCCACCAAACACTAATTCGTTAGGGGCGATCACGAGTGCACCAACAACACCATTGACTATTTCAAATATACCTATTGAACCTTTGCCAAAAATCGCTAAGGGACCAACTAGGCGAGCAGGAAACCATTCCAAAGCGGCCTATAACTATAGCATTATGGAATATTTAGCCCAAGCTCCTGCCGCCGTGTTAGCTTTGGAGGTATTACAATCATGCCCAAAGAAAAGGAAAGCCCTACTTTCTGTGTTAGGTGCCATCGACCCTGTCAATTCGCGCCTAATGGCTTTCGATTTAGATAAATCCACCCCTAGGCTTCCTTCGATGGTCACCTTCCAGATACCAGTGTCAGTTCAAAACATCACCATTCACCATTGTATCATTGACGAGGGTGCATCCACATCCATTATGTCAAAGAATTTATGGCAGAAGTTAGGGTCTCTCAAACTAAAGCCATCAGACATCACACTTAGAGCATATGACGGGCACCCATATGCTCCCGGGGTTCTCTACCAAAATGTCTCGGTTTTATTAGCCATAAAGATGGTCCTTATAGACATTGAAGTCTTGGATGCTCAACTATATTACAATATACTCCTTGGGTGGATTTATATGTATGCCATGTTAGCCATAGCCTCCTCCGTCTTCTGAACCATGATGTTCCCCCATGAGGATCACATCATTACTGTCGACCAATTGACATACCACGAAAATCAATCTCTAATAGATACTAATGTCATTCAACCCTATGTAGACACATCTTCCGAGACGCTTACACGGTACCAAGAATATTTCCCCGTCAAGTTCAAACCATCATCCATCCTCAGGTCATTTTTAGGAGATCCCCCTGTTATACCAGAATCATCACCTGATATCGTAGAGGCTCCGGTGTGCATGATGTCTACATCAAGCATTGAAGCCAGCCAGGAGATGTAGACAAGTAGTAACAACATCGAGACCTCGGCCACAACAACCTCTCTAGCCTACGTCACCTACCAAACTCCTTTCCTCTACCCCCCATATAGTTTTGTGTCGCAACAAGTCTTGGCCAAAGTGGCGTTGCCAAACTTATCGTTTGTAATTCCAATTTGGTACCTGGACCCACCTACCACGACGGGAGTCACAAACATCACCTCTATAGGCGTAATCCCCCTCAGTCCCGAGGAAGCCCCATCTGTGAAGGAAATCATCGCAACCATCTCATCAAAGGAAATTTCCATCACAAAACTGATGGTTATGACCAAGAAAACCAGTAAAAAAGGGAAGAAGGTAGAAAATCCCACCATGCAACAGGAATTACAACCTTGCGCCATATGCGACATAGTAGGCCACCATACCCACATCCTGCCCAGAACTGGACGAGCTAAAACTGCTCCTTAGCTCTGCAATAAATATCGTGGCAACAAATTCCCGTAAAAAGGAACCATCCACAAAAAATCAAGGCAAATAATTGTGTACCAACCACGCATGCGCTTGCTGGAAATACTGAGAGGGGGGGTGAATCAGTATTCCTTTCAATTAGAGCATTAGTTAACCTTCAATTATTATCAGTGTTTGTACATGATAGCAGTAAACAAAAGGAACACAAATGCACACAATTTTTAAGGTGGAAACCCTCTCTGGGACAAAAACCACCTGAATGCTTTTCTAATAATTATTTAATATTCAACTCCAATTGAAAATAAAGCTCCAACTTCAGAGAATTTAGAAAAGCATTCTTCTCCAGCTCCCACTAGATGGACACTCCAACGCCTGAGATTCTTCAGTAGTCAACTGAATGGATTCCCCAACACCCAATAAGCTACAACTCACCCTAGCACCACCCTACCACCCTGAATTTTTCACAGGCTTGAACCTATTGGTGACTTCATGCACCAGCCTAGCACCACCCTACCACCCTATAGAATAATAAAAGAAAAATGGACTCCTGTACCAGGGAAAATGGTCCACTTTACAATGATATAGAATGATGTAGAAGAAGAAGACACACTAGACCATAACCCCAACTATGACACAACCACCTAATGGTGATCCTAGACCTCCCGACACTACCTCTTCAACTCTTGGCAGATAGACACTTGTACAATTTTTACAATGATGTATTTACAATGACTTAGTACAATGATACCTTTACAGTGACTGTATGCAGTGCTGCCCACTTGAAGTCTTCATGTGATGAACTTCTTGTTGTTGTTATACACCATGATTTATGCTCTTGTCATGCTACCCTCTGCTGCACCTTGCTTTGCTTTGCTGACCTAGAAAGTCTGGTCCTTTGCAGCCCTTGACAACACATGGTCTAGCTTTTTCTTACCTTCTAGGAGCTCGATATTGAATCTGGTGTATCTCTGTTATTTAGATCTCCAATATGTGATTTTTGGTTTTGTAGTAGTCCTCTGAGTCTTCTTTCCAATTCCATAGGTCTGACCCAATTTTTATTCTGCAAGAGAGATTTATGCCCAATATCTCACAATGACCTAATTATGGACTGGTTCAGTAGAGCGAACTTGTACAGCGTGACACGTGTCATTGTTTATTCATTCGGCTCTGAAATTGATACATTGAAAATTTAATTTTGTGCACTATCTTCCACATCTTATAGAATTCCAATCTGATACTCAGAGAGAGAGTTATGAATATTTTCTCAAGGTCACTTCTTTGAGATGAAGTTTAGGAGCCTTCAAAAACACTGACTTCCACAGATCCTATCTCCGAAAATATTGCGCACCTTGATCTGAAATTTGTACAGGAGATTCCTCAGGATTTTGGCTTTGCCTCATAATAATTTCAGCTTTTCAACCTTTGTAGAAAAAAAATTAGAGCGAAAATTCCACGATGACCTATTTCAGGTAGCGAAATCCTTACATCAGGAGTATATGAGGATCACAATTTATATAAATGATTAGGTTGAGAGGGGATTCAACAAGTGAACGTGTGAGGAGTTTTAGGAGCTTAAAAATTATTAATTATTGACTTTTCAATGACCCATGCCACAACCCCATGGGGTTTTAGCCCACTAACTGGGGTTACAAACTTCAAACATTATCTCTCAAACCATGAAGAATTACATGGCGTGCCATATATCAACAGAAACATCCCGACAAGTAGAAGCCATCAAAAATATTATTGACCCAGAATATAGTAATTTTGTAGGTCAAAATTACCATGCAATATCGAGGTAGCCCTTCGTGCTTCTTGGGTTGACATCAATGACAACCACTGATCAACAACGCTATATGTGGACATTATGGGAATTACACCCATAATTTGAAATTTGGCCATTATGGTAATTCCTCAGGTTTTTGGCTCTGCCTCATAATAATTTCAACTTTTGAACCTTCGTAGAAAAAAAATTAGAGCGAAAATTCCACGATGACCTGTCTTAGGTAGCGAAATCCCTACATCGGGAGGATATGAGGATCACAATTTATATAAATGCTTAGATTGATAAGGGCTTCAACAAGTGAACGTGGGAGGGATTTTAGGAGCTTAAAAATTATTAATTATTGACTTTTCAATGACTTATGCCACAACCCCATGGGGTTTTAGCCCACTAACTAGGGTTACAAACTTCAAACATGAATATCACTCAAACCGTGAAGAATTACATGGCGTGCCATATATCAACATAAACATCTCAACAAGTAGAAGCCATAAAAAATATTATTTACCCAGAATATAGTAATTTTGTAGGTAAAAATTACCATGCAAGATCAGGGTTTCCCTTGGTGCTGCTTGGGTTGACATCAATGACAACCATTGATCAACAATATCCCCCTTTGGCATTGATGGCAACACAAGTACTCCCCCTGCGATCATGACACCTCTTCCTACAACATTCTCTACCCCTTTGACGTCATTGGAAAAGTGTAACTCCCCATGACACACAACCATCCTACGGACCTGTACACACTTCCACTCTCCCTTTATATTCTGAATAAGGAAAATCTAATGAGAACTTGGGAGAATTCCAAGCTTCTAGTGAAGATATTCCAATGCTTCACGAGTACTCTTACGATCATCAACGCTTCCTGCCCAATTTGCATCTGTAAAGGCTTGAATAATGAGATTGTTACACTTGGGATACCAAAAGCCATATTATGTTGTTCCTTTTAGATATCGAAGTATTATTTTGACGGAAATAATATGTGGTTCTTTTGGTGCTGCTTGGAATCTTTCTACTTTTCCAACTGCTTTCATAACATCTAGCCGCGAAGCTGTTACATATAAAAGACTACCAATCATATATTTGTACAACCTTTAATCCACATCCTTAGATGAGTCGTCTATGATCAATTTGCAACATGTTACCATCGGAGTAAGGATGTGTTTGCAATCTTCCATTTTGAATTTCTTGAGCATTTTCTTGATGTACTTGGCTTGACATATAAATATTCTTTTCTCTTGCTGAGATATTTGAAGCCCTAAGAAGTATGTCAGCTCACCAAGTAAAGACATCTCAAACTCACTTTGCATCTTTGTAGCAAAGTTCTTACTTAGTCGATCATCATTGCTACCAAATATTATATCATCCTCTTTAGCTATTAGATGTGCTTTAGTTGCTTCATCTAGAACATATATGTCGTTTGGAGCTCGACTTGTTGTAGCCACAATTTCACCATACCTGCCTTTCCTGATTTCACATTTTGTGGATTTGAATAGTATTGTGTGTCCTTCATCACACATTTTTCCAACACTGAGCAGATTGTGATTCATGTTTTCAACCGATAGAACATTCTTGGCTAGAGCATATTTGCTTCTGAGAGTGACGGTACCTGATCCTATAACATTTGAAGATCCGTCATTTCCAAAGGACACGGTTCCATCCTTCTTCTCTTTCAGAGATACAAATTTTTTTCTATCTCCAGTCATATGCATTGAGCAACCGCTATCAACATACCACACATCTTTACTGTTTTGAGCCTTGAGAGCGAGAGCACAATTAACAGTCTTCTTCTTCCATGTTCGTTCGTTTTGTGGCTTCGAAGATTCTTCTGGAGGATTTTCAAGTCTGCAGTCTCTCGCTATGTGTCCAAAGGTTTGACATTTGTAACATTCCATATTATTTCTTAAATGTTAAAATCTATTGATGTTTCGTTGAGCCCTGGGATGTTCATATTTGACAGATCTCCTAGAATTGTATTGGTTCCTAAGGTACGTGTGACATTCTACAGCTTTATGACCAAATTTTCCACATGAATAACAATAGCCATGAAAAATATGTTGGTACCTGGATGGAAATCTTCGTCAAGGAATTTCCTTCCAAGGATGTTCTTGCGAATCTTTTCCAATGAAGTCTACATGCATGTTAGATCTCATAGGTTCATTGTATTTTGTTGTAGAAGGTCCTGCTTCTTGTTCTTTGTAACCGAGGCCAGTTCTGTCGTTGTAAGATCATTGATTGTTGATGAGTTCTTCCAATTCCCTTGAGCTATTGGCATAGTTTTGGACAGTTTTTCCCTTCTTCACTTCCTTACGCAGCGAGACTACTTTGGCTTCTAATGCTTCCCTTTCTTGGTTGCTTTCTTCCAAATTCTTTTGAAGTGACTCTTCAATACATTTGTGTTCTTCAACTTCAATTTTGAGACCTTGAACTTGTTCTTCAAGAGTATTGGAATGAATCTTCTCAGCCTTGAGCTCTTTTATAAGCTCGATTTCCTCCTTAGAAAATTCTTCTATGGTCATCCCGTTAAGTCCCTATAATTAATAGTGTAGCCCCTTATTATGTTAGTATAGCCCCCCTTATTGTTATTATTGTACCCCTGTAACCCCCATATTGTTATTATTGTGCCCTTACATTATTATTGTTAGGTCGGCTAGGATTACATTGTGGCCCCACTAGGATTATATTGTGGCCCCATGGACTCCTATATATAGAAGGATGTTTTGTTCATTTGTATCATCCAAGAATTGTTCATTTATGTAATGTATTGGAGGTTTCCCCCTCGAAGTGGCTTATTTCTAAGGCGTTGATATCTTTTTCTTCTATTTTTGGAGCTGGTTACACAACATTTGGTATCAGAGCTTTGGATTCTAGGGTTTCGCTGCTCCAAACAGGTCATCGTGGAATTTTCGCTATAAATTTGTTTCTATGAAGTTTCAGACACTGAAATTTTTAGGGTACGAAGCAGAAATCCTGAGGAAGATTTCCTAAAAATTTCAGAGCTTGGTTCGCAATATTTGTGGAGATATCATCTGTGGAAGTTAGGTCTTTTTCAGTTCCTAAACTGTGTCATTGTGGAATTTGCGCTATAATCCTCTTTTTTTTTTCTACGGCTTCGTGACCAAATTCATATGGTGAGAAGCTGAAATCTTGAGAACATTCTTCAAAAAATTTCAGAGCTTGGTTCGTAATATTTTTGGAGATATGATCTGTGGAAGGTAGTGCTTTTTCAGGCTCCTGAATTGCATCTCAAATAGGTGATTGTGGGAAAATTTCAATAACTCTCTCTCTGGGCATCGGATTGGAGTGTCGTAAAAGTGGTCACAAGTAAACAGACTATAGTTTCCTGGCTATCAATTTTAGAGAAAATTCACAAAACAACATATCGTGGACTTTCGTACAAGTTAGCTATACCGAACTAGTCCATAATTAGGTCATCAGGGAGATTGGACATAACTTTGTCTCGAGAATCCAAATCTGATCAGACCTATGGCAGTTAATAATCCTGAACCCGAATACTTCTGCCGAATTTCTGAACATCGAGATATCAATAGCCGCAATCATCACAATCATGAGATAATTCAATTTCAATATCGAGCTCCTCAAAGCAAGAAAAAGTTGTGTATTGTTTTTTCCAAATTGCATAGTCTTGTTTGAAGAATCAAGTTGAATTGATTCCAAGGGAATATTGAAGAATTTTTGTTATTAATGGGTTCTATTATGCCTCCAAAAAATAACTCCATACCCATTAATCCCTCAAATATCTATACTATGACGCATGAAGAGGAAGAGTTGCAGTATGAGATATCAAAATTACAGTACCAAGTGCAACAAGTTTCGATCTTACGAAGAGCAATAGAAGATGAAATAGATGGTTTAAAAGCAGAAATGGAGGCTAAGTTGGATGGTTTGAAGGATCAAATAAAATCTATTATGGATGATAAAGTAGTGGAATATCACAATGAGCATCAACAACAAGTTCTCCAACTCTCAAAGGATAACCTAACTTTGGTGCAAAATCAAATGAAACAACCGGAAGATCAATATCACATCGAAAGAAGTTTTTAAGCAGTCACAGAAACAAGAACTCGACAAGTACAATCAATTTCAAATTATCTCAGCAAATGGAAGAAATTTCCTGTAGAAGATTCCACATGGGACAATGAGAATTTTATACAGAAGCATCAAGAAATAATCAAGCGTTGAGGACAACACTTGTTTGAAGGAGAGGGGCATGTTAAGTCCCTATATTAATAGTGTAGCCCCTTATTATGTTAGTGTAGCCTCCCTTATTGTTATTATTGTACCCCTGTAACCCCCATATTGTTATTATTGTGCCCTTAAATTATTATTGTTAGGTCGGCTAGGATTACATTGTGGCCCCACTAGAATTACATTGTGGCCCCATGGACTCCTATATATAGAAAGGAGGTTTTGTAATTTGTATCATCCAAGAATTGTTCATTCATGTAATGTATTGGAGGTCGCCCCCTCGAAGTGGCTTATTTCTAAGGAATTTATATCTCTTTTCTTCTCTTTTTGGAGCTGGTTACACAACGTCATCCCTTATTCTTTGTTGTTTGATACCTCTTGTTTAATGTGCTTGGTCATAAACAATACTCTCTCATTGGCTTCTTCTTCGCTATCATTGTCTTCCTCGGATGATGAGCTATCTTCTTTAGAGAGAAATTTCCTTTTAAATCCTAAATATTTTCTTTGCTTGTTGAATTTCTTAAAGCCTTTCTTTTCTTTTGATTTTCCATCACTTCTGTTTAGACATTTTGTTGCGAAATGCCCAACCTCACCACAGTCGAAACATATCAATGGAAGTTTACCCTTAAATTTTCCCTTACCAATTTTTAGTTTCTTGTAAAGTAACCATATTCTCCATCTAAAAGACCTTCTTCATCATCTTTCTTTTCTTCACACTTGCAGCTGTAGGTCTGTGCCTTTGAAGGTTGTTTCTCCTTATTGGTTTTCTTATATGCAACGAACACAGTTTCTAGATGCAAAGTACCCTCTTCTTCATCAAGTCTCATTTCATATGCTATGAGAACTCCATGTAATTCCTTTTGGTGAGTTTTTCTAGATTTGCACTATATTCTAAGAACGATACCTTTGGGTTGAATCTCCCTGGTAATGTTCTAAGAATCTTTCGTATAATAGTCTTCTCGTCAACAGGCTCTCCCAGTCCTTCCAGAGTGTTGGTTATTTCATCAACATGTTGGAAGTATGCAACAACGTTGTTATCTTCTTTCATTCTGAGTTGCTCAAATTTTTCTCTGTAGATTTGAAGCTTTGCTTCTTTGACATTTGAGTCACCTGCATATATATTCTCAAGCTTGTCCCATACATTTTTGGCAGTTTTACAACCCAACACCTTATGATAAGCAGATTCAATAAGTCCACTAATAATAATATTCTTTGCTTTTGCATCATTTACCAAATTCTTCTTACCTTGTTCATCCGCGGTTGATGTAAATCCATTTTGAACAATGTCCCATACTTCGTAACCTTGCGCCAAGAGATAGACCTCCATTCTTCCTTTCCAAAGTGCATAATTATTTTCATTGAATAGAGGTACACCATTCTTGGTATGCTCCATGACCTCCTTCTAGCTGTTAAATTGCTATTGAAGGAGCCAAGCTCCGATACCAATTGTTGGAAATATTGAGGGGGGGGGGGGGGGTGAAACAATATTCCTTTCAATTAGAGCATTAGTTAATATTCAATTATTATCAGTGTCTGTACAATGATAGCAGAAAAAAAGAGGAACACAAATGCACACAGTTTTTAAGGTGGAAACCCACTCCGGGACAAAAACCACCTAATGATTTTTTAATAATTCTTTAATATTCAACTCCAATTGAAAATAAAGCTCCAACTTCCTAGAATCTAGAAAAGCATTCTTCTCCAGCTCCCACTGGATGGACACTCCAACGCCCGAGATTCTTCAGTAGTCAACTGAATGGATGCCCCAACACCCAATGAGCTACAACTCACCCTAGCACCACCCTACCACCCTGAAGTTTTCACAGGCTTGAACCTATTGGTGACTTCATGCACCAGCCTAGCACCAACCTACCACCCTATAGAAGAATAAAAGAAGAATGGACTCTCGTACCTGGGAAAATGGTCCACTTTAAAATGATATATAATGATGTAGAAGAAGAAGATACACTAGACCATAACCCCAACTATGACACAACCACCTACTGATGATCCTAGACCTCCCGACTGCCTCTTCAATTCTTGGCAGATAAACACTTGTACAATTTTTACAATGATGTATTTACAATGACTTAGTACAATGATACCTTTACAGTGACTGTATACAGTGCTGCCCACTTGAAGTCTTCATGTGATGAAATTTTTGCTGGTGTTCTGCACCTTGATTGTTGCTCTTGTCATGCTATCCTCTACTGCACCTTTCTTTGCTTTGCTAACCTAGAGAGTCTAGTCCTTTACAGCCCTTGACAACACATGATCTAGCTTTTTATTGCCTTCTAGGAGCTCGATATTGAATCCGGTGTATCTTTGTTATTTCAGATCCCCAATATGTGATTTTTGGTTCTGTAGTATTCCTCTAAGTCTTCTTTCCAATGCCACGGGTTTGACCCAATTTCGATTCTTCAAGGGAGATTTATGTCCAATCTCTCACAATGACCTAATTATGGACTGGTTCAGTAAAGCGAACTTGTACGACATGCCAGGTGTCAATGTTACTTCATTTGGCTCTGAAATTGTTACAACGAAAACCAAAGTTTGTGCAATATCTTCCACTTTTTACAGAATTCCAATCTGATACTCAGAGAGAGAGTTATAAAGATTTTCCCAAGGTCACTTCTTTGAGATGAAGTTCGGGAGCCTACAAAAACACCGACTTCCACAAATTCTATCTCTGAAAATATTGCGCTCCTTGATACGGAAATTTGTACGAGCTTCCTCAAAAAAATTGACCCACGCCTCATAATAATTTCAGCTTTGCCTCATTTTTTTTAGCTTCGAACCTTTAAAACTCTAGAAAATTTAGAGAAAAAATTCCATGATGACCTATTCGAGATAGCGAAATCCCTACATAAGGAGGATATAAGGATCACAATTTATATAGATGCTTAGATTGAGAGGGGCTTCAACAAGTGAACGTGGGAGGCATTTTATGAGCTTAAAAATTATTAATTATTTAATTTTCAATGACCCATACCACAACCCCATGGGGTTTTAGCCCACTAACTGGGGTTACAAACTTCGAACATGAATATCTCTCAAACCGTGAAGAATTACATGGTGTGCAATATATCAACATAAACATCTCGACAAGTAGAAGCCATAAAAAATATTCTTGACCCAGAATATAGTAATTTTGTAGGTCAAAATTACCATGAAATATCGGGGTGGCCCCTGGTGCCGCTTGGGTTGATATCAATGACAACCATTGATCAACAACGCTATCTGTGACCGTTATGGGAATTACACCCATCATTTCCTATAACTTTCACGATACAGAGATTCCTTACACGCCATCGAGCAATCATATCAAGAGGATCCCTCCACCTAGTCAACTAGAGAAGAACTTCACGTAATTTTATACCTGCAAGAGGCACGATAGTCACAAGAAAGACTCCCATTCATCTTCCCTCCTATCATACGATGTGCACTGTGTGATGAATGTGACCACTTCATCGACGAATGTGCATCCCTGGAAATCATCCAAAGGTGGTATCCAGTTGAATGAGTATACTAAGTTGATTTACGAGCAACACAATTTGAATGCTCGATATGTTATGGAAACCATGCTTTAGAACAGTGCCATTACATCCCTTGGTTTCGCTTAACGCTAACTAGTTTACGCATGGCCATAGTAAGCCTCTCCCTAGAACATGACTCTGATACAGAATCCATGGATAACTCGACAACGCAAGAGGATGTGACGAGTAGATCCATCCACTTCCTGTCAGCTGAAAAGCGGCTAGTCGGGGAACCCTTAGTCACCCCCAACCCCCCTCCATGGAGAATACCAACATGTGCGTTATGTCACACACGCAATCATGTGGTCGCCACATGCCCCAACCTAGAAGCGCTACACCACTGGTACCCGTTCACATCGCCAAACGAACAGCATAGGAACACCCATGTAAGGATTTTTTGCCTAGTATGTCAGGGCAACCACCATGAGCAGCGCTGTACATATATCCCACGAGTGCACCCACTAATCAACATGATACATGTATTAGAGACATACCATCGGGATCTCATCAATCCAGAGCTCAAAAACCATGAGGGAAGGTAAATTGCCCCCAGGTAGCCTACCCCATTTCCACACCGACACGTCGGGCAAGTTAGAAAGGCGCATTGGCCTAGCACAACCCATGTCTAGACTAGGCCAGCATGCGGACTATGCGAAAAAATCGGCCACCAAGTCAACCAGTGCAAATAACTAAAGCACCTCACGAATAGATTTCGCATAGTCTCCTCCCTCCCTCAGAGGCACCTCTCTAACTAGGACAGAATCTTACACTGCTATTGTCAAATCTGCTCACATTTTCACCATACTATGAAATTTGAACACCTCCCCAAGCTTCAAGCGGCGAGAGAAGCATTAATTCTACACTCTTTAGAAGATTTAGACATATCCAAGCCAAAAACTCATAAATGGCAGCAAAGGACCATCTCCCCTATGCCTGACCTCTTCCGAGCGTCCACTTCTGGGATGAAGAGTAGTGTTGGTTCCCACACTATCTACTCAGTTGGCACAGTGGTACCGTGCACCATTTTCATCGACCATAACCACGAACCATAGGCATTCCCATTAATGGAAACATTAAGGAACCTCTGTACCAGGCACAACTTCCAACTCCCGGAAAGTACCCAGCCTAAAAAGGAATCTAGCCTTGCACTCACGCAAGCTCCCATGATGGAAATTCCTCCCCCACCAAACACTGACGATGTGATACACCATATACCATGCATATCATCATGTATCAGAACCATGACTCGATTTGTCTACTCATCTTTCATAGGTGTCGAGTCAGCTGCAACTACAAGAGTAGTTGTACCAACGATGGTGCAAACCCAATCCATATGCACCCTGTCGACCACGTCCGGTTCCACCACATAGACGATGGAATCCTTTTCGTGTATGTCATCTAGCTCCGTTAGGACTGAACCTCTTCCTCACAGCCTTATGCAAACTCTATCCCCCTTAGGATCCTTATTTCATTCAGAAGAGGACATCCTTGAGGCCATGACGGAGGCAAATTATCCATGGGATGCAATGCATCACCGTTCATTTTTTCTCCCTAGAAAAACATTCAGCCCTGAAAAGATAGGAGAACAAGAGATTTATGCGATTGAATAAAAATACTTCCTTCCATAAGGGAAATTTGATTGGTTCAAGAACCCCATTCTGACGCTCGATTCGTTCGAGGAAGGGAACATGTCAAACATTTCACCTACCATCAAGGTGAATATATCTCGAAATCCTTAAAAAATCGAAGAGATCTCATTGGGGGAGGCATGTTCACTAGAGGAGATAACCTCTTACACCCACTTGGTACAAGAGTGTCAAGATATCTTCGCGTGAAACTACTCATAGATGCATGGGCTTAGTCCCACTATTGTATAGCACCATATTGGCACCTGACCTGACGTACCACCAATGCGCCAAAAATAGCGTCAACTACACCCATCCAAGGCAGAAGAAATAAAACAAGAAATTCACAAAATTCACAAAGTCAAGGTTATCTACCCCATCGCTTACACGTCTTGGGTTTCCAACCCTGTTCCCGTCATGAAAAAACAAGGCACCATACGCATTTGCACCAATTTTCGTGATTGGAACAAAGCATGTCCGAAGGACAATTAGCCTACCCCATTCATTCACCAAGTCATCGATTTTTGCATAGGTCATGAGGCCCTCTCCTTCATGGATGGCCTCTTTGGGTACAATCAAATTCAAATCTGCCATACCGACCGGTACAATACTGCGCTCACTACCCCTTGGGGCACATTCACATACAAGGTAATGCCATTTGGCCTAAATAATGTTGGATCCACTTTCCAAAGGGACATGAATTATATATTTCATGAATTGGCACACCTCATCCTCGCCTACTTGGACGACCTCACCGTCCGATCCAAGAAGCGCTCAGACCACCTCGAGGATCCGCAACTGGTATTCCAACGATGCCGGCAATACAACCCACGCTTGAACCCCCTCAACTATGTCTTCTACGTCACAACAGGAAAACTTTTAGGTTTTATTGTGTCCGAGCAAGGAATTTGAGTGGACCCCCTCAAGGTCCAAGCTATAAAAGAGGTACCTCCACCTTGAATCCTCAAACAACTACAAATCTTGCAGGGAAAGGTCAACTTCCTGTGACGTCTCATCCCAGATTACGCCACTTGCGCTCAAGGATTCTTGCGTCTCCTTCGACAGGACATCCCGTTCAAATGGGATGACCAAGACCAACAAGAATTTGACGCGTTGAAAGACATATTGTCTTCAACACCACTGATCAGTCCCCCAAACTACAACAAAGACTACATCTTGTATCTATCAGCATCTGAGACCTCTTTAGCCGGAGTATTGATCCAGGAGGGCCAAAATGGGAAGGAGCACGTAATCTATTACATTAGAAAAACCTTATCAAGCCCTGCATTAAGATATGAGCCTAATCTAGGTGGATATTGATGGCCACCCACCTATTCCATTTGGACCCGCACCATCAATTCCTGCAGCTTTTCACTTTCAACACAACTTACTATTTTTAGCAGGTTTTTGAGTCCTGCACCCCCGAAGCTGTTTTGGGGCCTTAATTATCTAGGTGGATATTGGTGGCCACCCACCTATTCCATTTGGGGCCCCACCATTGTCTCTTTCAGTTTTTCAGTTTCAGCACAACTTACTATTTTTGGCAGTTTTTCGAGTCATGAATTTTCAGAGTCGTTTTGAGGCCCTAAATAACCTTTTTTGGGAAACCCGAGAGAAAAAAAGCCTCTCTTTCTTGCATCAAAATTTTTACTCCTTGGATAGATATTTCTAACGAGCTATTGAGCGCGTCAAACAAAGATCGTATGCCAAAGTTCTATCCCTGGGAAGTTGAAACACCAATTTTACCCAAACAGGGCCCATAGTTTTGGCGCTTCATCTCCTAGCGTTAGGTTTTTGGACGTTTGGAGTTTTCATTATTTCTCAATAATAAATAGGCCGTCCAGCCTCATTATAACACAGTTCAGAGGTCTGTAGCCACCACATCTCTTCTCATATATATGCTACCAGCACCCTAGCTATTTTTATTTCCATTATGTCTGTAAGCATATTTCATTCATTTGATTTAAATAAAATGAAGTATTGTTTCCGATGCATCTTTGTGTTTATGTCTATTTCTATATTTTATTGTGTTCCTGCATAAATCCGGATCAGTGGTATCAGAGAGGTCTGCTCTTTCTCTATTTTTCTTTGCATGTCCCCAACGTGGTCAAGGTATAAGGAGTTAGGGCTCGAGTTGGTTGAACCCTTGCAAGATCAGCCTCGTAAACCCCGACGATATCCCATGGCAGAAGAAAAGAAAGATGAGGGAGCAGGAGATCCTATCAAAATATTGCTCGAGGAGGCCCTCGAGAAACAAAGGAACGCAATGATGGATAACTTTGCTCAGATCCTTCAATGACTGCCCACCTACGGCGCATCTGTATCCAACAACCACTCTAGAGGTGCCACTCCATTCAAGGTACAGGTAAATTTTGACATTCCTATATTTGAAGGCTAGATATATGCAGACGTCGTAGATAGATGGTTAAATTTGCTAGAATGGTATTTCTCAGTCCATGATTTCTCCAACCGAGAAAAGATTATTTTTGCACTCCTCAAAGCCGCCCCCATTTCAAAGACTAGTGGAAACCTACTGTGAGTAAGAGGACGAAGGGGAACCCTCTCTGTTCTCGGCCTCACCATGAAATTCATTCGAGATAGAATCGACTTATGTTACCAAAACTGGGGAAACTGAGGAAAAATACATCAAATGGACAAACTACAGCGACGAAAGTGATCGAGATATTGCATATTGTACGGCCCAATTTGTTCCATACACAATGCCAAAAAATTTGCATATTAAAGATTCGAGAGAGAAATTTGGTGCTCCAAAGTACCATGGTACGTGCAGAAACATGTTGGGGGAAATGGGTTCCTCGACATTGCATCGCTTGGCAACGACATGTCGCTATGCCGCAAGATAAAGCTGATTTAGCGAAGAAGCAAAGACTTTGGATACGCAGAAGGTACTAAGATCCGGGGAAGAGTGCGGTGAACTTAAGAACAAGGGCAAGTCCAAATGTATGACTCACCAACAACCACATGGAAGTCAAATAAGGACATAGGGAAGTGGTGTGAATTTCATAACAGCCCCACTCACAGCACAAACGAGTGTCGAGCCAAACAGTCTTTGGTGGCTGAACTAAAGGCACCCGAATCAGATGCATTTTCTGATCCTGAGTTAGAACCAGACAAAGGCAATGACAAAGGGAAGAATATCATTGATGCGGATCCCAGTGCCATTGTTGCCACCACCAAGATCCAGAAGGAGGGTCTAGAGGATCCAGAGGAGGGGGAGCGCCTCTTCCAGTCGCAGATGTGGGTGAAGGGTTCTCCGCTGCAGTTTCTCGTCGATAGCGGAAGCCAAAAGAACCTCATTTCAGCAGAGGTCGTGAAGCGGCTCGGCCTACCAACCATAGCACACCCGCAGCCGTATACCATCGGGTGGCTCCACCCAGGGAGAGATCTCCGCATCCGCCAGCAGTGCCGCCTTCCATACAGTATCAAGCCATTCACGGATGAGGTATTGTGTGATGTTACTCCTCTTGATGTAGCTGGTGTATTATTGGGCCAACCATACTTGTGGAGGTGACATGCTTTGTATGAGTCTAGGCCTCATGCTGTTATTATTACTTTGGGAAATAACTTGTACAGGATACCAGAGGTAGTACCGCCTGTCGTCTCTTTTGCCTCTCTTTGCCCAAAACAACTCTATAAAATTGTTTTAAACCGAAATTTGACCGCCTGACTGTTCACATGGAAAGAAGAATATTGTGGCCACAACCTCGAAACGGGGCTCCCTTTCACGGCTGCAGCAGATGGACAAAGTCATGGAGGAATACGATGACAATTTCTCCTCACTCATAGAGGTTCCTCTACCTTTGTCGGTTAACCTCCCAAGTGATCCCCTTCCCCAGGCAGTTCGCCTTTGATGTTGCCATACACTCTAGAAACTACACATATAGAGAATCCACACATATGTTTAATAAAGAATTTGATAAAGAAACAGAATTTCTGCGCCATCTGGCATATGCTTTCATGGTCATGTCATCTCAGAACAAATCAATACCCAGTTACAATTACCTCTCATCTCATGGAGGATCTCAACGCAATGGGGACCATTGCTTTCTAAGGAGGGAGGAATGATCTAGGTGGATATCGGTGGCCACCCACCTATTCCATTTTGACCTGCACCATCGATTCTTGCAGCTTTTCACTTTGAGCACAACTTACTATTTTTAGCAGGTTTTCGGGTCCTGCACCCCCAGAGCCGTTTTGGAGCCTTAATGATCCAGGTGGAATTGGTGGGCACCCAAATATTCCACTTGGGGCCCCACCATTGTCTCTTTTGTTTTTTCAGTTTCGGCACAACTTACTATTTTTGCCAGTTTTTCGGGTCCTGAACTTCCAGAGCCGTGTTGAAGCCATAAATGACGGTTTTTGGGAAAATAGAGAGCAGTCGAGCCTCTCCTTCTTGCATAAAAATTTTTACTCCTCAGATAGATCTTTCTAACGAGATATTGAGCACGTCAAACGGAGATCGTATGCCAAAGTTACGTCCCCGGGAAGTTGAAACACCAATTTTACCCAAACGGGGCCCATAGTTTTGGCGCTTCATCTCCTAGGGTTAGATTTTTGGACGTTTGGAGTTTCCATTGTTTCTCAATAATAAATAGGCCCTCAAGCCTCATTATAACCAGAGGTTTGTAGCTGCCACATATCTTCTTAGAGATATGCTACCAGCACCCTAACTATTTTTATTTCCATGATGTCTGTAAGCATATTTCATTCATTTGATTTAAATAAAATGAAGTATTGTTTCCACTGCATATTTGTGTTTATGTCTATTTCTGTATTTTATTTTGTCCTGCATAAATTTGGATCAGTGGTATCAGAGCGGTCTTCTCTTTCTCTGTTTTTCTTTGCATGTCCCCAACACAGTCAGGGTATAAGGAGTTAGGGCTCGATCTGGTTGAACCCTTGCAAGATCAGCCTGGCAAACCCCGAAGACCTCCCATGGAGGAAGAAAATAAAGATGAGGGAGTAGGATATCCTATCAAAATATTGCTCAAGGGGGCCCTCGAGAAAGAAAGGAACGCAATGATGGATAACTTTGCTCAGATTCTTCAACGACTGCCCACCTACAGCGCATCTGCATCCAACAGCCACTCTAGAGGTGCCACTCCCTTCAAGGTACAGGTAAAATTTGACATTCCTATATTTTAAGGCTAGATAGATGTAGATGTCCTAGATAGATGGTTAAATTTTCTGGAAGGGTATTTCTCAGTCCATGATTTCTCTGACCGAGAAAATATTATTTTTTCACTCCACAAAGAAGCCTCTAATGTCAAAAACTAGAGGGAAACCTACTGTGAGCAAGAGGACGAAGGTGAACCCACTCTGTTCTCGGCCACACCCACATGGAATTCATTCTGAGATGGCATCAAGGAACAATATTACCCCGTGGAGAGCTATGAGGACAAATACATCTAATGGACCACTTTGCGGTAGCAAAGGGATCAAGATGTGCACAAACTAACGAATTTGTTCCATACCCTACGCACAAAGTTGGGTATTGAAGATTCAGAGAGACATTTGGTGCTCAAGTACCGTGGTTTTCTGCACAAACATATTCATGAGGAAATGGAGTTCCTCGACATTACATCGCTTGGCACGTTATGTTGCTCTGCCGCCAAGATCGAGCATAAATTTAAGCAAAAGAAGCGAGATTTTGGATCTGCAAATCAAAATCCAAGGAAAGGTGCCCCCGAACTGAAGAACAAGGGGCAAGGCCAAAGTGGTACGACTCATAACAACACCACAAATCCAAAGAAGGACACGGGGAAGTGGTGTGAATTTCATAACAACCCCACTCATAGCACAAACGAGTGTCGGGCCAGCAGGTGGGTGGTGTGGCAGACTAAGGAGGGAGGCACCCAAATCGGGACTGCATTAGGGGATCACGAGTCGAGCCGGACAAAGACGGCTGAAAAAGACGGATGCGGCTGATGCGGATCCCCGTGCGATTGTTGCCACCCGGGGTCTAGAGAGGATCCGGAAGGAGGGAGCGCCTCTTTGCATTCGCGGTCTGGGTGAGAAGGGTTCTGCTGCAATTCCTTGTCGATAGCGAGCAAAGAACCTCATTTCGATGGAGTTTGTGAAGCAACTCGGCCTACCGGTCATAGCACACTTTGGGTTGTGTACCATCGGGTGGCTTCACCTGGAGAAGTATTCTGTTGCCCGATAGTGTCGCCTTCCATACGGTGTCAAGCCATTCACGGATGAGGTATTGTGTGATGTTTCTCACCTTGAGGTTCTTTGATGTATTATTGGGCCAACCATACTTGTGGAGGCGACATGCTGTGTATGAGTCTAGGCCTCATGCTGTTGTTATTACTTTGGGAAATAACTTGTACAGGATACCAGAGGTAGTACCACCTCTTGTCATCTCTTTGTATACTGCAAAACAACGCAGTAAGATTGTTTCCCAAACCAGGAAATTTATTTTCCTTACAACTCGCTCATAGGGAAAGAAGAAAATTGTGGCCACAACCTCGAAACAGGGCTCCCCTACATGGTTGCAGCAGATGGATAAAGTCATGGAGGAATACGAGGAAATTTTCTCCTCACTCACAGAGGTTCCTCTACACTGTTAGGACAAGCACTCCATTGATCTGGCCCCCGACGCACCGCCGCCTGATGTTGCCATACCTCCAGCAATTACACATACAGAATCCACACATGTACTGTCTGAGATTGATAAAGAAACCAAATTTCCTAAACGCATCCAGCATGTCTGCCCACAGGTCCATGACATCTCCGACAAATCTAATGCCCAGTTCAACAACATTTGCCTCATCTCATGGAGGATCTCAATGCAATGGGGACCATTGCTTCTAAGAAGGAGAATGATCAGGATGGATGTCTGCGTACCACCTATTCCATTTGGACCCGCACCATCGATTTTTGCTGACTTTTCACTTTAAAGCATAACATTATTTTTATGGTTTCGGGTCCACCTGAGCCGTTTGGGGCCTTAATGATCCGAGTGGATATTGGTACATGCCTATTCCATAGGGCCCTACCATTTTTCTCTTTCATTTTTCGATTTCGGCTTTAACTTACTATTTTTGGTAGTTTTTCGAGTCCTAAACTTAAATTTCGTTTTGAGGCCACAGACAACCTTTTTTGGAAGCAAGGCGAGCAACTTCTCTCTTTCTTGCATCAAAAATTTTACTCCTCGAATAGATCTTTCTAATGAGCTATTGAGCGCATCTAACAGGGATCGTATGCCAAAGTTACGTCCCGGGGAAGTTGAAACACCAATTTTACCCAAACGGGGCCCATAGTTTTGGTGCTTCATCTCCTAGGGTTAGGTTTTTGGACGTTTTGAGTTTTCATTGTTTCTCAATAATAAATAGGCCCTCGAGCCTCATTATAACCAGAGGTCTGTAGCCGCCACATCTCTTCTCAGAGATATACTACCAGCACCCTAAATATTTTTATTTCCATTATGTCTGTAAGCATATTTCATTCATTTGATTTAAATAAAATGAAGTATTGTTTCCACTGCATCTTTGTGTTTATGTCTCTTTTTGTATTTTATTTTGTCCTGCATAAATCTGGATCAGTGGTATCAGAGCGGTCTGCTCTTTCTCTGTTTTTCTTTGCATGTCCCTAACGCGGTTAGGGTATAAGGAGTTAGGGCTCGATCTGGTTGAACCCTTGCAAGATCAGCCTCGCAAACCCCAAAGACCTCCCATGGAGGAAGAAAAGAAAGACGAGGGAGCAGGAGATCCTATCAAAATATTGCTTGAGGAGGCCCTCGAGAAAGAAAGGAACGCAATGATGGATAACTTTGCTCAAATTCTTCAACGACTGCCCACCTACGGTGCATCTGCATCCAACAGCCACTCTGGAGGCGCCACTCCCTTCAAGGTACAGGTAAAATTTGACATTCCTATATTTTAAGGCTAGATAGATGCAGATGTCGTAGATAGATGGTTAAATTTTCTGGAAGGGCATTTCTCGATCCATGATTTCTCCGACCGAGATAATATTATTTTTGCACTCCACAAAGAATACCCCATGTCAAAGACTGGTGGGAAACCTACTGTGAGCAAGAGGATGAAGGTGAACCCACTTTGTTCTTTGCCACATCCACTTGGAATTCATTCTGAGATGGCATCAAGGAACAATATAACCCCGTGGGGAGCTATGAGGACAAATACATCCAATGGACCACGTTGCGGCAGCAAAGGGATCAACATGTGCACAAACTAATGAATTTGTTTCATACCTTGTGCACAAAGTTGGGTATTAAAGATTCAAAGAGACATTTGGTGCTCAAGTATCGCAGTTTTCTGCACAAACATATTCATGAGGAAATGGAGATCCTCGACATTACATCGCTTGGCACGTTATATCGCTATGCCGCCAAGATCGAGCATAAATTTAAGCAAAAGAAGTGAGATTTTGGATCTAAAAATCCAAATACAGGGAAAGGTGCCCCCGAACCGAAGAACAAGAGGCAAGGCCAAAGTGCTACGACTCATAACAACACCACAAATCCAAAGGACACGGGGAAGTGGTGTGAATTTCATAACAGCCCCACTCATAGCACAAACGAGTGTCGGGCCAAACAGTCGTTGGTGGCCGAACTAAAGGCACCCGAATCAGATGCATTTTTAGATCCTGAGTCAGAACTAGACAAAGGCAACAAAGGGAAGCAGATCATTGATGCGGATCCCAATGCGATTGTTGCCACCACCAAGATCTAGAGGGAGGATCCCGAGGACCTAGAGGAGGGGGAGCACCTCTTCCATTCGCAGATGTGGGTGAAGGGTTCTCCACTGCAATTCCTTGTCGATAATAGAATCCAAAAGAACCTCATTTCAGCAGAGGTCATGAAGCGGCTTGACCTACCGATCATAGCATACCTACAGCTATATACCATCGGGTGGCTTCACCCAGGGAGAGATATTTGCATCCGCCAATAGTGTCGCCTTCCATACAGTATCAAGCCATTCACGGATGAGGTATTGTGTGATGTTTCTCCTCTTGATGTTGCTGATGTATTATTGGGCCAACCATACTGGTGGAGGCAACGTGTTGTGTATGAGTCTAGGCCTCGTGCTGTTGTTGTTACTTTGGGAAATAACTTGTACAGGATACCAAAGGTAATACCACACTGTCATCTCGCAATAGCGCAAAAACAACGCGGTAAGATTGTTGAAACAAGAAATTGTTTTTTCCTTATTTGTTCACGGGAAAAGAGAAAATTGTGACACAACCTCGAAACGAACTCCCTACCATTGCCCGACGGATGGATAAAGTCATGGAGGAATACGAAATTTTCTCCTCACTCATAGAGGTTCTCTACAACGTGGGGACAAGCACTCCCATGATGCGACCCTTGACGCACCAAGTACGATGTTGCCATACCTCCGACTACACATATAGACTCCACCGTGTATTGTCTAAGTACACGATAAAAAAACCAAATTTCTCGTCGTACGACGTAATAAAACGCGGTCATGATATCTCCATTAAATCTGTTACCCGGTTCAACAACATTTTCCTCATCTCATGGAGGATATCAAACGCAATAGGGACCATTGATTCCTAGGGAGGGAGGAATGATCACGGTGGATATCTGCGGCCACCCACCCTATTCCATTTGGACACTTTCATCAATTTTGTAGCTTTTCATTCGACTACAACTACTATTTTTTAAACAAGTTTTCGGGTCCTGCACCCCTGGAGCCGTTTTGGGGCCTTAATGATCTAGGTGGATATTGGTGGCCACCCACCTATTCCAATTGGGGCCCCACCATTGTCTCTTTCAGTTTTTCAGTTTCGGCACAACTTACTATTTTTGGCATTTTTTCGGGTCCAGAACTTCCGGCGCCGTTTTGAGGCCCTGAATGACGTTTTTTGGGAAAACCGAGAGCGAGATAACCTCTTTGTCTTGCATCAAAACTTTTACTCCTCGAATATATCTGTCTAACGAGCTATTGAGCACATCAAATGGAGATCGTATGCCAAATTTACGTCCCCGAGAAGTTGAAACACCAATTTTACCCAAACGGGGCCCACAGTTTTGGCGCTTCATCTCCTAGGGTTAGGTTTTTGGACATTTTGAGTTTCCATTGTTTCTAAATAATAAATAGACCCTCGAGCCTCATTGTAACACATTTTAGAGGTATGTAGCCGCCACATATCTTCTCAGAGATATACTACCAGCACCCTAGCTATTTTTATTTCCATTATGTCTGTAAGCATATTTAAATAAAATGAATTATTGTTTCCGCTGCATCTATGTGTTTATGTGTATTTTAGTATTTTATTGTGTTTCCTGCATAAATCTGGATCAGTGGTATCATAGCGGTCTACTCTTTCTCTATTTTTCTTTGCATGTCCCCAACGTGGTCAGGGTATAAGGAGTTAGGGCTCGATCTGGTTAAACCCTTGCAAGATCAGCCTCACAAACCCTGACGACCTCCCATGGAGGAAGAAAAGAAAGACGAGGGAGCAGGAAATTCTATCAAAATATTGCTCGAGGAGGCCCTCAAGAAACAAAGGAACGCAATGATGGATAAATTTGCTTAGATCCTTCAACGACTGCCCACCTACGGCGCATCTACATCCAACAGCCACTCTGGAGGCACCACTCCCTTCAAGGTACAGGTAAACTTTGAAATTCCTATATTTGAAGGCCAAATAGATGCAGATGTCGTAGATAGATGGTTAAATTTGTTGGAAGGGTATTTTTCGGTCCATGATTTCTCCGACCGAGAAAATATTATTTTTGCACTCCTCAAAGTTGCCCCCCATGTCAAAGACTAGTGGGAAACCTACTGTGAGCAAGAGGATGAAGGGGAACCCTCTCTATTCTCGGCCACACCCACTTGGAATTCATTCCGAGACGACATCAAGGAACAATATTTCCCCGTGGGGAGCTATGATGACAAATACATCCATTGGACCACGCTGCGGCAGCAAAGGGATTAAGATGTGCACGAACTGAAAAATTTGTTCCATACCCTACGCAGAAAGTTGGGTATTAAAGATTCAGAGAGACATTTTGTGCTCAAGTACCGTGGCTATCTGCACAAACATATTCAGGAGTAAATGGAGTTCCTCGACATTACATCGCTTGGCACGGTATATCGCTATGCCACCAAGATCGAGCATAAATTTAAGCAGAAGAAGTGAGACTTTGGATTTGCAAATCCAAATCCAGGAAAAGGTGCCCCCAAACCGAAGAACAAGGGGCAAGGTCAAAGCGGTACGACTCATAACAACACCAA
Source organism: Pinus albicaulis (assembly GCA_034641835.2). Classification (NCBI taxonomy): domain Eukaryota; kingdom Viridiplantae; phylum Streptophyta; class Pinopsida; order Pinales; family Pinaceae; genus Pinus; species Pinus albicaulis. The sequence goes on along the minus strand of CM076572.1, from coordinate 198,050,925 downwards.
AAATACAAAGAAGGACATGGGGAAGTGGTGTGAATTTCATAACAGCACCACTCATAGCACAAACAAGTTTTGGGCCAAACATTCGTTGGTGGCCGAACTAAAGGCATCCGTATCAGATGCATTTTCTGATCCTGAGTCAGAACCAGGAAAAGGCAATGACAAAGAGAAGCAGATCATTGATTTAGATCCCAATGCAATTTTTTCCACCACCAAGGTCTAGAGGGAGGATCCCGAGGATCCAGAGGAGGGGGAGCGCCTCTTCCATTCGTAGATGTGGGTGAAGGGTTCTCCACTGTAATTCCTTATCGATAGCGGAAGCCAAAAGAACCTCATTTCAGTAGAGGTTGTGAAGCGGCTCGGCCTACTGACCATAACACACCCGCAGTCGTATACCATCGGGTGGCTTCACCCAGGGAAAGATATCTGCATTCGCCAACAGTGTCGCCTTCTATACAATATCAAGCCATTCATGGATGACGTATTGTGTGATGTTGCTCCTCTTGATGTAGCTGATGTATTATTGGGCCAACCATACTTGTGGAGGTGACATGTTGTGTATGATTCTAGGCCTCGTGCTGTTGTTATTACTTTGGGAAATAACTTGTACAAGATACAAGAGGTAGTACTACCTCCTGTCATCTCTTTGATTACTACAAAACAACATAGTAAGATTGTTTCCCAAACCAGGAAATTTATTTTCCTTACAACTTGTTCACAGGGAAAGAATAAAATTGTGGCCACAACCTCGAAACAGGGCTCCCCTACATGGCTGCAGCAGATGGATAAAGTCATGGAGGAATACGAGGAAATTTTCTGCTCACTCACAGAGGTTCCTCTACACTGTCAAGACAAGCACTCCATTGATCTGACCCCCGATGCACCACCGCCTAATGTTTCCATACCTCTAGAAACTACACATATAGAATCCACACATGTACTGTCTGAGGCTGATAAAGAAACCAAATTTCCTAAACGCATCCAGCATGTCCGCCCGCAGGTCCATGACATCTCTGACAAATCTAATGCCCAGTTCAACAACATTTGCCTCATCTCATGGAGGATATCAATGCAATGGGGACCATTGCTTCATAAGGAGGGAGGAATGATCCAGGTGGATATCGGTAGCCACCCACCTATTCCATTTGGACCCGCCTTAATGATCCAAGTGGATATTGGTGGCCACCCACCTATTCCACTTGGGGCCCCACCATTTTCTCTTTCATTTTTTCAGTTTCGGCACAACTTACTATTTTTGCCAGTTTTTCGGGTCCTGAACTTCTGGAACCATTTTGAGGCCCTAAACGACGTTTTTTGGGAAAACTGAGAGCGATTGAGCCTCTCTTTCTTATATCAAAAGTTGTACTCCTCGGATATATATTTCTAACGAGCTATTGAGCGCATCAAACAGAGATCATATGCCAAATTTACGTCCCCGAGAAGTTGAAACACCAATTTTACCAAACGGGGCCCATAGTTTTGGCGCTTCATCTCCTAGGGTTAGGCTTTTGGACGTTTGGAGTTTCCATTGTTTCTCAATAATAAATAGGCCCTCGATCCTCATTTTAACATAGTTCAAAGGTCTGTAGCCGCCACATCTCTTCTTAGAGATATGCTACCAGCACCCTAGCTATTTTTATTTCCATTATGTCTGTAAGCATATTTTAGTCATTGGATTTAAATAAAATGAAGTATTGTTTCCACTACATCTCTGTGTTTATGTCTATTTCTGTATTTTATTGTGTTCTTGCATAAATTTGGATCAGAGCCTGAAGAGAATTCTGCCCTAGTGCTAATTCACGCAGTCCAAAAACTTCGCCACTACATCATCTTAAATACCACAACGGTTATCGCAGATATTAACCCCATCAAATATTTTCTCATGCGCCACCTAATGAACCACAAATATGCCCTTTGGATATTCATTCTACAAGAATATGACTTATAGTTTCACTCCCCCAAGAGAAAAAAGGCGCTAATTCTAGCAGAATTCATTACGAACCTCCCAAGTCATACCAAAGTATCACCAGTAAACGATTCACTACCGGACGAACATCTCTTCCTCGTAGCAACCAACGACCCTTGGTTTAAAGATACCCTCCTCTTTTTACGAACACAAAAGTTCAAACCCCATCTCACATGTGACGACTGTCGGTGCATTCGCCACCAAGCCCCCCGATACCTCCTTATGGGAGTTGTCTTATACGGACGGGGCATTGACACCATCTTACGTCGATGCCTTACCCATGACCAAGAGGATCAAGCCCTTAATGACTGCCACAATGGAGCTTGCGGTGGCCACATCTTGAGAATGGAAATCGCTCACAAAATCCTATGTGCAGGATATTTTTGGCCCACTTTATTTCAAGATTTCATTTCAACAGTCAAGAGGTGCGAGCAATGTCAACGATTCTCTCACAAGGTAAGAGAACCTCCCACTCCCATGCACCCTCTCATTGTCACTAGCCCCTTTTGTAAATGGGGGATCGACTTCATGAATTTCAACCTAGCATCGTCGAGCAATCACAAATACATTATTGTAGCTGTCAATTATTTCACCAAGTGAGCAGAGGCTATGCCCACATACGACAACACCGCAGAAACCGTTGCACGATTTCTATTTAACCATGTCATTGCCCAGTTCGGCATACCCAAGGAGTTAGTCTCTGACCACGGGAAACACTTCGAAAATGAATTTTTCTAGGAGCTATCTCACCATATCGGATTTACACATGAATTCGCATCACCATACTACCCCCAAGCCAATAGACAGGTAGAGGTTGTGAACAAAGTACTCAAAAAAATGTTACAGTGTATGGAGAATAACCACACAAAAAAATTGGCACCACATGATGTTCTCCGCCCTATGGGCATACCGCACGGCAGTGAAAACATCCATAGGGTTGACACCCTTCTAGCTGGTGTACGGGGTCGAAGTCGTGATTCCCATAGAACGCGAAATCCTGAATTTACATGCCTCCATCGAACTCCTCGATGACACCCGACGTCTAGAGCAATGCCTAGTACAACTAGAGTTCATTGACGAAAGTTGACGACAGTCGCTCCAGCACAATGAGGCCCATAAGAAGCGGGTGAAAGAATCATTCAATCTTAACATCAACCCTTGTTCATTTACCGAGGGAGAGTTAGTCCTTCGCTATGATGTCGCAAAAGAAGCCCTGGGGCCAGGAAAGTTCAAAACATTGTGGAAAGGACCCTACATCATAAAACATTGTCTCCTGAAGGCGGCATACATCTTGACAGGGCTAGACGGAACATGCCTGAGCAACCTCGTCAATGGCTTTTACCTTAAGAAATTCTACCCATAGGAGCCAAGAGGGCTTAGCCCTAGAGTCAACGTACAAGCACCAAAAATTTAATTTTTGATCAAATACTTGTCACAAAATATGCTCTTATGTCACAAATGGATTTTCAACCCAACCATTACTTTGGATTCACTGATGGAGCATTGTGATGGTCTCAAAGTTTAACAGCAGCTGCTTGGGTCATCTATCACCTCGATCGATCACCACTCTTCACCAACGAAGTATGCATCGATTCATCAACAAACAATCGAGCAGAATATGACGTCGTCATTGGAATTATGTGCGACGCCTTCAATCACGACATTCGCCACTTGCATATCCACCTAGATTCCTAGTTAGTGGTGTCGCAGTTAAACCAAGTATTTTGATGTACGTGATTCACATCTGTTTAGAAAATATTTTCATGCAAAAATATTAAGTTGTCAATTTGATCACATTAAATTCACACATGTGCCAAGAGATCAAAACCAGACAACAGATCGCATAGCTAACCATATCCTAAACTAGAATGCATCTCGGTTAAACCATCATACATAACAACAAAAAACATAAAAAACATAGATATCCATCAGCATAGCACATCATCCATAAACACATATCAACATGGGACACACTCTATAGAGCCACCAAAAGTAAATCTCCCTCTTATATATATATAGCAAAAAATGTATGAGTACAAAAGAGGTGTCATGTATTTGACTCATCAGTCAGCCAAAAAATAAATATGTGCAATTCGACCAAAAACAAGGGAAACATCCTCATAAAGTGTGATTTACCTATGTACAAAAGGCCTCTAGGGATGTGCCCCTCTAGGTTGGGCACTTGGACCCACGGTTGCTCCTAGTACCAACACTAGGGCAGTGGTCAAGACCGAGGCTGCCACTCGGCGCAAAGTAGGTCGATATCCCCTCTCGTGGACCATCAACGTCTCCAATCAGACATCATCCAAGTCATCTACATACCCATGGGTTGGCATCCCCTGGGTAAGGCAGTCCACTCGGCCCCACACATCCTCTAGATCGCGGGCCCTGACCTCCAGAGCAGCCATCTGCTCCGTCATCTCTATGACACGAGCCTCCGCCACCTCGGCACGAGAAATCACTGCAGCGCACTCCTCCTAAGAGGGACCAGCCTCGCCGCCAGGTACTCCACCTTGAGGCTGCGCTGGATCCCCTCCTTATCCCCCAGCTCGAAGCGGAACGCCTCGAGGCGTCCGGATTGGATGGTGCCCCAACAACCGATCCATAGGGCGCCCGACCTCGCCAACATTTGCAAGAGTAACAAACCTATGTTAGTATCATCATACACATATAAATCATAAATACTCAATAAATTCAAAATAAAACATAAAAAACATACCTGCTAGCCCCCATACATATCCCCCAGGAAGACCCATGTCTGGGTCTCCACGGAAGTCCATCCCAGCATACAAGTATGGCAAGAACATCTGAGGATTGGCCTCAAACCAGGCCTCTATAGTGGCATTCCAATAACGCCCCACCTGTCCTCCCCCACTGCGAGGCATCACGGGGGCCCACCTCCTCCTACGAGGCTCACGAGGACCCCCAGCAGGCACTGCCACCACAAGTCTCAGCAACACCACTCTCTCATACATAATGCTACATAAGATGCTAGCATAGGTGAATGACTTTGATCCATCACAGACCTTCTAGATCTAAACCAGCATCCCATCATAGCAATGATGAGAGAAATAAAAAAAAATTCAGCACTCAGCTGGCGCAAAACACCAATCTACGGCCTCGACGCCTGATTGGGCGAAGATGACCTCGTCAACCGCACTGTTAATGTGAATTCTAATCGCAAGCATACGAAAAAATCTCACTTTAGTTGTGCATAAAAAACAACCCTAACATCAAAAATGGTTGTCAATTTCCTTAGATATGTAGTTAGTGATCAAAATAAATGCTACATAAATCCAGATCTATGTAGTTAAAGATATTAAACAACAAATAATAAGTAAGAGTTGTTCCATGCATCCAATGAACAAGACAAGAATTTTTAAAGAATTTTTTGTATTATGACACTTGGGAAGGGAACATAGAAAGATGTTACCAGTCCCCCTCAATGGGATGGGTTCTTGTATATCCTCAACGCTTTAGATCTAAGATCTCTCTCTCTTGATGGTGCAGCAAACCCAGACAAAAATGGAACTCCAAGGGAGCTCACAAGCAAAAAGTAGAAAAATATGACAATGATGGGAGGATCAAAGTCAGACCAAAATTATAGATCAAGAGTGATATCTAGGCAAGAAAAGGTAATGAATGAATGGGAAACCCTTCTATTTATAGCAAAATATTGAGTTATTCTAGATATTGGTGCATAATTAAAATATTATTAACCAAATCTAGATCCAACTTTTATGGAATATTTTATTATTTTTGTTGGAGGGAAATAGAATTTGAATTTGGTCAAATCCCTTTATTTAGAAATAATAAATAAATAAATGATTTATTTATTATTTTAAGAATGTGGTTGAGTAATAATTAAATAAATAGTGATTTATTCAATTATTTATAAATGATTTAGTCAAATTTAACAAGGAATATTATTAAATAATGTTTTAAAGAATTATTCCTAGAAAATAATAAGATAAATAATTATTTATCTAATTAATTTTCTTGTTTTGGGTTAAATATGACCAGGAATATTAATTAAACAGTGGTTTAATTAATTATCCCTTGAGGAAAATCAAATAAATAGGGATTTATTCAATTATTCAGCATGGGGTTTCCTGTTTAGACTAGAAATAACTTAATAAACAATGGGTTATTAAATTATTTTTCATAGTGAAAGAAATTTTACTATGGTAAAATTGGTCTTACATGGTGTACTTTGGTCCATCTAATAGTAACAAGTTAGATGACCAAAAATTGGTGTAACGGATTGCCCCCCAACATGCGAGCGCTAGGAGCTAATCGTATGACCGAAGTATGTTGTAAGAACTTAATCACTAGACACTGAAGGGGAGTCAGAGAGAAATATAAGATAGACTAAAGCGCGAGAGGACAAGGCCCCGAGGAGGCGAGACTTACAGGTGTGACAAGTCTCTTTTATGAGTGAGTATCTATTCTACATGAGGCGGGGGAGGCATACCTATGCTCACATAGATAACAAAGTACAAAGAATAATGATGCATCCAACAAACATGGGACTAAAATATATAGTACATGTTGGCATAAACATGGGCCAGATAAAAAACATGATAATGAATCCCACATATATATTGTTCCTGGGACAATAGGTAGGACTTATACATAATATTTGAGTACATGAGATATAATTACAACCAAAGAGGCCCTGTAAAACAGGAAAGGGCTTTGAAATTATGAATGATACATGCAAACTAAAAAGGCGTTGCAAGCGGCTGAGGTCGAAACCATCAAATCTATGGAGCTGCATCCAAGGTTGTAGTAGAAAGGTAATTCGGGCATGTGGGGGGCTACCTGAAGGGCCACCCCCTCATGAGGTCTGAAACATCTCACGCACACCTGGGAATCACTGGTACAATCTTCTGCATCACTGAACCATCAATTATACGGGTCTCGATCATGCCATGAGGAGCTGGAACTGAGAAACAATCAAGTCAAAGGGAAATGAAGGGTCCCTTTGCCTGATCCGAGGCACCAAACAAGAGTGGAAGCTGAAAACAAGGGACACTGCCCTCTAGACCTGTCTTCTGGAATGAATGAGTTGATGTCGATAGAAGGAGGTCCGCCATAGGTGAGGCTATGAGGAATCCTCAAATAAGGCACGAAGGATAATAGTAGATCGACTGATAGACTGATACCAGGGAAGATGGTGGAATGGGGGGTATTGAGTAGCGGGCTGACAACTTCCCTTGTTAGAGCATAAAGGGAATAGATGACCTGGTAGCCATTGACTCGACTTTGGAGGGGATAGGGGACAGTATGACTAAGGGCCAAAATGTGCGACACAAGAGACGTACAAAGCAATTAAGGATGGAACACTGTGGTAGGAGACAAATGGGACTCGGGACAGACTCCATGGATGCGATGATGACTCAACTCAGATGCTCTAAACAAGGGTGACTCGATGATGATGCCACATAGAATAGGCCTGGTGGGGACCATAAAAGCATGAGAATAAGATGGTTACTCACGAAGAAAATCAACATGAGCATCAACAAGTATGAAGGCAAAGTGGTGCCCCAAGTACAAGTGTTGCAAGTGAATAAATTCAATTTTGAGAAGCGGTGAAGTGACCTTTCTTGGGAAAAAGGCTTCCGGGTGAAGTATCAAATCACCAAAAAAAAAAGTTGGCTACCTAAAAGAAATAAAACGTGCATTTTAGGAGGGAAATGCTAAGGGTAATATTTCTTAAGATAGAGTGCATTTCGAGGAATAGGAAGCTCAAGAATGGCTTGAAATTTCAAGGGGTCAAGCGTTATACCATATTTAGACACAATAAAGAATAGAAGACGCCTGACATGAACAAAAAAGACACACTTCAGTGGGTTGAGGTGGATATTATACTTGCGACATCAGAGAAAGACTGTACGCAAATCATGGAGGTGTTGCACCCGATGTTTAGAACATGTAGTGAGGTTGTCTAAATAAGAAAGGACAATATGAGTCAGGTCATGAAAACAATGTGACATGGCCCGCTGAAAAGTGGCTCGGACATTCTTAAGCCCGTATGGCATGACCCTATAAGCGAAGGTTCCCCACAGACTAATGAACGCAGTTTTGAGCTGATCAGCACGACGGATAACAATCTGGTTATAGCCGGAGAAACCATCCATAAAGGATAGAACCTCGTGCCTCGCACACTCGTCAATGATTTGGTCAATGAATGGTGTGGGGAAGTTTTCTTTGGGAAAATATTTGTTCAGGTCGCGAAAGTCAGTGTAGACATGGATGGTGCCTTGTTTCTTGAGAACGGGAACCAGATTGGACACCTAAGTGGTGTATTCAATGGGATAAAGGCTTCCTTTTTGTCGACTTCAACTCCCATTCTCCAAAAATGAAGCAATGAATCATCATTGCCCACGGATATCATTGATCCTCCTGACATTTGACTACGACACAAGCCTTCATGTCAAGATGGTATCATACTTTACAACCATTGCACTTTGCTCAAATTCGTTGAAGACCCATGCCATTATAAGCATATCTTTCAGCAATGATTACACGGGAAGGTCCTAGTCATACACCCATGCGTACAATGAGCATTGATATTCCATACCAAGATTACGCATGTGGGCACCACATTCCACCTATTTTCAAAGAAAAAATGCCCCTAAGGGCTTCACCAATCGTTGTCATCAACCAAATCATTAGATCGCTACCATACTAGCGACACAGATAGAATATTTATCTGTCAGATAGATTTGTTTAGCTAGCTAAAGCATCACAAGCATGGGACATGCCCGCCTCGTAGAAAATTTGTATTTATTGTATCATACTATTTCTTACAGGGTTCCCATATGACATGGTCACTCTTTGACCTGCTGTAAGGCATTTCCAACTTTTAGCTATATGTGGGTCTCTCTCTCTCTCTCTCCACACAGTACACAGAAAATAAACTATAATGTATTTCGGCTATGTAGTTCTTCCTGGACCTTGCACATTAGGGGGAAACTATTATCACTGAAAAATCAGAAAAGCAAAGATGACATTATTAAATGTTAGGCATAAGGATTTATATGGCTAAGGCACATTAGAGGATCTGAAAATTTTTAAAAATCCCCAAGGTCATGAAGAAAAATCAAATTGTGCACCAAGTACTCAGGAAAAATGCGCCTTTGCTCGCATTTTTCTTCGATAAGCGTGCCTTTGCGCGGCTTTCCCTTGAAAAGACGCGCTGTCCTGGGAGTGGCATAAGTCACTTTCGGGGACCACAAGGCACACTCTAGGAAATGATCCCACACTTGAGGCTGCCCAAGGACAGCCACCTAAGCCACCATGGGACCTCAAGGGAGCACACAAAGGAATCAAGTGGCACATAATGTAATCAACCCTCTCTCTTGGGTCACCATCCATCAATGTACCAAGTGAGGGAAGGAGAATTTGAATTCATCTATAAAAGGCCACATAGAGATGAAAAACGGGAGAGCACATTGTTATGTTGCCCAAAATTGCTCAGGGGAAATCCAGTAGTGTGCAATCCAGAGCAGAAGTAGAGAGGGGATTTGGTTGTTGGGCATCCAACAATTTCAATCCTTTGGAGTAGAGAGAGAGACCTTGCACCAAGCAGCTATAAGGTAAAAATTTCCTTGCATCGGGTCTTAGAACTCCATAGTTCTAAGGGCCCTTTGGCAAGAGTGTAAATGTAGTATATTTCTTCCTAAAAACAAGCAATAAGAGGGGACCTTGATGCCACTGTTAGTATTATTGTTATGTTTGACTCTTTATGAGCTTTCATGTTTATGTTTAGTTTTGTTTTGTTTTCTCTCTATACATGCATACTATATCATGATTAGTGTGTTTAATGTTTTATAGCATGTTCACTAACCTGCTAACTCTTTTGTTTATCTGCCTGTGACCAAGGCTTAGAGGCAGCGACCACTCCTCCTAAGAAATTGTGGATTGGTACACTTGTGCACCAAAACCACAAACACAGGGGGCATTGATGTTGATCAGAAACCTAGGCATAGAATATTTAAACCTAAGTTCCCTTGTATGATATGTAAGGGAGACCATATTACTCATTTTTTCCCTGAGATTTCAATGGTACAAAGGTGGTGGTTTGAGTTTAAAGGTTCTTCTACTCTTGAACCTGTTATGGTTTCTCAACAATATACTCAACCATTGGTTGATGAAGTGGTCAATCCAGTACAATATTTGGCCAATCCCACTCCTCTTTTTGGGGTTGAAGTGTCTAGCAAAAGAATATTCTTCATTTCTAGTTCAGAGTGTTTTGTTCTAGGGGCAATCCCGGTCCCTTAGAGTGTACCCACTCCAACTTCTAGGAGTGTTTCCTTTGATTGGGATAATCTTGTTGAGCCTAGTATTCCTTATGTTGCACCTTTCCAAATAAGGGTTAGAGTTAATTCCACAAATGTCTATCGATATATCATGGATGAATGATCCTCTCCGAGTATTATATCCTCCTCTACTTGGAAATATTTGTGTTCTCTAAAGTTGTTGGCAACTGATAGTGAGTTGTTAGCCTGTAATAGAAGACCTGGTGAATCTATGGGTATTCTTCCTCAATTTCCTATCACTTTAGGTGGGAAGATTGTCTTAATCATTATGGTGGTGGTTGAACACCCTTTATACTTTAATATATTATGTCTATGCTATGAATGATGTGGTGTCTTCACTCTTTCGAGTGATAAATTTTCCTCACAATGGAAGTATTTTCACTATTGATCAACTTGCATCTGATAATCACCATCCTAATTTGAACTTAGTTTAGAATACCCCTTGGTATGTTCCAAGTGTTCAAGTAGACTTTGTCCCACCACTTGTGAACTATGTGGTGTTATATCCTCAATGCTCAATTACTTCTGAGAAGGATCCTTTGAACTATTACTTTCCTTCTTGGGACTTGGTCCCAACATTTGATCAAGTGAATTCTCCTATGGGAGCATGGGACCCCTTGATCCCCTCTTTTGATCATTACAGTTCTCATGATTTCCTGGATGTTGAGTTTCCTTCACAGGAGGAACTTTTTGAAGCGATGAGTTTTAGTTATCAAAGGAGTCCTTGGCCTCAGTCCCACAAGGGGCTTGTCTTGAAGAATTATTATGCATAAGCCACAATTTTGCGTGATTTCATGTACCATATTTTATATATAAGGTACCCATTTTCAAGTTTTGTATTATGTAATACAAGATTTTATCTGAAGTTTATATATGGGATTTATTAACTTCTTGCCTAGTGTTTGAAATTATGTCTACATAACTTTGAAGACTTCTACTTTGGGTATTTTCATGGTTGATCTGCGCTGACAAGTATTCAAAACAATTTTCTTTATTTGCATGTTAGCATTTCCATATTTGCAAAAAAATCATTAGATTGTGATCACTTAAGTTTATTCTTCATAGTTTATGTTGGTTACATTACATGTTTCATTCATTAGAATTTGAATTCAATCCTTAAACTTTAAATTTTCTATGGTTTCAATATAGTGAAGGCTAACCGCAAGGATTTTCAATTGAATAGAAGTTATTATTTGCTTGTTAACTCAAACATCATATATATATATATATATATATATATATATATATATATATATATATATATATATATATATATATATATATATATATATATATATATATATAGAGAGAGAGAGAGAGAGAGAGAGAGAGTAAAAATTGTTCATAATAATTGTCTACATGGCATGAGAATCTACAAGCATTTTAGAACCAAGATTTCCATGGAATAGATAATTTTTCAATACTTTTCATAAACTAGAATTTTACCTTCAAGTCAAGAATTTAGTAGTTTCTTTTAGCAACCAAAGCCTAGGATATATTGTACATTACACTTCACAAGTATACCAACCTCGATTATTGAATTTAATGTTAATAGAATTCTAGTACAATTGAATTGACCAACAAATTCCTAATTCAACAATCAATGATACAACAATAAAACAAAGCTATTTTATTCCTTTAGTAAATTAGCTCTCTACATCTCAAGATCCTCTTTTCCAGAACAATTAAATGTAGAGAAGCAATTAATACCATCTCATTATGATGTACTTAATGAATTGAAGAAGTTTTGTATTCGTATTCCTTTACTACAAGCAATCAAACATATCCCAATTTATTCAATATAGTAAGGGAATTATGCTTAAAGAAACCATGAAGCAAAAGAAAATATCCACAAATGATACATCTTATTGGTAAATTAGTAGATATTATGATGGGAAAAACATATATTGAAAAATATCTTGATCTAAGAAGTCTCATACTTAATATTCATATCAATAATATTACAATTCCTAATACACGTATAGATTTAAGAGCACCAATAAAGGTCATGAAAAAATTTATCATGAGTGATATGTAATTGAATAATCTTCGTTACACACCGACTATTTTTTAATTAGTAGAGAGATCTACTCTTAAACCAGAAGGAGAGTTAGAAGATATTCTTGTCTCCTTAGATTCCTAAGAGTGCCCAATTTATTTTATGGTTTTAACACGTAAAAAAACATGGGACGTCATCCACTAATCTTAGGAAGACCATGGTTAGCCATAATCAATGCATTTATTAGCTTTCGTTAAGGGTACATGAAAATTTCTAATGGTAGTGGAATAAAGAAGTTCACTTTATATCCTGCAACAAAAACAATCATAGAATTAGAAAATATTGAATTGATAAGTAATGAAAACAATTATTAAATAATACAACAAATCTTAACACTTTCACAAGCTATAAGTTTAAAAAAATATATTGAAGAAAATCAAATTACCAATTTCGTCAATAATTTAGATTGTTCTCAATATCTTAAGAGGTAGCGGGGAGGGGGGAACAGTGTTATGTTACACATATCTTGGACATAAATTTTCAAGAAAAATGTACTGTAAATTTTTTTCATCATTATTGGATTCTATGCCATTTATAAATTCTATGTCATAATCTAGTAGCACTCATGTAGAGATCAATCGAGGAAAAACTTTAAATATTAATTAAATTTGTATGAAAAAAAAACATGCCATTGCATTTGCATGGGAATATATTAATATGAGAGAAATAAATCCTAATACATGTATGCATCATATCTATATTCAAGAAAATTCCAAACCTATCAAACAACCTCAAAGATGTATGAATCCTATTTTAAAAGAGATTGTAAAGGAGGAACTATAAAAATTGTTACACAAATTTTATATACCCAATTTATGATAGCGAGTGGGTATCACCATTGGTAATCATCCCCAAAGAGAATGTTAAATGGAAATTTTTCATATGCTACAAAGAATTTATTAAATCTACTTTAAAAGTCACTTCCTCTTCCTTTTATTTATAAATTCTTAGATACATTTGGTATATCATCATTCAACACTCTTGTAGACTTGATGCTCTTTTAATGGCCCTGGGCAGTCCCTTTTCCCATGAAGACTTGACTTTATACTAAAAAAATATATTTCAAAATCCATATGTGACTCTGCCCATACAAAAGTGTGCACATACGTGGGTCCCATAATAATATACCTACGTATACATTTTAAGATATTAAAAAATAAAATAAAATGTTATTTTTCAAGTGGGGTTTACCAAAAGCCCACCTATAGGATCTCGTGGCCTAACTTAAATAACCAAATTGAGGTGGTATATATACACCCCTTGGGTAGGCCTAATGGGGAAGAGAAGAAAGATGTTGACATTATACTTGATTTCTCCCAGATCAAGTCTGCTTTTCTCGTGCCTCCTCCATGTTGAGAAATATGGGGCATTAACATTAGGTGATTTCTCTTCTATTAGTGACTACTTGTGAATTATTTTTACTTATTTAGATTAGGATCTTATTCTTGTTAGCTTATTAATGTCCTTCTTCATCAAATAGTAACCAATGCATGAGCATAAATAGACAAGAGAGACAACATGTAGGCTATGAGCCAGGGACAACACCTCTCAGTATTTGAGAGGAAAACCTGCACAAACTCTTCTTATAGAGATTCCAATTTAAGAATACCAAGAACAAGGCCCTTTATCTAGTAGCCTCTTCAATACCAAGACACAAGTCCTCTTTCATATTCTTGTTTACTCTTCCTCGGTTCCTTCTACTTCAGATTTCGCACCATATGTGACGACATCGAACTGTGATCACTGTGTTTGTCAAGGAAACCAAACTTTCTTCTTCAGTAGTGACCCTGAGTCCTGAACCAAAGTCAATGCCCCTTTTTGGTTCCATCGAGACCTTCTTTCTTGTCACAGTAATGAATCCTTGAAACTATGATTAGAACTTACTTCTCTTATTGTCACTGTAATGTATGTATCTGAAACTCAGAAAGAGATTGGAGCTTTTGTTGACTGAGATCATCCCTTACTATCCCTTTATTTTCTATCTGAACTTGACATCTTAACTTGGCACTTCTTCGCTATCACTGTGACCTGAATATGAGAGGGATATGAATTCCCTTGCCTCTCACTAAATTGTAGCCTTCACCAAATTCTATCCTTCACTGAAATGGTTGTGCGAATCAGAGAAATCAGAAGCAAAATAATTTCTCTTTTTGAAATAATTCCATGCAATTGTCATGAAATCCTTCAAAGGTACAACTCAAATAGCCAACAAGATCTCCATCGATACAACAACCATCAAAAACATATTCATCAACAATCTTATCATTTAACAAAAAGTCACAAATTTTGAGGTAATTATTTTAACATTAAGTTGATATTACTAAAAGACAAGTTTTTGTATGACAAAAAGAAAATATTTTATTCATATGTACATATGTCTTGGTTACATTTCCTATTATCATTTCTTATCATCCTATCATATCATATAGATTATCGTCATTGGGTAAAATTATATTCTATCAAAAATTAATTATTATACCCTACCTTTACTTATATCATGACACTCCTACCAAATTATGCTATGATTTCCACATTCAACCCATTATCTTGGTGATAAAAGTGACAAATTCGAATGATGTTGAATTTTGTTGATGGTGGCTTCCACGATTTCATTTTCTAACCATTTTATGATTGGCCGTGAGGATTGAAAACATGCATTAAATCTTGCATCAAAATTTTTAAAAGAAAAGACTCCTCACTTACAGCCCCGTGTTATCAGTTGCTACAAAGTAAATAAGGGAAATCATTCAATCACATTTTGTTTACTTAATCACCATGGGATTTGTTGTTTGAAGTGAACCAGACAGAACAGAGCTCTTGGAAACATATCCTAAATTTCAAAGGAGGTTTCGCAAGGTTGGATGGCTATCACTTTTACAAAAATCCAGTGAGGGTTAAAAAGTTGTTACAAAGGAGTTTATTGAGACATTCAACAAAATCCGACCTCAAATTGGGGATTTGCAACTTAGGATTACAGAGGAATTTATTGTAGAAGCAACTGAATTTCTAATGGAAGGTGAGAAATGGTTGTGAGAAATGGTTTAAGAATCATAATATGAACAATGATAGTTGGAAACAATTTCTTAAAAACCATGAAGCATTATTCAATTGTACAAAAGGGATTCCTAGAGATATGTTAAAGAAGAAATGTCATGATACCCTCTTCATCACTCAAAAATGCGTGAACTGTGATGGTCTATATGGTTTAAGATTCCTCTACCATGTTAGATTGTTGATATGTTTTAAAGGTAACAAAACATTGAACCTTTCATTTTATTTGCTTAATAAATTGACTAAGATGTCAAAGACAATACAAAAAAACCCTAGAAATCCTTAACAAATTTTATACCATTTTGGTTTGGTGAAAATCTTAGTTTTGCATGAGCTACATCCTAGAAGGGAAAGATGGGAACAATTTTTCCCAAAAATAAGTTTTTTCAACCACTAGAGATAATGGAGCAAGAACAACACCATGAAAATATTCAAGGAAATGTTCAAGACGTAAATTGAAGGGTAAAATGAAGGGGAAGAAGAGAAAAACATAAAAAACTAAAACCCTTGTACACAAACAGTCAACTCTGCTGAAATAAAAATCAATATGTCAAGCTCCATGAATGAGGTATTCTCATAATGCAACTAGAGAGAAAGTATCAATAACAAAATCCCAAAATTGAAGAGACCAATTAATTAAAGAGAGGGGGAAATCTATGGAGTAGAAACCTCTACAAGGAGAAGAACCGATAGAAATATGACTAAGAGTCAGAATCAACAGAAAAGTGAAGAAAAAAACTTAGTGAGAATAATTATATTAAAGTTGATGAGTCAAAAAAGGAACACGTTGATGATGATATATTCTTGAAAAATCTAGTAAAACAATTCAAGAAAATCCCTATTTCCAAACACTACCTGAAGAAGACCCTCATGAGAAATATGATGTTAAAAAGTAGCACATTGTCACAATATCCAATTTATTCACATTAGGATTTGAATATAATTATGTACTTGAGTAGGCTTCAATTGATTGGCCACAAGAAGAAGAAGTGTCGCCAAAATATCTACCACATGAGTAGAGTTTAAAAGAACAAGAATTTTCACCTTTAGCAAGCCCAAAACCAAAGGTAAGCAAAGTTAAAAATTTGAAGAAACCAAATTAAAGAGTTAGAAATCCTTGATAGATATATCGAAGAGGAAAACGAGAGATTAAAATCTTTTATGGAGAAATTACAAAAAGAAAAAGACCAACTCAGAAAGGAAAAGAAAATTATAGTGGAGAAAGCAAGAAAATGGAACAAAATGAGCATATGTAATGTCAATAGAAACATAAGGCTACAAATCAAGCTCATCCAAACAAGAGAACAACAGTACAATGCCTTAGGTTTGAACGTTTTATTGGATGCTACATATAAAATTGAGAAACACGAGTAATAGGGGGGAAACTTGTAAAAGGAACATAGGATTTTTGAAATAAAATCATTACATAAGGTACATGCAACATCTTCTATGTGGGGGAGATCTTAGGGTCAGGAATTCAATCATTTTGGTTACCAATTTCACCACATTAAGCCCACAAACTCCAATTTTGTCATACCTTTTATCACCCAATCACTTGTATTATCGTTGATTTTTCCATTAACACATGGCCATATGACGTGATGAATTTAAGGTAAATTTGCTAAGATTTTATACATATTTTGTCTTATGATTTAGCACTTCATGCTAAAAATGATCCTCTAGTAGGTCACTATAGAAAACACATTTTTTGTAACAACCATGTTTTTTAGCTAAATAGAGAAAGGGTCGATTAAGGTAGCTGCAACCAGCCAAGTGACAAATTGTGAGTTGATAAAGATTGATGGATCAACATGGATGGTTTAGTGTTCATCCAACAAGGCATACATGCAAGCAACGACCTGTTTTGGATGGTCAACCCTAAAATTCAATAGGCATGGTTCTGTGTTAGAACACATAGGTGGAAATGTGGCCAAGTTGATAGTTAATGCATCCATTGACTGGATGAAAATGAAAATGGTAAAAACGAGAGTATAAAGGAATGAATTGGGATTTGAGATACTTTAGCTCAGATCTCCCCTTTTGCGGCACAAGATATTCATTGAATTGGATCCCCTTTTCTAGCTGTAGGAATAATTTGATTCAAATCCTTGAATGATTCAAGGGTATTTTGTGTAATGATTTCTATATAAACTTGTTAAGGATAATATAAAGAAAGTCAATGATCTCTTTATTTTGGTGATATTCATAAATGATTATAGCTTCGTTCATTTTTTCTTTAATATAATCAATAATAGTTTTTATATTTAGTCTTTGATTTGGAGCATATCTAAGAATGTTATTCTAAGTGGTTTTTAGGTAACAAAGAACCTTGCAGGCAAGGCCCACTATGTAGGATATGTGGTTTCCATTTCATTTCGTTTTAGTTTTGTTCTTCTATTATTTTGTTGATGTAGTTTAATTCATTCCATTTCGTTTTTCCATTACTCTGATCTTGTAGTTTAATTACAATTATAATTTCAGATAGTGTGGTGTGATTTATATTTACAAAAGAATGTTGTGTTTAAAATTTCAATTATTTCTAAAGCATATTTTTAGTAACTCCAATGGATAAGATTTGCAACATGATTTCCATTGTTTTTACACAATTAGAAGTCTATAACATTTCTACATGCTTAGATTAAAATTGATAACTGAGTGTGGTATTTTTACACAGTTACAAAGGACACAACACTTCTTTTTGCTTGGATTAAAATCGTTAATTGAATGTGAAGTGGACGTGAGTCATAGGAGCAAGTTATCCTCTATAGTAGAATGCATTTTATCCATTTAGTAAACTAATTCCTGCATACATTGTGTTTATGCTTAGCAATATTACAAACTTTGGTTAACAAATTCAATTCAGTAATTTAAAACAATTAAATTACCAAACAATAGTTAAATAGTAAGATACATGATAATTAAATTCCTTATCAGTGAGTTTCTCTCTTACCCTAGATCCTTCAAATTCATAGTGAGTGAGTGAACTTATGTGAGAATGTTTTATCTATTGGTATTTCCACACATCTAATCCACCTAAGGCTTTGCCACTCACATGTCAATGTTATCTTCAAATTACAAAATTTGTGTTCCATACCATATTATAAAAGAGGTTGATAAAGATGATTTCCATTTCCCTTTCATGGAAATTTTGAGTAAAATGTCTGTAATATTTTAGAAACAAAAAAAAGGTGGGATGATGAACAAAAAATTGTAACTAGAAGTCCAGATACTTAACAAAAAAATTGAGTATCTAGGTTTGAAAAACTAAATAGGTCCAACACAAAAAAGGAGCTAAAAACATGCATAAGTAAGTAGCTAAAAGCAAACAAACATGTGTGGTAGCTTGTTAAACATAATAAATATATCCACCAATCTGAGTAGTAATCGACCCGTACAAGTCACTATCATGAAGGTTGGGGCCCTATCTAGTATACGTTTGATCAATAAAACACTGGTTAATGTTTATTCACATCACTTCTTCATCAAGATAGTAAGTTCAGTTTAGCAAACTTGTTGTGCCATGGTTGAGGAGTAGAGCCATGGTGAGGCTCATGGATTTAGCTTTGATATTCATTGTTCTTTTAAACTAGTGGGATTCTCTTGTTGTGTGGCATACAATGATTCAATGCAAAGGGGTTGAGTGAGGGAGAGAATGAACTTATAAGAGGAGTGGTATGATAATGCATGTGGCTAACCTGAGTATTACATTAGTGGTTTTAGACGTACCAAATCCAATTCCACCTTCCTGAACTATACCTAATCCAAACTAGAAAATATTTGCACAAATCAAAGCTTTAACAGATCGGGTAAACTTACCATTTTTTAAAAATATATATATATATATATATATATAACTTTAATTTTCTTCATACCATATTTTTAACCAACACAAATCAATTTCGTCAACAAATCTAGTTCCTGACCATCCATGGGAATGCAATGTAAATTTCAAGTGCACACCATTACCATGATCTAACACATATATATAATTTATTGATATGTATTATTGAGTGAATTGAATTGAGAGTCTCAAATCATGTTCCTCTTTTTTTATTTTCTTCAATTTCTGCATTATATTCTTGCATTTATCTATTGTTTAGAAAATACAAAAAAGAACAACCAACAACATAAAATTTCAGGAAAAAAATAATTGGGTTCATTACACACAAATAGAAAGATAACCCAATACACTAGAATTGTCCAGTACAATAGTTACCTCTCAAGGTAATATTAGAAATGATACACTTGCTAAAGTAATGCAAGTACACACACGACTTAAGCATTCTTTATGAATATGTGTTCAAGACACTTATGATGTGGACCCCTCACTCAAGTAGATTCATCTCTCAAATCTATAATAGAGGAATGATATACCATATATCTATGAATTGGATATACTATATCTAAAACACATCAATTACACACCAAAGAGTTTATCATTTCTTTATATGTGACCATCTACTAAAAAAAACATTGTAAAATAACAAAAAAAATCAAAATCATTTGTTTATTTATTCACTAACCATATAGATATTGTATTTGTTTGTATACATGTCACCAAAAAAATAAACCTCAATCATCACAACTTGGGAAAATATAGTATATTAATGGGTTGTTCTTTAATGAAACAACAATGCTATGAACGACCCAACAACAATCATAACAAGAAGGCATTCACTCACTGGGGACCTATATTGTTGTCCATGAATGAATTTTGTTGGAACAGATGGTGATACCAAGTCATATTTGACACCTTCACCTACAATTGACATTGTTTTAAACACCATCTCATTAGACATCTTTTGAATCTCTACAATTTAATTTATGATACAAAATTGAAATTGAGAAGCGATGTTTATTGCTTATCTAGGAAGAGGTTTTAGATTGCCTTTTCAAACTTGATAAATGTCTTTCATTTGGTTACATATCAATTCCAAGTTAGTTAAGACCATAATGTCATTAGTACCGTATTTTTTGTTGTTGCTTTTAGCCTTTCAACAAGGGAAATATAATATGCTTCATTATTTGTAGTCATTCCAATAACTTCTCTCTTACTTTGGAGCACTTGATTTATTGCCCTATTACGAAGAACACATGTGATAATTACTTGAATAAGTATGGATAACAAGACACTTCAATGCATAGTGACCACTTTTGCACCATCTTTATGCTCGAAGGAGCTGAAGAAATATAAAACAATTTTTCTTATTAGAAAATAGGCATTTAGAAAAGTTAGCTACTTATTTGAGTATCATTGTGATCATGTTCTACTGAAAAGGAAAGGAAAACAATAGAATTAATAAAAAGGTGAGAGTGGAGAGACATTTCCAAGATAAAAGTTGGAGTTGTGCTACCTGAATAACTGTGTAAAGGAAATTTGGTCTTGAGGCCTTTTGTGATTGGAAGTATCTGAGGTTGAAAATATGAAGTAAAATCTTGGAACCTGCATATGTGATGACCTAGCAATGAATAGTTTGCTAGAAGTGGAGCATAACACGATGGCAAAGCTCAATGCCTTTTTAGTTGTGTGCACATGTGTAATATATACCATATTGTGAGAGGCCCATTTTATCTTGGAATTGCAATTCAAGGTAGCATTAAGTATAGGTCTCAAATTTTGTGGATGTTTTACTTGGGTAGGGAGATTAGACACAATAGGCTTGAATACATGAAAATCTCAATGTACCATAGTTTCATTCTTGTTGTGAAAAATCCTAATGTTTGATAGATACCTTGATGACATTTTGGAAGATTTTTTAGTATATTGGAAACATACTCAGAGAAACATAGCATGCCTATATTCAGTGGTTTGACTTCTAGATTTTGGTTATTAATAAATCCTTCTAATATCGCTATCACATTAGAGCCTCTTATTATAAACATCCAAGTTTCATTTTATAGGAACATTTTATATGTTGTTTATAAATTTGAACTTTGAAGAGAGTAGTGGAAAATATTGCAGTCAAGTTGGAGCTTAAGGTGGAAAAAATATACAAGTTAATACACAACAATGTTTTCTAAGTAGATATTTTAAAATAAAACTCAATAGTGTTGTAATTTGTTTAGGAGAAAACGTGGGAAGAGAAGGGATAAGAGCATCGGGTAAGGCAATAATTGACGTTCAAGATAAATAGCATAAGAATTCCTAAACCAATCATTGTCAGGTTCACTCTCTCACCTATAGCTCTTTCTCTGCTAATTAATAAAGTTCCCAACGAAACAACTTTAGAAATTCAGAATTGGGATGAATGAAAAACTGCTTTGAAGGTGCTTTAAAGCCACTTTCTTATTTTAATGAGGTTGTTCCATTTCTAATTATGTGCGTTATATAAAGTTCATATTCTAATTTTATGCATTCTACATCCTCTGATTCTACGTGTCCAAAGTTAAGATAGGTAATCCAAGTGAGAAACATGTGGTTTGTGACATCAACCATTCATGTTCCAACTAGCTTTAAAAATGTCTAACAACATTAGTAATTATTTTGGTATTATTACAAAATATGAGAATTGATGTCTAATCAGTTCTACTATGATAAGTGTCTACACTCCCATCGAATATTTTCAATCGAGATAAGACATTTGGAAAGTACGAAACTCCGCTATTGTGCTTTTTATTTCATCAAGAATATGTTAAGGCCACCAATTATTTATCTACTTGACATTGGATTATTACATGCTTTGATGACCAATAACATATAGAGCATCCAACTTTTCCAAACCTAACGTTTCCAAATTTGGTTTTGCATTTGCATATTTGACAGACAGAAGCATCAATAGACAAACACCTAATATAGATATACATGATATACAAAGATTCACTCCTTAGCAATAGATATATAGGTATGTTGGCTTTGTTAAGTGTTGAGCACTTGACCAAGTTGAATGTCGAAATAAGGGAGGAGGAGAAGTTGCATGGGAATAGAAAGCAAGAAGGTCCAGTTTCATTTGAAGGTCTAATTTCATTTGGCTGCAACAAGGTGGTCGCCTTACTGTTTGCACATTCTTCGACTGACAAGAAATAGGAGATGGTGTAAGTTGTAGTAACGTAGTTAACTTTGTAATAGATACTGAATAGATGGAGGTGAGGGCACAAGATTTGAGGTTGTCGAAGGATAGAGAAAAGCGATTTTCAGGGAGTAAAAAAGGTCTAATGGATAGACTACTATATTTTTATTATCAAATTTTTATAATTTAAATCTTTTTATATTCTAATAGAATGATGTTCAATAATAATATTGATTGACTTTTTTAAAATGAAAATTTAAATACAAATGAGTAACTTTTACTTACAAAATTATAACAATCATATCCTTAAAATTTAAATATATATTTATAAAAAATAAAAATTTAAAATAAATTAATTTTGACATCAAATAAAATATATAATCTCAATAATAAATGTAAAACAATTTTAAATTGATTTTATACAATTTTTAAAAATATAATTTTTTTTTATTGTATCTTTAAGCTAAACACTGTGATAATTAAATAAAAAATTATATGTATTTTTGGTTATTATTTATCTACATGTATCTTTGGTTCTTTTTTTATCGTCGAGATGTTATTTAAAAATCACACTAGTGACAAAACAAGGGATCATTAGTTTGAGTAGTTTTTTTAAGTGCAATGAAACAATAAACTTAACATAATAACATTGTCTATCCCAAAGAACGCTAAAATAACTATGGAACCATAACAAAGTTGTCTTAACAAGCCTTAAAATACTACAAACAAAAGTCACTAAGAGTGTGTGATCGTAATATAGACCAAGAAGAGATAGACACATCAATTTCGAAGGGCACATATGCTTATGGGACTAGGAACTACTCTTGCTTCAATGTGTACCATCCGAGTGTATAGATCTTTTAGTTGAGACCAAATATCATCTAGAACCAAGAGAATCTCATCCTTGGCATCATTCTTGTTGAATAAGACTTTGCCTATAAGGGACTTCATACACACACCATAATAGATCAGAAGTGTACAAATATTGATTTTTCCAACCACAAGTGTGCTCCAAAGTCAAGGATCCAGTCCCAGACTATTACAATCTATTTTGAATGTAACAAACAAGCCCACTCACCAACAACCTTGTCCTCTTTTATCTATAATTCTCCCTTAATCAACCTAAAAGATATGTTTATAGTATATTCCAACAACAACAATTATCCAACTTGTTGCGCGACAGATAATACGCAACAAATGAATGAATGATATTTTAACGTCCAAAGAACTAAAAATAATCTATAAGACCACCAACCTCCTTATTTATTTTTGCCCATCTAACCTACCAACAAATACACATTTAATTACTGTGCAACAAGCTGAATAATTGTTTTTATTATTATCTAGGGTAATCGGTAACTGGTGAGAGTTCCCTGAACTAGGCCCAGGATCAAATCCAATTCGCTGCCACTATAAACCTAGGCTAGGTGCAACAGCGTGCACGCTGCACACAATAGCTATGAGACTTATGCCTCAACAAGAGCCGAGACGTCCGCTCTGGGGTCGCCTACTCTTCTAGCCAAGACACAACAGGCATACGTCTCCACGAAGATTTGAACCTAGGTGGATTGGATGAAAATCATCTGACTCCACCGTCAGACCTCCGCTTCACGCACTACAAGCTGAATAATTGTTGCCAACACCCACAACTATGTCAAATAGCATAATGCCCAAGAAACACTGAAGAAACCATGGCCACATTGCCTCATCTACACCTAACTTGTAGGTGAGTCATAGATATCGGAACTGAGAGGGAAAGAAGCCGGAGAGCAGCCCGCAGGAGTCCCAGAAAACCATAGAAGCAGTGGAGGAAGTTAGCGGAAGATTGAAAAATACCAAAAGCGACTGCCTTGCAGCCATTTTTTATTAATATTTAATCAATTTAAATTCAATTGTTATATTAAAATTTAAATCACTTGGATAACATTGTTATCCTTCGGCTCGAAATTCAAACCTTCCTTTACTAAACCGATTAACCAGAAGAGCCAAAAACAAACGATTAACTTAGCTAATGCTCGAAATTCAAACATTCATTTACTAAACCGATTAACCAGAAAAACCAAAAACAAAAGATTAACTGAGCTGATGATATAAAATGAAGAATCTTCACACTACAATCGCTTCAAAATTTAAAATGGGAAAAGGGAAACTAACAAGATACGAAATCATTCCGAATCCACACATTGCTTTTAACAATTGTCTATCCTCTTGCCCGTACACCATAGTTCGATGAGCGACCATGGATTTCCAAATTCTCTCCTCAGGTCGCCTTGACAGATTCTTCATACACCCAAGCTACGTAAACAGATGTGGTGAACTGCCACCTGCAAATTATTATGCCAACATAGCTGCCAGATCCACCAAGGCTTCGACACCCAACACTGCTCTTCTGTCATGGGAATCTTCCCTTACAGTGGACAGGAGGGCTTCCTGCATTAATGTCTTTAGAAATGGTGGGAGGCATTTGTTTGATCTTGCCGAAGAAAACACTGGTAACAAAGAAGAAGAAGAAGAAGGGCCAATTGAACTACCGCGGGGACTCAATCCCTTTGAAGTTCCGGATGCAACTCCACTGCAAAAAACAGCCAGCGTTCTGCTCACAGGTGCCATTGCGCTTCTCCTCTATCGCTCCGTGAAAAGAAGGGCCAAAAGAGCCACTGAAATGGTATTAACTTAGCTGACATGTTATCATATCCATGGACTTTTTATAGTAATGAATTCTATCGCTGGGGAGAAGGAAGCCGTCTAATTTATGGATTTGGTTTACTGTATTTTGAGGCAGAAATTTCGATCTTCAGGGGTTGAAAGTGTGAGAGAAGAAGCCAAGTCGGAAGCCCTGAAATCCCTGAAAAAACTGAAAGTTAACCAGGATGTGAAGGTAGCAGGCTCTCCTTCAGCAATTCAGACCTTGCTGGGGGCAGTTATAGCGGGAGTGATTGCATTTGTGCTTTACAATTTCACCATTTCTGTAGAATCAGCATTAGAGAAGCAAGCCATTTCAACAAACTATTCGGTTTGTTCATTCTCTTCTCATTTTAGTGAATAACTAGATTGCTAATAATTGCGCTAGGATGTTGACAGACATGGTTAACTCTTTGTCATGTTAATTGCTTGTGCTTAAAATTCACCATCAAGGATAAGGCCACACATTCGAATATGGTATTGTATGAAAATTGAAATTAGTAGAAAATTTTACCTCAGGACTAGGGAGGCATGGATTTGGTGCAGAACAATAGGTTGTTTTATTTTGCCTAGCTGCCTATTATTATTTTCATAAGTCAACAAAGCTAGACTGCCAAGCAGGGTTAGTTGGCTGAATCCTAGCCAAATGGCAGGCAGTAGTTTTTTTTTAATTGTTTATCTTTTTTGATCGTCTTATAAATAAATAAAATCCAAGCTGGTGAAGCTTATGGTTCAAAGTGAAATTCTATGCTTATCAGGCACTTCATTGGTTTGTGGACTGCTGATGAATACTCTTCTCCAGGCTCTGTCAGTGCACAAACTGCATAACAATGATGGAAGTCTGAACTTCCTCCGCCTTAGGATTCAGGAGTCATGAGCTTAACCTTATTTATTTCTAATTAACAAAGAATACTTACACCCAAAAAATTGTATAGGAAATATAAGTGCGTGCACTATCCACAATTTTTTTTGTGCCATTTTCAATATAAAGAGAGGTAAAACTTAGAAGAGTTTTACTCTCACACCAACAATAACCACAAAGACTGCAGATAGGTTTCCAAATAATATTTACAGAGGACTGAAAACATAAGGATTCTGTTAGTGTCAGTTTTGGCATCTTGTCACCAGTGATCAAATGGACTCTTATCATGTCTTGTTAGGGTCCCATAGTCAAATTTTTGTCATTTCATTAGGTCTTCAAGCAAAAATTTGGTCACTGGACATTAGGTTTAGGACTATTTTGCACTGTAGTTGGTGGGTAGTGAGGCCAGACATCAACAACGTAGCAGGAGGTGGTACAGAGTCAGAGTATTGCTATCAGGAGGGTAGCAGTACTAGAGCACATTCCTTGCTAAGAGGGAGTGTGGATTTTTGTAGCATTGGATGTGCTCTAGCCTTGAGATTTTGCAGAGAGGGTAAGACACATGTATTCTCCAAGACCCATAAATCGTTTGGGGAAATTCCACCCAGAAGTGACTTAATTAAAATAATTAATCAGATTTTGTTAATTTTTGACAACTAGGTCCAAACTCCATGTTGTGATGCTCAGATGAAGATACCAATATTTTTATTGGGTTCCTCTTTCGGAGAGGTGCAAGATCGATCTAAAGATCATCTTGATCCGATGAGCGGAACATTTATTTTTAATCTATTCAAAATATGTGCAGGTCAGCCTTAAGGTTTTGTGCCCCAGCAGATGTGTCACACACCCTCAATGATGGATATAATTTTATAAATAATGTCAACGTTGGAGGACATTTCACTCATCTCATACTCACACATTCTCTCTCCTCATCTGATTGGTTCGATCACTTGGAGTCTCTTCTCTCTCCACACGTGGGAAATCTGGCAACAACACTTTCTGGTTTTCGGTCTAGGGTTTTTGCAGCAAAGTTTGACTAGCGTTGACTTTGGTCAATGCAAGGTCAAATCAACCCGAAACTCTCCCAAAATCTCGATTTCCAAAATCCGCATTTTTTGGCACTATTTACAAGGCAAAACATTGACTTTGACTTTTCAACGTTGACCTTGCTGCTACTGCTGTTTGCATTGACTGTTGACTGACAACGTTGACTTTTGGGTTGACTGTTTGGCTGTCCTAGAGGGTTGTGTGACATTGTTGGTTGGCTGACCATATTGAGACGTTGCTCGTTGAAGCATCCTGTTGACCGCCGTAACGCACCAACGCACTTATATATTTCTGGCTTCTCTTTTGTCGATCTACTGGTATGTTCTATTAGCATTTTACTTTATTTTTTATGTGATTGCTGTCTAATATTGAAGAGAAAGTAAAGTTGCATCAAGCATAGAACATCTACATAAGTGCATGGATATGAGTTGAGAATAAGCCTAATTTGTAGCAATCAAAGAAGAGGATGGGTTCCTCAAACTACAATGGCTTCAAAGGCATTGACAAATTATGTGGGAAGGATGTCTTCATGCTTGGAAGATGACATTGGATACGAGTGCCTTAGCAATCACGAAGAAGAGGATGGGTTCCTCCAAACTCTGATGGCTTGAGGGGCGTGTGCTCAGTGTTGGAAAGGATGTCTTCCATGCTTGGAAGATGACATTGGATCTTATGTTGGAAGACCAAGATGTCATGGGCTATGTATAAGAAGGGGGAATCAAAGCAAACATTTGATCGAGGACTCAATTCACAAGATTCAAGTTGCCTACATCTCTAAGTTGGGAACATCCAAGGAAATGTATGATAAGTTGGTCCACATGTTCAAGGCAAACAATGTGAATCAAGTCCTATTCTTCAAGAATCAATTGAAGAATCTAAAGAAAGGCAGGGATGAATCTGTTCAATCATATTTTCTGAAGCTGACTGAGATTAGGAATAATTTTATAGCTATTGGGGAGACAATAGCTGATCGAGAGATGGTACTCACCGCACTTAGAGGTCTCTCATCATAATGGCATGTGTTCAACACTACTATTCTCAATAATCATGTGATACCTGAGTTTGACGAAGTACTATCGAGATGCGTTCAAGAAGAGACAAGAATGAAGGAGTATGAAAATGAAGGAAATGCTGCCTACGCTGCTCATTCTAGAAAGAAGAACTTTGGTGGTCCAAAGAACAAAGGTAGAGCAGGGGCCCAAGGAAAGGAGGGCAAGTGTTACACTTGTCATAGGCCAGGTCACTATGCTAGAGAATGGCTTTTCAAGAAGGATTCTCCCGATGGTGATGACAACAACAACAACCGGAGGAATGGCAATTAAAGGAACAACAGGTTCAAGGGAAAGAGGAAGGCTCTCTCCGGCGGAAATGGTCAACCTTTCAAAAGGTCGAGAAATTCCAGGTATGAGGAATCAAATGTTTTTTATAAAAGAAATGAATTCATTCTTGTATCTGCCCTCTCTATTGCATCTCCACTCGACACTATGGATGTATGGTTGATAGATAGTGGTGCCTCAAGGCACATCACTGGGTTCAAGGAAGCACTCTCTGATATAGTTGAGAAGGATAATAATCTGGAAATTATCCTTGGAGATAATGCCACATATCCCGTGAAAGGGACAGGGGTTGTGACCCTCCACTTGTCTCAAGGTCAAGTCCTTCGCTTGCAGGATGTACTCTATATACCTAATTTGAAGAAGAACCTTGTGTCTATATCGGCCATGGAAGACAAAGGTTTCAATGTGGCATTCATTGATGGAAAGGTGCGCATGCGGAAGAAGAGCTTCAAGGAAGCTATCACGATTGGATTTAGAGTTGATACACTCTACCAGGTTGGAGGAAGTCCACTGAGAGTGATGACGTGTGATACTATCCGACAGACTGGCACCAGAGGTTTGGAAACCTTCACTACAAAGCCCTTCCCGACAAGGAAAGTGGTGACGGGGATGCTCGAGTTTTCAAATAATCATGAAGGTGTATGTCAGGGTTGTGCTGAAGGAAAGCATACAAGGGGACCTTTCCCCTCAAGTGTCGCAAAGACATCTGATGTCTTGCAATTGATACATTCTGCTCTGTCTAGTATGCTGCCTATGACATCCTTGGGAGGACGTTCTTATTATATGACGTTCATAAATGACTTCTTTCGCAAAACCTGGATATACTTCTTGAAGAAGAAGGATGAGGCTTTCATGTGGTTCCGTACCTTCAAAGCCTTGGTGGAAAATCTGACAGGGAAGAAGATCAAGATTTTGAGGACCGATAATGGCATTGAATATGAGATGAACGAGTTCAAGAGCTTTTGTAGAGAAGCTGGCATCAAGAGGGAGACCACAACTGTCTATACTCCCGAGCAGAATGGCGTTGCTGAACGAAAGAACAAGAGCATTGTGGAAGCTGCCCGTGCCATGCTATGTGACCAGGGTCTACCGAAGTTTCTATGGGGAGAAGTTGCGAACACTGCTGTGTACATACAAAACCGATGCCCGCATTTCGCACCGGACTCCAAAACTCCTGGAGAGGTTTTCTCTGGTAAGAAACCCGACGTCTCACATTTTAGAGTTTTTGGATGTCCTGTTTATTTTCATGTGCCAAAAGAGAAGAGGAGCAAGTTGGATGCTTCTGGGAAGAAGGGAATGTTTGTGGGCTACAACGAAACTTCGAAGGCCTATAGAGTCTATGTGCCTGGTCAAAGGGAAGTGGAGATATGCCACGATGTCACCTTTGACGAAGATGCTTCCCTGAGGAAAGTAGTCAATCTTCCGAGGCTCCGGGGAGATCCTTGACGAGCACCGAAATCCAAGAAAGGGCGGAAGGATGAGGAAAAGCGATGCCGTCTTGGGACGGAGTGGACTTGGGTCGGTCCACCTCCCTTCAGCCGGAAAGGTAGTCAACAGCTCGGGGACACTCTTCGAGAATCAAGGGACATGTAGCCCCAAGGGGACGATGCAGCGAAAAGAAAAGCCAAAGTAGATACCAAGGGTATATGGTTGCCATGAGTACTATTGTACAATCTGAACCTGGATCTTTTGAGGAAGCCGTAAAGCATCAAGTCTGGAAGGATGCTATGCACGAAGAATATGAGTCCATAATGAAGAATGATGTCTGGGATGTGGTTCCAAGGCCGAAGGACAAATCAGTTGTCACCGCGAAATGGCTCTACAAGATCAAGCATGGATCTGATGGAAGTGCTGAAAAGTTCAAGGCAAGATTTGTTGCTCGTGGCTTCTCTCAAAAGGAAGGAATAGACTATGATGACATATTTGCACCTATGGCACGATATACCACCATTCGATCAATCATAGCCCTTGCTGCTACGCAAGGATGGAGTCTTCATCAGATGGATGTCAAGACCGCTTTTCTGCATGGTGCAATAAAAGAGGAGATGTATGTAGAACAACTTTTGGGGTTTGAAGTCCAGGATAGGAAACCCCGCTGTTTCGAGGTTGAAGAAAGCCTCTACCTAGGGGTCTGCGCCCGGAAGCAGTGGGGAGGATGAATAGCTACATTGGGCGGGCTTCACTCGTGGTAATGCGATTCGAACCTTTACTTCAAGGTTGATAGAGAAAGCCTCTCGTCTGGTGTTGTATGTGTGCGACCTCTTCCTGACAGGTGTTGACCCTCTCATTCATCGGTGCAGAGGCTCGCTACGAGTTAGAGATAGAGGGACCTAGGACTGATGCACTACTTCCTAGGCCTGGAGGTCTGGCAGAGACCTGGTGAGATTTTCCTTTCTCAAGGAAAATACATTGTGAAGCTTTTGGAAAGATTTGGTATGGTGGACTGTAAGTTCGTGTCAACACTGATGGAGCTCAATTTTAAGAAGTTGAGTGGCAACGCTGTTGGGCCCGTGTTAGCAAATCCTACTGAGTATCATCAACTAGTAGGGGCCCTGATTTTCTTAGCGAATACTCGTTCGGACGTATGTTTTGCAGTGAACACTTTGAGTCAACATATGGTTGAGCCTCATCACTTTCAATGGGTTGGCGCCAAGAAACTCTTGAGATATCTATGGGGGACGATAGACCATGGGCTGAGATACACTGCTAGGAGTATGGCACTTCATGGATATACTGATGTCGATTGGGCTGGCAGTGTGGTGGATCACAAGAGCACATTTGGATGCTGCTTCACACGTAGATCTGCTTCGGGCAGGAAACAAAAGGCCTTGAGCACCGCTGAGGTCGAATACATTGTAACATGTATGGCCTGTTGTGAAGTCACTTGGTTGCGAAAGCTCTTCCGTGAGCTGTTCGAGCATGTGTTAGATGTTACCGTTATCCTTTGTGATAACCAGAGGGGGATTCGTTTGTCATAGAATCCCGTGTTCCATGATCGATCCAAGCATGTTGATGGTTGGTACCACTTTATCCGGGATATGGTACAGCGAGGCACCGTAAGGCTCGATCATATAGGAACTGATGAGCAGGTTGCGGATATTCTCACAAAGCCCCTGGGGAAGGTCAAGTTCCTAACCTTCCGTGAGAATCTTGGTATCGTGGAAGGACCCTATTCTGAGGGTCCTGTTGGACGATGAGCTCTAGGAGCTCTGGGGGGGCTTGGGGATAAGCAACCACAGGGCTAGGCTTGCCAAACCTTGTTGGTGTGCTTTTGCCCCACCGTTGTGATGATTGAGTTGGTTCACCTCTCATTATCTGTGCCTCGTATGCATCCTACCCATTGAGTTTACGGCTCATGGGAAGTACCTCTCATTTGGCCAGTGAGGTGGGAAAAGCTAGAGACTAGTAGCAAAGATTGATGGACGCATCAGAGATTGCCGTACTCTCTATCTAGGATGGCACGGTCCAACCACTTGATCTGGGATCAAGTCTAGTGAGGTTTCGGACCTCCTATTGACTTCGGGTCAAATAAACCAACTTCGGGTTGGTATGAGACTCTTTGTGAGTCCTATAGAGGTTTCGGACCACTAGGCTGAATCTGTCAGCCGGGAATGATGTCTTTGTGACTGACCCACTTTTGTTCTGAAATAAAGAAGCTAGCAAAGCAAGTTACGGAGGGATGACGCACGATGTTTGGATTGCACAGGTGGATGGAGTTCTCCCTAGTTGAGAGGGAGTATTAATTTTGGACAACTAGGTCCAAACTCCATGTTGTGATGCTTAGATGAAGATACCAATATTTTTATTGGGTTCCTCTTTTGGAGAGGTGCAAGATCGATCTAAAGATCATCTTGATTTGATGAGCAAAACATTTATGTTGAATTTATTTTTAATCTATTCAAAATACGTGCAAGTCGGCCTTAAGGTTTTATGCCCCAGTAGATGTGTCACACACCCTCAATGATGGATATAAATAAGGTTAACGTTGGAGGACATTTCACTCATCTCATCCTCACACATTCTCTCTCCCCATTTGATTGGTTTGATCACTTGGAGTCTCTTCTCTCTCCACACGTGGGAAATCTGGCAGCAACACTTTCTGGTTTTCGGTCTAGGGTTTCTGCAGCAAAGTTTGACTAGCATTGACTTTGGTCAACACAAGGTCAAATTGACCCAAAACTCTCCCAAGATCTCGATTTCCCAAATCCACATTTTCTGGCACTATTTCTGAGGCAAAACGTTGACTTTGAATTTTCAGCATTGACCTAGCTGCTGCTGCTGTTTGCGTTGACCATTGACTGACAATGTTGAATTTTGGGTTGACTGTTTGGCTGTCCTAGAGGGTTGTGTGACATTGTTGGTTGGCTGACCATATTGAGACTTTGCTGGTTGAAGCATTCTGTTGACCGCCGTAACGCACCAACGCACTTATATATTTCTGGCTTGTCTTCTGTCCATCTACTGGTATGTTCTATCAACATTTTACTTTATTGTTTATGTGATTGCTGTCTAATATTGAAGAGAAAGTAAAGTTGCATCAAGCATAGAACATCTACATAAATTTACAGATTTTAATATTTCCTAAGTTTAAATTTAGGAATATGATTAATTAAAGGATATTAATTAAGTTAGGTGTGAATATTCTAGAAAAAGGCATGGATTGAGTCTAAGTTAATCTGAGCCATCGATTAAGATCTAATCATGGTCGTTGATGTCTCAACGAGAGATTATAAGAAGAAACTTGATGGGCACTTGGAGAACACACCGAGAGAGAGATCAAACTTGCTGGCAGATCGATTTTCCAGAGTAGCAGCGTTGAGTTGCTGGAGAGAGAGCCAGTGAGCTCATTGCAGTGAGAGAGGGGCAGGGATAATATTTCCAGAGGAAAGTTTTCCAGATCCGGTGAGTGCATAACAGAGAGACAATAGTTCCACAGAGAGGCAGTGCAAAGGCCATGTAGAGGCTATGTAGTGCTTTAGAGGAGATTCGCAATTTTGTAGGGTGACAAAGAAGATTCCGTGCCAAAAGCTTGAGAGAGCTTCCTGAGGCCAAGAGGGTCTAGTTTCCAGACAACAGAAGATCAAAGGCGAGGAGAAAAGGTGCTCCTAGCTGTGTGACGCAAAACTGCATAGGGTGACACAGTCACTGCGCAGAGGCAGCACAGAGCAACTCTTTCAGAGCTAAGGTCAGTGCCAAATCACCTATGGAAGTGAGAATTTTCTCACTAGATTGTTTGTCAGTTATTTCTTTGTATTGGATAGCCAGTTTGGACATCCAAATATTTGTACTCAGATTTGCTACTGCTTAATATTAAAACCCTTAGCTGCTGCACTGGTTTTCCGAAGTTGGGTTTTTCTGGGGACTTAGTCCAAAAATAATTGTGTACTTATGTGTGTGTGCATCTAGTCTTTCCTGCGTTGTATTTATTTTCTGCAGTATTTCTTTGTGAGGGCTGTAGCGTATTGATTTCGATATTTAGCGTAGTACACGATAAGTAATTTGTTCAGTGAAATAACAATTAGAAGAAATCTAATCAATTGCTCTATTAGGATTCCGAGTAACGGAATTTTCACACTTGGATGCAACTATAGTACTTGGCATCAGATAGGGGCAAACATATAGGTTGCTGAGACAACCTATCTGAGGGGATATTGGATACATGATCAATGTCAGTTGCTGAGAGGAAGCAGGTGACGAGGAAGAGTGATTCTTCAAGTACTTCCAGGTGCCTCAGTTGGTATGATATGACATTGATGGATGCTCAAGAGTAGGATCCTTAGAGCATGGTTGGATGTGACAGGTTCTTAGCTCAGGTTTCAAATTAGGTAGCAAAACAGGCTTCAATGTTAGAGCCTAGAGGGAGCAACTATAGATACTTATATGGGTTTGGAGATAGATTCAACTGGAGGAGGTTCTTCCAGAAGTACTTCCCTTGCTAAGAGGGAGTGTTGAGCTTTGTATCTCGGAAGGTACTTCTAGTCTCGCGTCTTGACTAGAAGGACCTTGACTTTCCCGAGTAGGAGCTTGCATTCCACATGTAGTGTGTGCAAGTGAGTTGCACGCATGTTGATGTGATGTGCATGTAAGGCAAGCTACATTTATGACTTGTTCTTGAGTTAGAGTAGAGAAAGCTAAAGATAAGATAGTTAACTAAAGTAATGTCACTTATCTTCAGTTAATTTGACGAGCTAATTTTGGTTGTCAATCTTAGCTTAGGAAAGTTATAAATTGAGCCTAATGTGAGGTGCTTAAACACAACAAAAGCACAAGATAGAGAGAGGATTCTCAGTGAGCGTGTGCTGATTCCAAGAGAGTGTGGTGAAGCTGTGATTAGTTTTGTATTTTTTCAGTTAGGTCATTACCCAGGACGAGAGCCCAAGTAAGTTCCGTGATTAATTTATTAATAAATAAATGTTGATTCGACATAAATATGTTTATGTGTATGTGATTCAGATCAAGTAATTTTTGCTTCTTCTAAATATTTTGGTTAGGAACATAGTTGTGTATTCATTCAATTAATAATTTTTGGGGACCGAATACCAGGTGCTGGGTTCGGGAAATTCTAACACACAATGGTGTTTAAGAATGTTACAATAGATATAGGTACCCCTGCTGAAAGAGGGGTAGCATGGGCCTTTCCTTTTATTTAAGGTCACCGCTCTTCAAATAAAGATATATTGGGTTTTGTATGCATAAGTGGAGTTTGTCCAAGTCGATATACTTCTCTCTTTTTTGAGCGAGTCCTGTGTCCTTCCATTTTGCAGTGATAGGGTCTGGTTGTTCTTCTCATCTTGCTTTCCCTCAACTTGTATCAATTCTATTTTCACTGAGCAAGTCCTGTACTTCAACAATTGAAGTTTTCCAGCTTCTCAGATTGCTCCTCACGGTGCTCAATAGCTTATCATTTACCAGGATACACTTCGGGGTTTTTTTTTGTTTGCTAGGAACTTTTTCTTTGCTGCACTTGGACATCTTTCTTATTGTAGTTTTTGATCTTGATTGAAGGCTTTTGCAAGGTCCTTAGAGTTCTCTTGCAGTTGTATACCCTAACTTCTTATTTGCTCAACAAATTAGCAGTAGAATATGTCTCTTTCTTTAATTCAAATTATGTCAGTGGCAATATTTGTGCTTATTTATTAACATTTTACTTTCCTGATTATTTTGGACAGATACGCCAGGTTACAATAACAATTCGGTAAGAATTTTCATGCCAATATTCTTTTTTTCTGCATTATAAGTATTTTATACTAAATAGATTTTGTTTGCATTAAGAGGTAATTTGTATTAATCTCAGCTACATTTTGAAATATAACTCTAGAAAATTGTGGACAAATTTTGTGGCTTTGGAAAATTGCATGTGATTCAATGATTGATACAGAAGTCAACAATTATATCATTGCTTTTGAATATTATGTAATAAAATTTGTCAGGTAGTGTACTTGAAAGTGCAATGCATGTATGCAATTTTTTGAGCAGAGGAAATGCGCACACAAGTTGAATAAAATGAAAATAAATAAGTTGGACAAAGTATTAAAAACTATAATGCTTTTCATTTATTTGAGATTGTTTCCAGCATCAGATCAATACTGCTTTAGATCTAGTAGGTTATCCCTAAAAAGTATATACAGAAGTCAACAATTATATCATTGCTCTTGAATATTACATAATACACTTTGTGTCACGTAGTGTGCAAGTGCAATGCATGTATGCAATTTTTGGGCCAGAGGAAATGGTTACAAAAGTTGAATAATATGAAAATAAATAAGCTGGACAAAGTATTAGAGTTTATAATGCATTTTATTCAATTGGGATTGCTTCCAGCAACAGCTCAATACTGCTTTAGATCTTGTACGTTATCCCTAAATAGTATATACAGAAGTCAACAATTATATCGTTGTTTTTGAATATTACATAATACACTTTGTGTCATGTAGTGTGCTTGAAAGTGCAATGCATGTATGCAATTTTTGGGCAAAGGAAATGGGTAAAAAAGTTGAAAAATATGAAACAAAATAAGCTGGACAAAGTATTAGAATCTAGAATGCATTTCATCCATTTTGGATTGCTTCCGTCATCAGCTCAATACAGCTTTAGATCTCGTAGGTAATCCCCAAAAAATATATCTTGAAATCAAGAACATACAGAACAAATAAATAACTAAAATAAACTGGGCCAATCTACTGCATGCCATTTTTTCTTTTTAGGTGGCTCAATGAACTTCTATTTTGATTTCTGTTTAATGTGTTCATCCATATATAGGCCCTTTCTAGGTCTTCCTTTCACAGCCATCCATACATATTACATATATGTCCTTGGCTTGTCATTATTATTGCATACCATAAGGGTTGCTCTCTAAATAGGACATATACCA
Organism: Pinus albicaulis; assembly: GCA_034641835.2. Classification (NCBI taxonomy): domain Eukaryota; kingdom Viridiplantae; phylum Streptophyta; class Pinopsida; order Pinales; family Pinaceae; genus Pinus; species Pinus albicaulis. The sequence goes on along the minus strand of CM076572.1, from coordinate 198,014,219 downwards.
GTACAACATTGAGAGCAACAAGCTATATCTACTGAATATATTGACTGGAAGAAAAAATTAAAAATACCTTCAAATACACATTTGTAAGTTTTGTCTCACGTGTAAGTTTAAAATCAAGTTTTGGCAAAAGGCATGTTATGGATGATTTTAATTGCTTTGCACCGAACTCTTCAACAATAACAAACCAAATTGTTTTAAATATGCAGTTTTCAATCTCTGTGTCACCGATCTGTTTTGCATCCAGAATTGGTTTGGCTCAGTCAGCTTAGTATATTACAATGTGTTTCAGGCTTCTTATATTGATTTATAGGCCGACAAATTTATATAGATCATTTTAAATTCCATTGCACCTGTACAACACTATTTGCCTTCATCTATTACCTCTGGGACTGGCTCAGCCTTGTCAGCTGAAGTATATTGCTATGGATCTCAGGCATCAACCATTGATTTAAGCTGTCTAAGGTTTTTGCAGTATGCTCTGTCATTCACTTCCATGATTCTTTTTTATGCATAACATGTTTTCCAATTTTGCAAGGCACCTTCAATTACATTATATTTAGTCTTAGGTGTTACAACAAAACCTAGCTCCCCCTCATGATGTAAAGTCCTAAGCATCAAGGGGCTAGTTTAATGCACTTAAGAAGACTACGCAGTGTCACCACAATAGCTCTTCCTCACACTTCTGGTTGGCTCTTTTTCCAACTGAAGGGGGTTTTCCTAAAGATAAGATTGCTAAAGCTATAGAGTGGCGGCATGAGGTGTTTTAATGAAGAGTAAGCCTGACTAAAATGTATGGTAGTAGTATAATGGAAAATAAGTGGTGTAAGAAAGGAGAATGTAGTGTTGAATTTTGTAGCTATGGTCTGTCTTCATAATTATTATTTTAGTCATTGATGTATTTGTAAAGCATGTTCTTCATGCAATTGTCAAAAGATAAAATTCTGAGGCATGTTCTTCATGTCCTTTTTAAAAGAAGAAAATTTGAATTTTTGAAAATTAATTTTTGGCTCCAAAGAATCCAGGTCGGCCCTCCTGCTAGTCAAGTTGGCCCCAATCTAAGAGGCACCCATTCGGCCCAGCAAAAGACTATATAAAGCAGTCGACCTACTTCTCCAAGGTGCAATTCGGATCATCTATCTATCTATATTCTTCTGTTCATCTAGCGAAAGAATCAAGGAAGAAGGAAGGACGAAGTTAGCCCAAAGAAGAAGCTCTCTCTCTCTAGATGTGTGAGCTTCTCCCTGCTGCAATCCTAGCACATGTGGATCAGAAGGACTGAACTTTTGTGAGGTATGAAAGGCTGCAAGACTGAAATTTCTGAGGCCACACTGAAGGACCGAATTCTTGAGATGGTGCAGGACCGAATTCTTGAGATGGTATAGGATCAAACCTCTGAGGAAAGGCAGCAGATCAGATCAAGATTGTTGGGCAGACTTATGACTTGACTAGGAGGGAGTGGACCAGGGTTGACCAAACATTATTAATGACTAGATGATCTAGGTGTGTCTCTGATCCAGGTGGATATTAGTGGCCACTCGCCGATTCCACTTGGGGCCCCACTATTGTTTCTTTCAGTTTTTCCAGTTTCCTTAATTGTAGCACAATTTACTATTTTTAGCAGTTTTTCGGGTCCTGAACTTCCGGAGCCGTTTTGAGGCCTTAAGCGGTTTTTTTTTGGAAAAGTCGGGAGCAACATGGAAGTTCATTTGATGTTGCTCACATCAAAAGTTGTAGTCCTCAGATAGATCTTTATAACAAGGTATTGTGCGCATCAAACAGAGATCGTATGCCAAAGTTACGTCCCTGGGAAGATTGATGTACCAATTTACCCAAACGGGGCCCATAGTTTGGCGCTTCATCTCCTAGGGTTAGGTTTTTGGGTGTTTAGAGTTATCCATTGTTTCTCAATAATAAATAGACCCTCGAGCCTCATTGTAACACAATTCAGAGGCCTGTAGCCGCCACATCTCTTCTCAGAGATAAGCTACCAACGCCCTAGCTAGTTTATTTCCATTCTGTCTGTAAGCATATTTCAGTTATTTGTTATTAATGAAATGAAGTTTTATTTCTGCTGCATCTTTGCTTTTATGTATATTTTTGTATTTCATTGTGTTCCTGCATAAATTCGGATCAGTGGTATCAGAGTGGTCTGCTCTTTCTCTATCCTTATTTGCATGTCTCCAACGAGATTGGGGTATAAGGAGTTAGGGCTTGATCTGGTTGGACCTTTGCAAGATCAGCCTCGCAAACCCTGACGACGGACCATGGGGGAAGAAAAAAAAGATGAGGGAGCAAGAGATCCTATCAAAATATTGCTCGAGGAGGTCCTCAAGAAAAAAAGGAACGCGATGATGGATAATTTTGCCCAGATCCTTCAACGACTGCCCACCAGCGGTGCATCTACATCTAGCAGTCACTATGGAGGCACCATTCCTTTTAAGGTACAAGTAAACTTTGACATTCCCATATTTGAGGGCCAAATAGATGTAGACACCGTTGATAAATGGTTGAATTTATTAGAAGGATATTTTTCGGTTCATGACTTTTTCGACCGGGAGAATATTATTTTTGCACTCCTCAAAGTCGTCCCCCATGTCAAGGACTGGTGGGAAACCTACTTTGAGAAAAAGGACGAGGGGGAACCCTCTCTGTTCTCGGTCGTACCCACTTGGAATTCTTTCCGAGACGCCATCAAGGAACAATATTACCCCGTGGGCAGCTATGAGGATAGGTACATACAATGGACTATGCTGTAGCAACAAAGGGATCAAGGTGTACAGTAGCTGGCGAATCTGTTCTATACCCTGCGCACAAAGTTGGGTATCAAAGATTCAGAGAAACATTTGGTGCTGAAGTATCGCAGTTGTCTGCACAAATACATTCAGGAGGAAATGGAGTTCCTCGACATCTCCTCTCTTGGTACGACATACTGGTATGCTGCTAAGATTGAGCAGAAATTCCAACATAAGAAGCAAGACTTTGGATCTGCGAATCAAAAGCAAGGGAAAGGTGCCCCCAAACCGTAGAACAAAGGACAAAGCCAAGGCATGGCGGTCAAGGACAACTTGCCAAATCCACAAGAAAAGAACAACGCCACGAAGCCAAAGCAGGACACGGGAAAGTGGTGTGAGTTCCATAAGAGCTCCACTCACAACACAAGTGAGTGTCGGGCCAAGCAGTCACTGGAGGCCGAGATGAAGGCTTTTGAATCAGATGCATGCTCTGACTCTGAATCAGAACCCGACAAGGGGAATGACAAAGGCAAGCATATTATCGATGCAGAGCCCAACGCCACCGTTGCCACTTTTGAGATTTTGAGGTGTTGGGGTAGCATCAGATGTGCTCTAGCTCCCAAAATTTGTGGAGGGACTAGAGTATGAGATCTCCAAGACCCAGAAAGCGATTTAAGAAATTCCATCCTGTTTAAGAGATATTTAATTAATTAATATTTATAATTAAGGACCCTAAGTCTAACTTAGGAAAATTAAAAGATTAAAGTTAATTAAATTAAACATGTGATGAAAATGACTTAAGTTACATGGATCAAGCTTGCTTTTAATCTTAGCCGTCGATAAGAGATTAGATCACGACTGTTGGTTTCCCAACGAGAAAAGTATAAAGGAAAGGCTTGGGGTCAGTTGGAGAAAACACGCAGTGGTAGAGCACTGAGACTAAGCTGGAATTCTAGGGCATGGTTTGCTAAGAATTTTCAGAAGTGTTTCAGCTGCAGTGAGGGGTAGTATTGGCAAGGGATGGTTTGATCGCAGGCCAAGAGTGCAACAAGAGGCAAAGAAGCAGCAGTTTGAGCAGCACAGAGAGGGCAGCAGCTACGCAAAGCAGCCACAGCCTAGCAAGGGCAGCACAGAGGCTTCAGGGGCTACGCAGGGCTGACGCAGACCTAGAAAGGGTAGCGTAAAGGCAGCAGGAGGCTAGCAGGGCTTACGCAGGCCTATCCAGGGTAGCGCAGGGGCTGCGTAACCCAATCTGGGGTGACGCAGGCCCTTCCTGAGCAGCACAGGGGATGACGCAAGCTATCAGATTTGACACAGAGGGCTTCAGAGCAGCGCTGGGGTTTCTGAAGACTGAAAAGGGTTGAGTTCTGTAAATCCCATTTGAGGGTGTGAATCAGTCAGTTTTTCTGTCTCCAGAACAAAGGTATAGCTGCAATTTTATTTCTCTGTTGAGTTAACTAGTTGGTGCCCAAATTTGGTGTACTTAGAATCTACTTAATAATAAAACCCTCTAGCAGCCAGAAGATCGGTTTTCCTGCATTGGATTTTTCCAGGGATAGTTGTCCAGAAAATCCATGTGTCACTTTGTCATTGTGCATGTATTCAGTTTAGATCTGTATGTATAGGTTGTTGATGTATTTACTTCGATATTAATGCTGAATATTTCACATTAATAACTTAATGTAAGTAGGAGAAGTAAATTTGAAAATTAACAGTAGGGTTTCTGTTTGAGATATTCAGAAATTTTCATAGCCACCACGAAGATCCAGAAGGAGGAACCGGAAGATCCAGAGGAGGAGGTGCGTCTCTTCCACTCCCAGATGTGGGTAAAGGGTTCCCCGCTACAGTTCATTGTCGACAGTGGGAGCCAAAATAACCTTATTTTAGCAGAGGTCGTGAAACGGTTGGGCTTGCCGACCACAACACACCCACATCCGTACACCATCGGGTGGCTTCACCAGGGACGGGATCTCTGCGTCAGCCAACAGTGCCGCCTTCCCTACAACATCAAGCCCTTCACAAATGAGGTATTATGTGACATTGCTCCTCTTGATGTTTTTGATGTATTATTAGGCCAACCATACTTGTGGAAGCGATATGCTGTGTATGAGTCCCGACCTCGCGCTACTATTGTTACTTTGGTCAATAAGTTGTACAGGATACCAGAGGTAACACCGCCTGCTGCTATCTCTTTGGTTATTGCAAAACAATGTAGTAAGCCCATTTCCAAAACCAAGAAATTTGTTTTCCTAATGATCCGCCCTCAGGGCAAGAAGAAGACTATGGCCACGACCTCTAGACAGGGCTCCTTTGCACGACAACAAATGAACAAGGTTGTGGAGGAGTACAAGGACATCTTCACCTCACCTGCAGGGGTGCCTCTGCACTGTCAGGTCAAGCACCCCATCGATTTGACCCTAGGTGCACCACTACGCAATGGACCTATCTATCGGTGCTTTGTTATGGAGAACGATGAAATCAAGAGGCAGATTCAGGAGCTACTGCCGAAAGGTCACATCCAGCCGAGTTCATCGCCCTGTGGGAGCCCGATCGTGTTGGTGCAGAAGAAGGATGGGACTTGGAGACTTTGTATTTACTATCGGGCGCTGAACAAGATGACTATCCGGAATAAGTACCCGATCCCACAGATCAATGAACTTCTGGACCAACTCAAAGGCGTGAAATATTTCAGCAACATCGACTTGAAGTCCGGGTATCACTAGGTACCAATTGAACCTTCCGATGTGTGGAAGACTGCCTTCAAATCCAAGGAAGGCCTTTTCAAATGGCTGGTCATGCCTTTCGGGTTGACAAAAGCTCCCGCAACGTTCACGAGGCTGATGGACGACATCCTGCGGCCATTTACCAACTCATTTGTAGTAGTGTACTTGGATGACATCTTGATCTTTAGCCAGACTTGGGAAGAGGACCTCCACCACATCCGATAGGTCCTCTAAGCACTGCGGCAACACAAGTGTGCCAATTTGGAGAAGTGCACTTTTGGCATGACCAAGGTTCAGTATCTGCGATACATTATTGATGAGCGGGGTGTACATGTGGATCCAACCAAGATCTAAGTCATTCGAGATTGGCCAACCCCAACCACTCTAATAGAGATTCGCATCTCTCTGGGTCTTGCTAATTTGTACCGTAGGTTTTTGTTGGGATTCTCTCATATCACTTGGCCTTTGAGTCAAGTCACTAAGGGAGGAGCAAAAACAAAATTATTTTGGTCGGAATATCAATAGAAGGCATTCGTACAATAATCAATTGAAACATCACCTCTGCTCTGCCCCAGTGCCCACATTACCAGACTTGCAACAACCATTTGAGATCGACACAAATGCCTCTGACTATGCTATTGGGGCAGTTCTTACTCAATAGGAGCATCCAGTGGCATATCACAGTGGGACACTGTCCGACACAGTCTGCAAGTATCCCACTTATGACAAAGAAATGTATTCCATTGTGTAGGATTGCTGACAATGGAAGCATTACATTTTGGGGAAGGAAACGGTCATCCACACAGACCACCGACCCTTATAGTTCATACAGACGCAATGGAAGTTGCAGAACGATCGCCATCAGAAGTGGTCCACATATCTGCAACAGTTTCATTTGAAAATCAAGTACAAGGGCAACAACAATAATGTTGTAGACTGCCTCAGCTGAGCATCGATCATGGCGCTAATGACCGTTCTCAACTCTTGTGGGCACGAGACTTTTGATTGGCCGCTTCTCTACAAGAGCGATTCGGAATTCAGCCACACATACAAGACACTCTTGGAGGGTACACAAGTTCCAAATTTTCACTTCCAGGATGCACTGCTATGGCACCTTTCCCCATGTCGTCACGGTTCGGGTTTGAATTCGGGTTCGGCAACGATTAAGTTCGATTCGGGTTCGAATTTTCCGATGAGGTTCGTAATGAGGTTCGACATTAGGTTCGACTATACATATTTTTCAATAAATATAAAAATATATGGCATAAATTAATTAAAAATCAAAATCAATTAATAAATTATAAAACTATGAATAAAAATTTTGATTACTAAACACACATGAATAACTTAATCATAGCATGCTCTAATTATATCAATGACATTAGTTAAAACTTAAATGTAAACATACATGATACACCATAGTAGTTTGGATATACAAAAATGAATCACATAATTTTCATAATCAAAACATAATTAGAATCACATAATCAAAACATAATTAGAATTTAAGCATACGAATTACAATTTACAATAAAGCTATATTTCAAAACCATGGAGAACATCTTCAAATTTCAAAATTTTAAAAAGGAGTTTATAATGTCAAAGTAGCTATAATCCATAAAATTCTTCTACAAAATTCAAAAACATAGATTATCTATCATTTTGGCCTACTTGCAAGTTTCAAGTTGCAACATCATAAAGCTCTAAATTTCTAAATCATCATAAGCAAATGGCCTAGTAAAGCCACTAGAAGAGTGATCATCAAAGTCATCATTTGACTCATCTAGTGAGTCATCATCAATGCTAATATCATCTTCTTCTGGTATGGACTCAAACAACGACTGAGAGGAACTAGATACATCTTTGACCACACTACTCAAGGCCAACTTCAAATTGCTACGAACATAAACAAGGTCTTCCAACCTTGTAGACAATAATTTGTTTCTTTTCTTGGACTGAATATGGTTAAAGTTGCTCCAGTTCCTTTCACAAGCAGAAGCACTTGATCCCTGGCTTAAAACACGAATTGCAAAACATTGCAATTCAAGAGTCTCTGATCCATAAAACTGCCACCATCTCCCTGGCGAAACATTAGGCCTATCCTGTACAGCATTAGTACTTGCAAACATTCCCTCCTCCAACCTGTATGCCCGAAGCTGCTCTCTAATTCTCCTGGATTCTTCTAAATCTGGGACCAACCGTTCAATTGCTTCATAAAGGCCATTCATGACCTCTGCATCATTTGTTCTTTCTATCCCAAAGAGTTTAGGATCCAAATAACAAGCCGTTGCATGCAAAGGGCTATGCAACATCTTCCATCTTTCATCAATCACCTCCCATATTTCAATGTATTCATTTTCCTCATTGTTAAAAGATTTTGCAATGGATTCCTTAGCACGATCCATGCCTTCATAAACAAATCCCATGGAAGGGGTATCGCTATCAACCATGCGGAGTATATCAACAATTGGTTCACATACTTTTAAGACCTTTAGAGCATTGTCCCAAAAATTATTTCCTAAAATCACCTGTTCCAACTCCTTTCCTTTAGCTTCCTTTGAAAGGGCAGAGTTTTCCCAGTCATTGTGGGAAAAAATACCTCTTATACTTGATTTTTCTTCAACTAGCCTTTTGACAGTGATATAATATGTAGCAAATCTAGTTTCACAAGGCCTTAGCAGCTCTCTAGATGCTTTACTCCTGTACAAACTCAAAGTGAGTTGATGGTTGAATATGAAGTGCGCAATTTGTTTCCCCTTCCGAACTGTTTCATTAATCCATGGAAACTTGGCCAAGTCATGCAACAATAAGTCAAGGCAATGAGCAGCACAAGGTGTCCAATATATTTTTATGTATTTTTCCATGATCAACTTTCCAGCTCCAACACAATTTGAAGCACTATCAGTGACAACTTGGACCACGTTTTCTTCTCCAACTTCAAGAATAGCTTCCTCTAAAATCTTGAAAATGTATTCAGAGATCTTTTTATTCCCTGATGCATCAACTACCTTCAAAAAAAGCACTCATCTAGGGGAATGAACCAACACATTAATTAGAGGTCTATGATTCATATCTGACCAACCATCTGATAAAATTGTGCACCCTGTTTCCCTCCAAGAGTCTTTGATATTTTGCAATCTACTTGTCACCCTTTCTTTTGACCTCTTCAAAAGAGTGGTCCTTATTGTCTCAGAACTGGGAGGGACATAACCTTTACCAAAATTCGCAATCATCTTACATGCATTGAGGAAATAAGGACTTCTTGCCACATTAAATGGAATGGCAGATTCAAAGAACATATCAGCTACTGCATCATCAACATATTGCTTCTGCTTGGGCTTCCAAAGAGAATTTAATGTTGTTGTCTCACCAGATTTACTGCTCTTTGGCTGAGATGAACTTCCAATGCCAACCATGCTCGAGGAGAGTGAGGAGAATGAGCCATAATTCATTTCAATTTCTGTTTGAATACGCTGCCTTTTCTTTTCTTTCACCTACTTGGCATTCTTCAGTTTATCATAATCTCTTTGAAGTATCTCCTTGAGCTCTGCAGACACATTCTTGCAACCATCAACACCACCTCCTTTACCATTAGAGATAGACAGCAAATGGTCCATCACTCTAGTTAAAGACCCAACAAACTCATCATTGCATAGTTTGCATTTAAGATGTCTCCCACTGGACCCATCCAATTTCTCCACATATTTCCATGCTTCTGCTATTGATTTTGGAGGTGCCATTGCAAGTATTTCTGCAATTTGTTTGCACACTATAATTAAAATTTAAATAAATGAAAAAAATTATAAAATAAAATACAAATAAGCCACAATTTAATACATAAATTAATTTAACATACTCTTACCATTCTAAATTGCTAACTGAATTTTAAATAAATTATAAAACCAATATAAAACATACAAAAAAATTTCTTTTTTTGAAAACATCACTACTCCTCATTCCTTCATCAATTAGAGAATAAGAGCAGATCATCTTGTTCACTCTCTCTAGAAGCTGCAATAACATTATTCTTCAAAACTATAAGGCAATGTGAGTATATTTGCACGCTGGTGGTTTTAGGGAATAATATTTGTGCAGTTTTTAAAATAATTTCTAAAAAACATATAAAAATGGAGAAGGACATGCAGATATATGTCCTTCATAGCAACAGTAAAACGGGAAATATCATGCTTCTTAGTAAGAAAAAACATAAATATTTCCCATTTAAAAAAACAATATTTATCCATTTATGGCAAAATATTAACACATAAATACTTATTAACAAAAAAACAATAATACTAAAAAATAAAATATATTGGTTTTATACAAAGACACGCAGGACAGGCTCATTGGATGTTAAACTGCCAGGCTCAAATGACTTTGGTTCAACCACCACAAAACTCAAAATCACTCTATAGATACTAGTCAGATCCAAAATTCTGAAAATCAGATTCCCAAACTTTGAACTGGATATCTAGTCTTGGAAATGAAAGGGGCAGGTTATGGAGATAATATTTGGTATATGATAAAACTATTCCATGATAGCACTAGATCACTGTCCCTTTTCATAGCATATTACAACATTCTTCAGAAAATTATAAGCTGTAAATTGTTTGCAATATTTATCCACTGTATTCAGGATATTTGAAATTTTATTTCATTAGCTTGAGTTTGACATAGAGTATTTGCATATTCTGTAGAAACTATTACTTTATAAACAATACATATTTTTTAGAATATATTATTTTGAGCAATTCTATATTTTGTTTTCTAAAATTTTTGTATGACATGACAAAATAAAGATGTATTTGAATAGTTGTGGTTGAAACATGTAAAATGTAACAAACAAATCAACAGAATTACTTACAAATTGTTCAACTAAAATGACTTGAGTCGAGACATATAACGTTTATTTAAACTAATGTGAGAAACAAATCAACACAATTACTTACAAAGTGTTCAACTAAAATGAATTAATTTAACATATAAAGTTTATTTATAATCTAATGCTAATTTGATATTAGATTTTTTTAATTTACTTTTGTTAATGAGTATCAATAAATCAGTTTTCAATGTGACAGTTGATTTATTTCCTGCCACACCCATATCTGTTTGACTCAGCCAAAACAACATTAAGCTAACCACTGAAGCAGAAACCTTGAATATGCAATTGGATGACTTGGACGCTGAGCTTAATGAATCCAAGGGAAGGATTGTGGAATAATATCTCTATGTTAATGAGATATTATTTAACTAAAATGGAAAAATTTCTCCATTTGCTCTTACAATGCAAATGTACCTATAATGTTTGTTGTGAAATTGCTGCCATCCATGCTCTAAATGCCTTTAAAGAAGATAATCTTGGGGAGCAAAAAAACAATAGCAGGGATATATGCCTTCAAGATTAAAATTGATGAACAGTTTAAGTTACAAGTGAATAAGTCAACTGTGTTTTTCTCTCAGCGATTGTGAGAAAGAAGTGCTATTCTTCCCACACAGATCAATTTCCTCAAATAACATATTATGCTCTTAATGAGTATATCGTTATATTGGTTCTGGGAAAGTTTCTCTGGTATTTGTATTTCACAAAATATTAAAAAAAAAAAAGAGTTAAGTAACAAGTTAATAATCAGCTAGACGAGAGGTATGTCGGTGCCCCCTTTCTCTGAACGATAGCTATTATCAATCTAGGTAGGAATACAATCTGAAGTAATAACTGTAGTTGATTTCGGGAAGAATATTTTGAATGACTGGTAATTGAGAACGACAGAGGGTACATAAAGATTCGTGGAACGCCATTTACGGTGAACGAAGCACCATTCCACTCACGTAACATCGTAAGCGACAACATAATATGAATGGATAGGCAAGACGTTTTGACAAGTAAACTGTAAGACTCGATTAATTTGACTTGATTCATAGTAAATTTGTCTCATTATATTTAATAGGTAACAAAATTTAAATTACACGGGAAATGCACTCAGAAACTATGTAAGTTAGAAACTAACCTGTAGGCTGTGTAACGTAACAAACACTACGGCAAGTTTGCAAATGGCCGGAATTTGGAAATGTGCAGAATTGCAGATGACTCCAGTCTCCGACGGGCCACGGCAACCCAAACGCATTACGCAGCAGCAGCCACACTCAAATGCAAAATTGCAAACTCAGTGCCGGCAACAGCAAGAGCATACTCGATGGCGGCAAGTTGCAACAGAAAACTCGATTTCAGTTGTGAAAAACAATGATAGCGCAACTTCTTAAATAATGGAAAGGGGGAAAAAAAACTTGGCAGGAATAGCCCATCGTTTTCATCATAGCGATCAAAACCGCTATAAAAAACCACCAACAAAACCCGCCAACGAAAAAACTCTTAAAATTTAGTAAAATCGAATTTTTTGACAAATTTCAAAAAATCCGCCTTTAGGTTCGATGAGGTTCGGCTTAAGGTTCGAAATAATGTTCGATTTGAGGTTCGACATTAGGTTCGCCGAACGTCATCGAACTTGAAAAATTTTATCAGGTTCGCCGAATTTCGAACCTGAAGCTTTAGGTTCATCAACTGCGTGATATAGCCTGGACATCTTGTGTCTATTCAAGAAAGCTGCACAAGATGATTTGGGAAGCGATTACTTCGTGTCACTAGGGCATTTCTTGGCCTAGGAAAACAAAGTGGGCAGACTGGTGTTGACCGAACCTTCGACGGGATGTCGAAGTACATCGAGGATCCTACTGTTGCTTGCTGTTGTTGCCAAACCGATCATCAGGGTGGGGCTTCTCTGCTCTCCGCTGCCCTGCCCCTGGTCGACGCCAGGAGTCCATCCCCATGCTGGATCGTGTCGCGATTTCCTTTCTACAAAGCATGGAAACCACTATGTTTTCATGGTCGTCGATAGATTCTCGAAGATGGGCATTATGGTGGCTTGCAAGAAGAATATCACAGCATAAGCCACTGCTAAACTCTTCTTTGAACGAGTGTGGGTGCACTTTGGGATCCCACAGTCTATCATCTAAGATCGGGACAACAGGTTTCTCAACACATTTTGGTCCAGCCTCTGGTCAATGCTGGACACCAAGCTCACCAAGTCCACATCTTTCCATCCCCAAACTGATGGCCAGACAGAGGTCGTCAACAGGATGATCGTACACATTCTGTGCATGTACAATTCAAAGAATCCACGCACATGGGATGAGAGCCTTCCCTATGTACAACACAGTTATAATCGGGCTGTCCACAGCTCAACCGACCACAACCCCTTTCATATGGGCTTGGGATTCAAGCCACTATGTCCCATTGACATAGCCATTGCATCTGCGGCTACTTAGGCCGATTCGGCTCATGTCCAGTCTAAAGCTGACAAGGCAAACAACTTCATTGAGCACATTCAACACATCCGCCAACAGGTTCGTGACATATTGGACAGAGCCAATGCTAAGTACAAGCAACAACATGATCAACATTAGGTGCCACACAACTTCCAGGTGGGTGACAAAGTGTGGCTACATTTACAGAAGGAGTGCCTCACTGGACCCCACCGCAAACTTTGCCCGCTCCAATATGGGTCGTACACCATCACCAAGGCTGTAGTGGCCAATGCCTTCGAGCTCAGTATTCCACCATTCCTTGGTCTGCACCTAGTGTTCAATGTGGACCGCCTTCGGCCCTACTTCCCACCTTTACTGGACACCTCGGACATTGCAGAACAACTCACATCAACAGAGTTAAACTCACATTGCATGGAACAGGCCACCACGAATCATATCATGGACATGCAAATCAAGAACACTTGCTAGCAGAAGATCCACCTGTATCGAGTTTTCAAAGCTGGCCAACTCCCGCACCAAGGCAAATTGTTCACCAGGGACCAAGTTCAGCAGAAGTTTCCTCATCTCATGAAGGAACTCAACGTAATGGGGACCATTGCTTTCTAAAGGGGGAGGAATGATCCAGGTGGATATTGGTGGCCACCTGCCTATTCCACTTGGGGCCCCACCATTGTTACTTTCAGTTTTTTCAGTTTCCTTAATTATAGCACAATTTACTATTTTTAGCAGTTTTTCGGGTCCTAAACTTTTGAAGTCGTTTTGAGGCCCTAAACAACATTTTTTGGAAAAAACAAGAGTGACATTGAAGTTCTTCCGATGTTGCTCACATCAAAATTTGTAGTCAGATAGATCTTTCTAACAAGCTATTGTGCGCATCAAACAGAGATCATATGCCAAAGTTACGTCCTTGGGAAGATTGATGTACCAATTTACCCAAACGGGCCCCATAGTTTGACGCTTCATCTCCTAGGGTTAGGTTTTTGAATGTTTAGGGTTATCCACTGTTTCTCAATAATAAATAGGCCCTCGAGCCTCATTGTAACACAGTTCAGAGACCTGTAGCCGCCACATCTTTTTTTAGAGATAAGCTACGAGCGCCGTAGCTAGTTTATTTCCATTAAGTCTGTAAGCATATTTCAGTTATTTGTTATTAAGTAAATGAAGTTTTATTTCTGCTACATCTCTGTTTTTATGTGTATTTCTGTATTTCATTGTGTTCCTGCATAAATCTGGATCAGTCCCTTGTTGAATTGAAGTTTCTCTAAGGAAAAGGTTGCTGGGTTTTTCCACGTGGGTTTTCCCAGGGTAAATGTTTGTTTTCTTGTGTGGCTGTCTCTTTATGATCTTACTGGATCATCTAAGCTCATTAAGGATTGCAAGGAAAATTTGGCTACCGAATTTGACATGAAGGATCTGGGGCAGATGCACTATTTTCTTGGTTTAGAGGTCTTTCAACAGAAGGGAGAAATCTTCTTTGGGCAAGGAAGATACACTACAAAGATCTTGAAGAGGTTTCTGATGGAAGACTGTAGATCCATGGCCATGCCGGTGATTACAAACTGGAAGAAGATAGACACAACAGAGGATGATGAAGCTAATCCCACCTTGTATAGGCAGCTCATCGGATCATTGATGTATTTGGTCAACACTAGACCAGACATGTATTATGCAGTGAATACCCTCAGTCAATTCATGGTGGAACCAAGGAGGGCTCACTAGGCAACAACCAAAGATGTTCTTAGATACTTGAAGGGGACAATACAGTATGGATTGAAGTACACCAAGGGCAAGGAGGTCCAGTTGAGTGGGTTTACAGATGCAGATTGGGCTGGAAACACAGTGGATTGGAAAAGCACCTGTGGTTACTGTTTCAGTCTCGGATCAAGAATGACTTCCTGGTGCAGTAGGAAACAGAAGTCCATCACACTGAGCTCAGCCGAGGAAGAATATATGGAAGCAAGCACAACTTTGTGCGAGGTCATATGGCTTCGTAAATTTCTCTTGAACTTACTCAAGAAGAGGATGGAAGCGACCAGAATTATGTGTGATAATCAGAGTTGCATCAAGCTCTCTGAGAATCCTGTGTTTCATGACTGGTCAAAACACATTGAAATTCAGTGCCACTTCATCAGGGACTATGTCCAACAGGGAGCTGTGCAGTTGAGGTACACTCCTACAGGAGAACAGGTGGCAGATATCCTCACCAAGGCTTTGAGTAAGATTAAGTTTATTTACTTCAGAGAAAATATGGGGATGGTCGAGAAACCGTTCCTATAAAGGAATGGGTGGTCTTCAGAAACAGAGGGAGTTGCAGTACAGATGAGGCAGTGGCAGAGTCAGTGTCACAGACAGCAGTACAGAGGGCAACAACGCAGAGTTGAGAGGCAGCAGCCAGGACATCAGCAGCGCAACAGATGTTTCAGAATCAGAGCAGTGCAATGAGTACCATTGCTTGAACACTTTCCTCGCTAAGAGGGAGTGTTCATTTTTGTAGCATTGTGAAGTATTCCAGGTCTCAAATTTTGGGGAGAGGCTTGGACAACAGTATTCCAGAGAACCCATAAATCATTTGTGGAAATCCACTCGGATTTTGTTTTATTAAAATAATTAATTATTTTAATGTGATTCCTAAGTCTAAACTTAGGGAAATAAAATAATTAAAGGGTATTAATAAAGCAGAGTGTGAATCTTCTAGAAAACTAAGATCAAGTCATCTTTTAATCTGAGCCATTAATTAAAGTTATAATCTGGGTCGTTGATTCATCAATGAGAAGACTATAAGAGGAGGCTTGAGGGTCATTTAGAAATCGAGTCGGGCACATTCTCAGTACTTGAAGGAAATCGATTATGAAGTAAGAGAAATCGATTTCAGTGAGTGAGTTTGTTGAGGTAGGGTTGCAGAAGCAGAAGGAGTAGGGAGAGAGAGCAACAGAGTCAGAGAGGAAGAAGGCAGAGGACGAGGAGGAGGCTGCGCTGAGTAGCAGCACTTGCCCTCCACGCAGTCTAGGCAGGGACTGCGTGTTGAGAATTTAGAGTGCTGGAGATTAATACAAATTATCTTCTTGATAATTACTTGTGAGCTTACTTGAGTTACATATGTCTTCTCTTCTTTTAGCTTAGTTAATCTTTCATCAAGTCAATTATAAAAATGCACAAGACAGAGAAGTTAGGCTCCTAGAGCCAGGGCAAAACCTCTCCCTCTTGGAGAGGAAAACCCGCAAAGAATTCTTCTTATAGATCTTCCAATGACAAGTACTATGAACAAGACTTAGACCCTTGACCTAGATATGCTTCCAAGACCTTGATCAAGCTTCTTCAACCTTAATTCTTTTCTTCACCAATTTGCTGAGTTCTGCATCAACATTATAGACCTTGGTCTAAACTTTGCATATGCTTGTAATTGAATTGCTTGAAATGTAGGAAGATAAATCATAGATTTACCTTCCTCACTATTACTGCCTCTCCACCTTATGATCATTGTTTCAACCTTTGCTAATTCTATCTTCAAATCAACAACCCTTAACAATAATATATCAACAAATTATCCTTGCACTACTCTTCTTAAGTCTTCTCCTTAAAACTTAGAGATATCTGCACTGTACCTTACCTACATTAATCCGAAATCATGTTGCATCTATCCACAACAATTCTGTACCTTGTTATCCTCAATCCTGTACTTGACTGTCTGCAAACTGTACTTGACTATCCACAAACTGTACCTTGCTATTCTTCCTGTATTTCACCGTAATCTTCTTCCTGCACCTTTGATTTGGATCCGCACTTTTTACTGTCCTTTATCTGCACTAAATGCTATCCTTTATCCGCACTGTGATCTCAGAGATATCCGCATTCTTGCTTCATAATGACCGCATACCAAATGTATATATATAGGGCACATCTCTTTAAGCAAGCCGACCATACAATTGTGAGTTAGGCTGACTAGTTCATGGTGAATGAGGCCGACTAGATAAGGTTTATTCTAGCGTTGGAGAGGTATTTCTTCACTACGTTTAAGGCTTGTCTTTCATCGTTGCATTGAGGGTTGTTGTGAGCTTCTTTCACAAGGTCTTGGAGCATAAATAACTAGACTAGATCCTTCAAGTATGAGACACTTAATTCTATTTATTCCTAGAAGATAACAACCTAATAGACATCAAGAAGAAGTCTGTCTACATAATAAAATCTTGCTTATGAAACCCATGAAGCAAGTACACCAAAAATACTTTTTATTATCTTTGACTTCTTCTTTACATAAATACATAATTACATAGTCAACATGAAGACCGAACTAGTTACACTTTTCAACACTCCCTCTTAACTAGGGAGGTTTTGATACAGGTACATGGTTACTTTCAAACTGAAGAATCTCATAAGAAGAATCGGATTGGTATTCGCATCTGTATATCATCATATCAACCAGCATTGTCCTAGTGCATGGCCTTGACTAACAACCCAATCTCTCAATGAGACAATGGGCTACAATGCTAGCGAGACACATGACTTATAGACACCATCGTCATTGTCTCTCCAAGGTACATACTCCACCCGGGTGTTCCCAAAGTATGACTTTCTTGGAGAATTCTTCTCTTGGGTAGCTAGCCCTCAAAGAATATCGGTCCCCGACTACTCTTATCTTGAATGCCCTAACACATTCTCAAAAAGTATCGAATGCCAGATGATTACCCATTCCTCCATTCTATCTTCCTAAGTGAAGAGTCCCAGAATGATGTGTCTATCTCTCCCTCTCAACCAGGGAGGACCTATTCCACAAGGGAATGTACTCATTCCTCTACAAGGAATGTACCTAAGCTCATTCTTAGGAATTACCAAGTTTCTTCCAAGTAAGAAACTTATCACCAGACTCCCTCTTAACTAGGGACCTCTAACAATAATGGTGAGACACCTAACTGCTCATGAAGAGTCCCTGTCCTTGATGTCATGGTTTTCGATATTGAGTAATCTTCAACTTTTAGCTTCATAGGGCACAGATCATTCATCACCTTCATTCACAGGTCATGTCAGCTATCAGAAAGTGATTCATCAGACTTCCTTATCTGATCCACTTTTATGTCAGGCTGCTTTCCTTCGAATCATCTCCAAGGATCATACATCCTTTCTCATGATTAGCAGTCTTCAGTGATGATCTTTCACCATGACATCTTCCTGTAGGCATCGACATCCTTTATTCAGATTGACACATCTCCTACTGATATGTTTTTGTCAAGGGTCTTCTTCTTTACCAGACTTCTGTCAGAGTCTACATATCTTCCTATGAGATCTCTTAGTCACATCTTCTTGGCTTCTGGATGATAATTGCCTCTTGACATGGTTGCATTTTATGATCTCTTCCTTTCTGCACATTCTTCATTCTCAGGAACTTGCAAATTTTCAGTTTCTTGTTCATATACAACCACCTCATATTCCATGAGGACATATTATGTTGATTTCATCTGTTAGTTCACCGAGAGATCTTTCTTCATAGATCATACGTCTAAATATGGAAGTTTATTACCTGCAACCATATGACATGACTTCTCAACATCCAATATCAACATGTATGCCTGCATACCTCATACCTATTTCCCTGAGTCATCCTGTAGCAATTTCTCTAGAATGAAGAGCTTCATTCCTTTGGCCTGCTCCATCTATATGTCATCGCATCCAAAATTTTGTTTCCATGATGACCTCTTGATCACTGCTTTACTTTAGTAATGTTATCAGAAAGGTTTTCCAGAAGTTGTTTCACCGAGAGCTCCTTCCATGCTTCTATTGTGATGCTTATTAATGTACATTGCTTCCTATCATACTACTTTACAATCAATCAAAAATCGCTTAGAGAGAAAGATGATCTTAATCATAATAGAGATCTCTTGCTTCCTCTTTCTTAGATCTCTTAGCATCAGGTTCTTCTCTTTCATTAGTGACATGGGCTTTTTCCTTTTTCCTCGTGTCCTTTCCAGATTTAGGACAATCTCTTTTTATAATGTCCAAGTTCATTACATCCAAAGCATCACACGTTGTCCATATTCCTTCTTCCCTTGATAATTTCATTTTGTATAGTTCTTGTCTCAGAGAGATTGCTTCTCTTGCAGTACTCACAGAGAATAGTTCCACCAGTTTCTCATATATTTGTTTTGCAGACTTTAGTTTTGATACATAAGGAATGAGTGAGTCCTTAATGGATTTTATGAGAATCCTCTGGGCTCTAATTTCTCCCTTCATGTACTTGGCATGAGCTGGAGCATCTTCTTTTGGAGGTTGAACAGTAGATCCTTCGATATAGTCCATTACTCCATCTTCAATTAAATTCAAGTCTCTCCTCTTCTTCCATGCACTAAAGTTTGATGACCCAACCAACTTGTTGCTTTCTTTACAATAAGGCATCTTGACAGATAGGGTAATGGATAGTTACTTGAGTAGAGTGGCTTGCAGCTTCCTTGATGATGTTTGAAGATGAAGTCAAGGGTTTCCTTTAAGATAGGAGCTTCTTCAATGCAGGTGTGCTTGAAAACTTCATTATAAAGAATATCTTTAGAAGTTGAGGTTCTCTTCAAAAAATGTCTTGAGTGAAAATCAACCCAAACTTTGATCTCTGCTTTGTTGAGTGTCTTTGTTGACAAGCAACCCTTGTGTTCGACACCTTAGCTCTGACTCCAAGTTGAGAATTTAGAGGGTTGGAGATTAATACAAATTCTCTTCTTGATAATTACTTGTGAGCTTACTTGAGTTACATATGTGAGCTTAGTTAATCTTTCATCAAGTCAATTATCAAAATGCACAAGACAGAGAAGTTAGGCTCCTAGAGCTAGGGCAAACCTCTCTCTCTTGGAGAGGAAAACCCGCAAAGAATTCTTCATATAGATCTTCAATTGACAAGTATCATGACCAAGACTTAGACCCTTGACCTAGATATGCTTCCAAGACCTTGATCTAGCTTCTTCAACCTTAATTCTTTTCTTCACCAATTTGCTTAGTTCTGCATCAACACTATATAGACCTTGGTCTAAACTTTGCATATGCTTGTAATTGAATTGCTTGAACTGTAAGAAGGTAATACTACCTCTCCACCTTATGATCATTGTTTCAACCTTTGCTAATTCTATCTTCAAATCAACAACCCTTAACAATAATATATCAACAAATTATCCTTGCACTACTCTTCTTAAGTCTTCTCCTTAAAACTTAGAGATATCTGCACTGTACCTTACCTACATTAATCCGAAATCATGTTGCATCTATCCACAACAATTCTGTACCTTGTTATCCTCAATCCTGTACTTGACTGTCTGCAAACTGTACTTGACTATCCACAAACTGTACCTTGCTATTCTTCCTGTATTTCACCGTAATCTTCTTCCTACACCTTTGATTTGGATCCACACTTTTTACTGTCCTTTATCCGCACTAAATGCTATCCTTTATCCACACTGTGATCTTAGAGATGTCCGCATTCTTGCTTCCATAATGAATGCATACCAAATGTATATATATAGGGCACATCTCTTTAAGCAATCCGACCATATAGCTGTGAGTTAGGTCGACAGTTCATGGTGAATGAGGCCGACTAGATAAGGTTTATTCTAGCGTTGGAGAGGTATTTCTTCACTGCATTTAAGGCTTGTCTTTCATCGTTGCATTGAGGGATGTTGTGAGCTTCTTCTACAAGGTCTTGGAGCATAAATACCTAGACTAGATCCTTCATGTATGAGACACTTAATTCTATTTATTCCTAGAAGATAACAACCTAATAGACATCAAGAAGAAGTCTATCTACATAATAAAATCTTGCTCATGAAACCCATGAAGCAAGTACACCAAAAATACATTTTATTATCTTTGACTTCTTCTTTACATAAATACATAATTACATAGTCAACATGAAGACCGACCTAGTTACACTTTTCAACATTTGTACGGTCACAAAGGCCATCATATTAAGTGAATTCTTTAGATGTCCAAAAATTCCAAATCGAGTTTATACTTGATTATGATCGTAGAGATTTTTAGCAACATTCTTTTCAACATTTTGAAAGTCATCAAACCTCACAGCCTGTTGGTTTTCCCACATTGGGTTTTTCAGGGTACAATTGCCCAAAAATAACTGTGTTCATATGGTTGTTTCTATTGTGCTATATGTGCTATTTCCATTCTTTTGCTTTTGATTAGAGTAAAGTACTGCAACCGTGTTTATTTCAAAATTTACTGAAGCATCTGTAAATAACTTATCTAATAAGTAGGAGAAATAATTCAATCATTGCAGTAATAATTTTCAGATTGAAAATTTCACAATACTTGCCTTTTATGTTTAAATATAGTAGTAAGTATTCATAAAACTCTTAAATAATAATATATTTTTAATTAATTTCATAACATAACTTGAGAGAAACAATTAATGATTTAGTTTTTATTTATTTTAATTAAATTTACTATATATTTCATCAAATTTATAATATTATATATTTTAATATAGAAGTAAAAACATCTATAAGAGAATTAGATAATTAATTTTTACAATAAAAATATTTTCAAAAATTACCCATAATAAACACAAATTTGTAATGTTAACTATGAGAAAGAAAAAAAATGTTTGCAATTGCATTAAATGACGAAAGGTAATGTATACTTGCTTAATGAATACAATACTCCTTTAATGGGCCTAGCCTATTGACCTACTATTAGGACATGAGACCTTCCTCTTTCCTTGAACGCGCGGAAGTTACGTTACCCTAAAGTTTGACCTCCTCAAAATTTAAAACACAATAGTATTATGAAATTTAGAAATTAAACATCCTAACTGAAATGCTACACAACAATCTCAAACACAAAATTCAAGATTGTTAAAAATATAATTGTGAGGAAATTAGTTGGTGAAAAGTAGAAGATAAGCCAAAATTCGAATGGGTCACATCATGACCATTATCCATTGCTATCGTGGCTTGTATATGTAACCTACAACCACCGTTACGAATGATAAAATAACCATATCAATACGCGCGACCATAAATGATTAATAAACACATAATCACAACACCCAAAGTCTACAAAAAAATTTCAAACCATCGAGAGCACAAATCAAATTTGAAATGCATATAGTTGAGAAGACAATGCCAAACTCAACATACTTAGGCTTACTCATTTTGTGCCTTTATTGAACATGTGTACATTAATCTCTTTTTCAAAAATAATGCCATATTTTTCTTCTTCTCCTTTACATTAATAGAAAAATATCATAATAGTGAAACTGGAATGCTTGACTGACTATCTCTCTTTGTTAATTTCTTGTAATTCTTACGCGATTCGAACAATTTGTGGTTCCCAACAAATTTTATGGTTCTTATGCTATTCAAGAGTTGGTGGTTCACCATCCAATGTCTATAAATGATCACCAACCAAAACTTAGCCAACTGTGCTAGTTTATTTACATTTAACCAGGCCAGAAAGACGATTTTATTTAAACAACTAAATACACCTATCAAAATTTAAATAATTTTTAAAAAAAGTTCTAATGTATTTGTTTTTCCTCGGAATAAAGCATAATTTTGTTATCAGAAGAGAATAAAGTTACATTTTGTTTATACATGTCAAGCATGTATTCGTGTGATAGAAAATGCTACTGTTAATGCTGAGCCTGCCATATATCAGCATGTTGTACAAAAACATCTGAAAAATATCAGCTGTGAGGGAGGCTGTGAAAGTGTCCGTAGAATGTATGTATTTTTGATATATACACAAAATAAATTGTTGATTTTTGGTAGCATCGGATGTGCTCTAAGTCTCAAACTTTGTGGAGAGGCTTAGACACATGCATTACAAATAACCCATAAATCGTTTTGGGAAATTTCACCCAGAAACAATTTTATAAGAAAATTAATTATTTTTAATGAGAAACCTAAGTCTAACTTAAGAAATTAGAATATTTAATCGGTATTAATGTAAACTGTGGGTGAATCTTCTAGATAAAGCAGATCAAGTCTAATATAATCTTAGCCGTTGATTGGAGATCTAATCTCGACTGTTGATTTGTCAACGAAAAGGCTATAAAGGAAGACTTGAGGGCCATTTGTAAATTACACCGAGAGGATTTAGAGATCGAATTTTTCTGATGGAGCGGTGCTCAGATGAAAATCAGATCTAAGTGATTCTTGATTACAGTTGAGGGGCAGAGTAATTCCGGTTGGATATTTTCCTGAGCCGGGAATACACAACAGAGAAGGCATAGAGCATATCAGCAGAGGCATCTCAGTACCACACAGAGGTAGCGTTGCAGCCTTGAGGAGATTCGAAGTTCAATTGAGGATTAGTTAGATCCGGTGCCAGAAAGTTAGGGTGTGAGACCAGAAGAGGCTAGAAGGGCAGATACAGCTAATAGAAGACCAGCAACGCAGAATCCACGCAGAGTGACGCAGAGACTATGTGACGCAGTGGAGGGCTTTCCGTTTGGGGTTTGTTGGTCAGTTAGGCTTCCGGTATCAGTGTGATATTTCTCTCACTAACTCTTTGTCAGTCATATTCTCTGTAGGATCGCCAGAAAGGCATCCTAGATTTGTATTCAGAAAATTACTGCATAATATATAATCCCTCAGATCTACTGCATCGGTGTTCCTGCATTGGGTTTTTCTGGGGACATTTGTCCAAAACTAACGGTGTCCCGTGTTTGCATTATTCTTTCTTGCTCAGTTTCTGTTTTCACAAATATATTCTAATTGGTGAAGGCTGCTTCAGTAACTGCTTCGATATTTTAAGAAGTAATCTTATAATAACTTGTTAAATCAGATTTGCAAGTAGGAGAAGTAGTTCAGTTTGTTGCAGTAGGGATTCCAGATCTAGATCTTGGAATTTTCATACGGTATCAGAGCGTGTGTTGTGAAATAGGAAGAGTAGATCTAGTGCTGAGTTAGAGGCCGAAAAGTTGCAGAAAGTAGCCGTTCGAATTCCTAGAGGGATCGCACAGTCCAGGCTAGGAAGGTTGAAATTTTCGGTAAGGTATCTCTCTGAGTGAGTCGACAGAGAGGTAAAACTTCTAGATCGGAATTTTGCTGAGGTAGAGGGAGTAGCGCACAACTGGTGGGATGCAGTTTTTGCAGGCAAATATTGATTTTGCTGAGTGGAAAGTGTCAGAAGAAGAAGAAGCAACACAGTGAGGGGATTCTCTCTCTCAGGAAGTTCCTTGCTGGGGTATTTCAAATTTTCCAAGATCTGAGCAGCAGCAGATCTATGAGCTCCACAAGGAGTGCGTAAGCCTGTCTAGTGTTGTGCAGAGGGGGAAGAAGAGGAGCAGATTCGACATTTTTTGACGGCCATGGCAGCGCACGGGCTTAGAGATCAGGACCGGTTGGAGGGAGCCTCCAATTACGTGATCTGGAAGGCAAGGATCGCTAGTCTTATAGATGAATATAATCTCAAGCTCTTCGTGCAAAACACAGTAGATGTCCCTACAGATCTAGATAAGTTGAAGCTGTACAAGGTTGATATGGCGAAGGCAAAAAGGATAATCCTTGATGGAGTCAAGGATCACATTATGTCCCATATAGCCGGCAAAGATACTGCCAGGCAGATGTGGGAAGCCTTTGCCACACTATATGAGGGATCTTCCGAGCAGCAGCTAAGGATGGTGCAGATGCGGAAAGGGGAGCACATTGATCCGTTCTTGTTGAGATTTCAGGAGATTCATGACCAACTAGCAGCAGTAGGGTCTACCCCTTCTACAACGATGGTGAGATTGGAATTGCATGCAGTCATTGATGATTGGAAAGTATTTGTTCAGAGCATCCTGGGCAGAGCAACCTTGCCAGGCTGGGTAGAGATGTGGGCTACTCTTCAACAAGAAGAGCTAAGGAGAGACTTGGACAAGTGCAAACTTGATGGCAGCAGTGGCAGTGGATTGAAGGTGAAGCAAGAGGAGGAAGATGCAACCCTTGCATCCAAAGGGCAGCAAGAGCAGTGAAGACGTAAGAAATATGTCTCAAAGATCAAGTGCTTCAAGTGTGGTGAACTTGGTCACTACACTCCCTAGTGTCCTTTGAAGCATAAGGACAAGGACGAGACACATGATCTGAAGGTTGTAACTGCGAAGATCGATGAGGATGAGTACGCCATGAGTGCTCACGCATCTCCAGGAGGGAGATGGGGCGAAATTGAGCTGTAAGTTCACAAGAACTGCAGTTGGGCAGGATCCTAGAGGAGTCCACCTCTAGGATCACAACCTTGCTACGAGTGTCCATAATTAGCAATAGCAGGCTGGAGGAGTTTTTCAGTGGTGCAGAGGAGTGTAGAAACGACGGATGTAGTAGTTAGCAGCGCTAACATCTGAGTAGTGCAGAGCAGAGTTGTAGTAGCGCAGAGGGACGCACTACAGAGCAGTAGCAATGCAGTGCTTCAGAGGGAAAATGCAGGTCTAGCAGCAGTAAAAGTTTCATCATTGAATTTCATCCTGAACACTTGTTTAGATTCATAGATGGTTTTCAGTTGCTTCTCTCAGCAGCTGAGTTGCAACTTGCAATGCAGTGAATTAGCAGTGGCAGTGCTAGCAACAAATGCAACATTTTAGAGGGAGTTGCAGTATAGGTGCAGTGTTGATCGTGGTAGGGTCAGTAGCAGTATAGTGCAACAACAATGCAATGATTGATGGGCAGCATGTTAGACATCATCAACGCAGAGGGAGATGCTTCAGAGTCAGAGCAATGTGCAACATGGTATATTTGTTAAAGAACATTCCTCACTAAGAGGGAATGTTGATTTTTGGTAGCATCAAATGTGCACTAAGTCTCAAACTTTGTGGAGAGGCTTAGACACATGCAGTACAAATAACCCAGAAATCGTTTTGGGAAATTCCACCCAAACAGTTTTATAAGAAAAAATAATTATTTTTAATGAGGACCCTAAGCCTAACTTAGTATATTAAAATAATTAATCAGTGTTAATGTAAACTGTGGGTGAATCTTCTAGATAAAGAAGATCAAGTCTAATATAATCTTAGTCGTTGGTTGGAGATCTAATCTCGACTATTGATTTGTCAACGAGAAGGCTATAAAGGAAGACTTGAGGGTCATTTGTAAATTACATCGAGAGGATCTAGAGATCGAATTTTCCTGACAGAGCAATGCTCAGATTAAAATCAGATCTAAGAGATTCTTGATTGCAGTTGAGAGGAAGAGTAATTCCGGTTGGAGATTTTCCTGAGCCAGGAATACACAACAAAGAAGCTAGAGAGCAGATCAGCAGAGGCAACGTAGCAGCTACGCAGAGGCAACTCAGTCCCATGTAGAAGCAGCGCTGCAGCCTTGAGGAGATCCGAAGTTTAGTTGAGGATGAGTCAGATCCAGTGCCGGAAAGCTGGGGTGTGAGACCGGAAGAGGCCATAAGGGCAGATCCAGCGAGTAGAAGACCAACAACGCAGAAGACACGCAGAGTGACGCAGAGACTACACAGTGATTGCACAACGTAGTGGCGGGCTTGTCGTCAAGCCCTCCGAGGTTTGTTGGTCAGTCGGGCTTCTAGTATAAGTGTGATGTTTCTCTCACTAGCTGTTTGTCCGTCATATTCTCTGGAGGGATAGCCAACAAGGTATCCCAGATTTGCATTCAAAAAATTACTGCATAATATATAAACCCTCAAATCTGTTGCACCGGTTTTCCCGCATTAGGTTTTTTCGGGGACGTTTGTCCAAAAATAATGGTGTCCTGTGTTTGCATTATTCTTTCTTGCTCAGTTTCTATTTCACAAATGTATTTTAATTGGTGAAGGGTGCTTCAGTAACTGCTTCGATATTTTAAGAAGTAATCTTATAATAACTTGTTAAATCAGATTTGCAAGTAGGAGGAGTAGTTCAACTTGTTGTAGTAGGGATTCCAGATCTAGATCTTGGAATTTTCACATATCTATGCAGGACAGTGTGGACAACCCACTATAGCTATATTGATGATGTAGAAAAATCAGAAAAAAAACAAGTGTGCTGAGCATAACTTCCTAGTCAAAGATGTCTTCTTTGATAAAGGCGTGATGGTAGAACTCATGTTCCTCGCCATTGTGGTATTCTGTGATCATCCATGACCCGTGAGCCAATGGAATACCCTCTTTAGAGAGGGTGTCTGTTGTGGTGTTATACTCTCTATAAATATGAAAGGCAGAGAAATATATGAAAATTGATTTTAGACGATTTATATCATTCACCAATGGTTGGATCCTTGAGTTATGACATTTGTGTGTGCTCCTTATCCAATTGATGGTCATATGTGAGTCTCCAAAGATCTGAAGGGAGTGTATGTTCTATTCATGCACACAGATCAAAAGAAGCTTGAGAGCCATGAGTTAGTGCCCTCATCGATTCCATTTTTATGTGGAAGTAGTGGCTATTGTCTGTGTAGAATAGCGCCTCCACCACAAATTTTTGGGTCACCTAGGTTGCCCCGTCGAAAAAATCCCAAGGATTGGTTTTGTCAAATTGAGGAGCATGGGTATTTTTGGTGTGCTGCACTGCCTTTGGCTTTGGTAGGAGATCAAGCATGGTGAGGGTTTGCAGTAGTGGTTTCCGGAAGGATCAGGTGATTGTTAAAGATAGCTTTGTTTCTGAAAGCCATATGCCCCAACATGAGAGGAGGGGGAGGACGACGATGTCTTTGACTTCTTTGTTGTACCATGATTTCCAGGCCCCCATAAGATTCGGTCCAGACCAAGTGCATGCTCGATCTAGTTTGAAATTGAATGTATTTTTAATTTCAAACAAAAATAATAAGTAAACATAAATACCAAATTACAGACTTGCAGTGAAGGCTGAAATTGTTGTTGGGGGTCAAAGTTACTGGAGAAGTTGTTGAAAGGTCAAAATTTGTTGCTGGAAGTTGTGTAAGGAAACTCATTAAGAAGGAAGGATGACTTGGTCTTAGAGGGGTCTTAGTCTTGGGTCCACAAGGTCTTGGAATTCATCATTTGAAGATTCTATAAGAAGAGAAGAATTACTTGTGGATTTTCCTCTCTAGGAGAGGTTTTGGCCTTGACTAGCAGCCTATATCTGGTGTCTATTGTGTTCTATTGATATTCATTTATTTGGCAGTTGTTTCATGACTATAAAACAATAATAATCAAGAAAAGAAGAAACTAATAATAATAAGAACTACAAGTTGAAGAAAGGAATATCACGATCAATTATCAAAGTAGAGAGAAATCACACCAAATCTAGCTGCCCTAGATTTCTCAACATGGTATCAGAGTTAAGGTGACAAGGAAAGGCAACTTGAAGATCATTCAATTGAAAAGGATACATAAGGGTCAAATACAAGAAGAAGAACATCAAGGAGATCTAGCCATCACATCACAAAGATCCTATCATCTTGAAGGAAGAACTCTTGGAAGAAGAAAGGAAGACCTCGAAGACCCTAGGGCCTACCTCCATCTTAAAGAAAGAAGGACTCTACACATTTGAATCACCTTGGGAAATCTCTCACATTCTATATCCAAAGGAAGCAAGCAGATCACTTCATCATCAAAGGAATCAAAGTGATCTCTCTCATATTGAAGAAAGGATCACATCTCAAGCATATTTGAAGAACATCTCCCAAGTAGACATCATCATCAAGGAAGCATCTAGTGGAATACATCATCATCAAGGAGGCATCTTCATTTTTCAAGTAAGTAATTTACATTTATGTCTCAATCTACTAACCAAATGACTACTTTCTGCAAGGAGAACAATAAATTTGTTGGGACATCGAACTACCTTGCATGGAATAAGATAATAGATTTAATTCTTACAGAGAATGAATTTATTGAATATGTCATGGGCTCAATCACCAAACCTTCACAAGGGAAATCTCAAGCACTATCAAAATATATGAAAGGAGAAGTAAGGGCTCAAAGAATCCTCATTTAATCAATCAAGGATTCTCTCATTCCCTGTGTAGCAAAGTTGAAGACATCAAAAGAAATCTAAGACAAGTTGCTGGAATTGTTCTCTGTAAGTACAACAGGAGAAATAATATCTTTAAGAATTGAATTATACAAGATGAAAGTATCAAGGAAAGAAGGGGTAGCCTCATATCTCAAATAATACAAGAGATAGGAGAAACAATGTCAAATCCAGAGATGACCACTCTTGTACTCAATGCACTACCAGATGAATGGGGCAACTTTGTATCAAGTATCTATGGAAAGAAGGAAACTACTCCATTCAGTGATTTATGGTTATTATGTAATATTGAAGAAACCAAATTAAAGGAAAAGAATGACGTTGGATCAAATGAACAAACACAAGCATATGTAGGCATGACAAGGAAGAAAGGGAAGTTTGGAAAGTTTGAGCCTCGAAAAAGATTGCAAAAGAAAATCGGCATGTCTAAGATTCAGTGCTATGAATGTAATGAATATGGACACTTCAAGAGAAATTGTCCCGAACTCAAGAAAGGGAACAAGAAAAGAAAAGAAAGAAGTGAGGCCTATGTGACTGAATAGGAAGAAAAAAAGTCAAAGAAGTGAAATACCTCTACTATTGAAGGTCTTACATACATTCAAGTTTATTTTTCAGTATATAGAAGTTAGAAAGTCATGATAGGAAGCATCACAGTCATGATAAAATGCATCATAACATAAATTAAGATTGCATCATTCTAGAAGCATGAAAGAATAGTTGAAGTGGTAGTTTGTATGGTTAAAGCAAGTCATCTAGCAAGATAAGAAGATAAGAGATCATCACACTCATCATCATTAGAAAGAAGCATTTGCAGAATAAGGATCATCAAGATCCTCTGTAGGAATCCTTGTTATAAGAGTTCCACTCTACCTAGAAGAAGCAAGTGTTACATAGATAGTCTACATTCCTCCTAGTGTGGGATCCACAATTTTAGAAGGATGAAGACATGGTGACAAAAGAAGTGCAACATGTTGAATCTTCAAGGAAGGGAAAGGAAGGTGTTAAAGGAAGTCTAGATGATCACATGAAGGAAGAGGTATGCATATGTTTTGATAGATAGTTGAAGTTATATCATCACTTAGTTGCAGAAAAATTGATTAAAAGGCTCTATCTCATAAACATGATTGAAGAAGAAGGAAACTTTTCATTCTGAATGATACATGAAGGCATAAAATTCAATATGCCTTGAACTTTCTACATGATGACAAGATGAAATCAACATTACATGACCTCATGGAGAATATGAGGTGGTTGGCAACCATTGTTCCTATGATGAAGGAACTATGTATTGAGATTCCGAGGAAGCAGTATATGAAGAAGTTGGAAGAAGAGTTCATAAAGATGTACCTATAGACACTTGAGATGATATGAGTAATCAACATTTGATAACAATTAGAAGGATTAGCTATGACATCTCCATGGAAAAATTATGAAGACCTTGATAAGTATGATGAAGAAGGAGAACGTTAATAATGGATGTCTTAGAGATGGATTCATACTAAGATGTTGATGTTGTAGAAACAAATGATATGACGAAAGGCCATCATGAAGAGGTAATTATATTTTTGAAGATTCATTTTTTGATTTTTGAAAGCAAGCATCTAGTTGGATTGGAATAGAGTTACCAATAGAAGGTTGAGAAGGTTGGCAAGAATTCTGCAACTAGTACATATAAAATTGGATAAGTAATTCTGAAAGGAACATGACTTGGAAAAGGTAGCAGTATGAAAGATAGCCAGATGATGACGAAGGTTACTTTCCAATGAAAAGGAGGAGGACATATCTAGCATGATATGATAAGTGAGAGTGATGTAGAAGATGGTCGAAGCCCTAGGAAGAAGTTATGAAAGAAGAAGGCTCCATGATATAGAAGCTGAAGTATATCCAAGAGCTCTACAAGCAGCTAATAGTATCATGATCTCCACCAAAGAGCAAATAGTTGTGGTTGAAATCAAGTCCCTAGTTAAGAGGGAGCTTGACTATATTCTTTTCATGTAAAGGAATGAGTAAATCCTCCCTAGTTGAGAGGGAGAGATAGACACATCATTCTTGTCTTCACATCATGAAGAAACAATGGAGGATTGAGTAAGCATCTGAGAACCGATACTCTTTGAGGATGAGGTAGGGCATCCAATAGGTAAGGGTAGTCAAAGAGGTAATTTCTTGAGGATGTGTAAATCCAAGACAGAACTGGTCCTAAAAGGACATACCTTGTGAACATCCGGATGGGATATGTGTTGAAGAATGTAACTAGTGTCGGCCTTCATAATTATATTTGAAATGTATTTGTGAAAAGAAAGAAAAAAAATATTATTAAATAAATTTACTTATTAAAGCATGGGTTTCATGCATGGGTCAATTTTTTTCGGTCAAAGCCTCCATTGAAGGCTTCTAGGCTTTATGTCAAGTGTCCTTGTCCATGTCACATTGTAAAAGGCCCTTCTTGGGATTTATTTGTCAAAGAAGAAATTTATTTTATTGTAAAATAAGTAAATTAGGCATCCTCCACCAAGTCGGCCTCAAACTGGACAAGCTGGCCTGAACTCGGGGGCAGAACCACTATATAAAGGCAACAACTCAACCTCATTTGTCACTCACACACAACAAGTTCGATCTGCAACTTCTGGGGCCAGACAAAGTGTGAATTTCAAGGAGGAATAAGAGAAAGGATAGCAAAGGAGGAGGAGGTCTCTCACAAGCATAAGAAGTCAAAATTCTCTCTCTTTTTCCCACACGTGTGAGGTTGTGAAGCTGCTGGAGGGGCCGAAATTATGCAATTGCCAGGGAGGCTGAAATTCTAAAGCTGGTGGTGAAGCTGGGGCCAAAATTTATGGATTGATGCTGGGTTGTAGCTACTAGACAAGAAAAGACTATTGAAGGTTGTTGTATCTCATTGAAAGGATGACTTGGTGGAGGAGGAAGGTCTATTGGTCTAAGGTCTTGGTCCATCTCATTTGAGTCACTAAAGGAAGAGTTCTTGACTGGGTTTACCCCTATATAGGGGTTTTTCCTTGGCTATGTGCCTACATTTGGTGTCCTTGATCTTCGTGTTTTGGTTTTGGTAATTTCTTGATGAAGAAAGATAAAAGAAAAACATAAGAAAGAAAAAGGAAGCTTGACGATATATTGAAGAAAAGGAGAGTGAAGGAAGGTCATCAAAGGAAAAAGGATTATATAAAAAGATAAATCTACTATCTACAAGAACTATGTCAAGCTCAATGAAGGTAGAAAACAAATTAGAATGAGCCTCCAACTACAAAGCCTGGAAAAAGAGGATAGATCTCATCCTCGAGAAGAACAAAGTTTTGGATCTAGTTCTAGGAAAAGTCAAGAAGCCTATAGATGAAGCAGAGAATGCAAAGTTCAGAGAAATTGAAATCTTGGCCATGAACCTAATAGTGGATTGAGTAAAGGACAACCTCATTCCATAAATATCCAACGTAGATTCCGCTCAAGAAATGTATGAGGCCCTATCCAAATTATTCACAATCAAGAACATTGGTCAAATTGCAAGCATCAAGAATGAATTAAGAACTATTAAGATGAGGAAGGATGATACTGTGGCATCCTTCTTTATAGTGATATCTAGAATCAGAGATGAACTTCAAGCAATAGATGAAATTGTACCAAAAAAGGAGCTTGTAAATACTGTTCTTCTAGGTCTACTGAAATCTTGGAGTGCTTTTGCATCATGAATCAATAGTTGAAAGGGTACTCCAACATTTGAACAATTGTGGAATTCATGCAGTCAAGAAGAAGCCAAAATATCGTTAGTAAACAACAAGAAGGAAGATGAAGAAGAGGAAATTTCGAATGCCTATTCCGTTCATCACAAGAAGAAGGGAACCTTCAAGAAGTTCAAAGGACCAAAGAAGAAGGTAGGCCTATCAAAGATTGAATGTTACAATTGTCATAAAATGGGTCATTATAAAAATCAATGTCCGAAGAATCCAAGGAATGGGAAGAGAGAAAGGGAACATGCGAATGTAGCCGATGAAGCTCCACCTAAGAAGAGCAAGACTAAAGAATCAGAAGTCAAGAATTATACTACTGATTCCTCTCTCTTATCCCTTTTAGTCTTCTATTTAAAGTTTTAAATTGTTTTCCTTTATGCTTTGATTTCTAGAACTTGTAGGTCTAAAATGTCTTGTTAGAACACCTTTTATTTTAGTTGTAAGTTTCCCTCAAGATTGGATTAAGAGAGAGCCTCCACCATTTTACCAAAAGATAAGTATTATGTTCTTTGCTTCACCTTTTCATGTTTTGTTTCCTCCTCACATCAAGACTTGTTTGAATTGTATGCTAGTAACCTTTGAGTATATAATTTTTGTTGATTATAAACCTAACTAGGTTTTAATTTTTGATGTCTAAAATCTAAATGCTTCCTTTATAATAATGTGATTATGATAACTTCACACTTCTATATGTTTGTATTTGGTTGTACATTTTTAAAGTTTTGCAGGAACACAATATTCAAATGATGAAGATGTTCGTATAAGCATGATGAAGGAAGCTATGTCGTAAAAAGGGTTAGAGCCATGAAAGTTCTCCGATGGTATAGAAGAAGGAAGTGGTTGACTCCCCAAGTTAAGAGGGATCATGGTTAGAAGAAAAGAATACATCTCCTCAGTTGAGAGGGAGGGCATATTATGATAATCATGATGGATACCCTATAGAAGAAATCATAGAATGAATAGATCTGCAGTATATTGAGAATGTCTTGGTGCTGCTGAAGAAATGAAAGAAGAAAAGATTCCGAATATTTGAATATAAATAACTAAGTGACGTCAAGATGATTAAGAGCCCCGAAGGTTTGTGTTTACTTGTATATGTATATTTGAAAGTTTGCTTCTAATTAGGATTTGTGTTTGAACAACTAAATCTCTCCATGAAGAAGGATGAACAGTTGGGAAGCATGCTTGGACAATTGGATATATCTAGTTAATTAGGGAGAGATGAAGCATCTAATGGCGGATGCTTGAGAGGACATTGGGTCGGCCTATGTGTTGATATCTAGATCCCGAAGAGGGAGGGTGGCGTTGGTCTTGGAGCTCTGACCTTGGATACACACCTAGATCCCTAGGTTGATGGTTATTAAGTAAGCCCGATGGTACCTAGACTGGCTGAAAGCTTTAGTCCGTCTTAGCCCCATCTGGATAGATTACCCTAGTCAGGTATCTAGTCCACAACACTGAGTGTGCTAGAAATCTTCATAATTCATTTTGGAGATCTTCCATGTACCTCTATAAATATAGGTAATTATGAATACCTCCCTAATTAAGAGGGAGTGTTGAAGGTTGTAATTAGTGTTGGTCTTCATAATTATATTTGAAATGTATTTGTCAAAAGAAAAAAAATAAATTTTATTATTAAATAAATTGACTTATCAGAGCATGAGTTTCATGCTTGGGTCAATTTTTTTAAGCCAAAGCCTCCATTGAAGGCTTCTAGGGTTTATGTCAAGTGTCCTTGTCCATGCCACATTATAAAAGACCCTTCTTGGAATTTATTTGTCAAAGAAGAAATTTATTTTATTGTAAAATAAGTCAATTAGGCCTCCTCCACCGATCGGCCTCAAACTGGACAAGTCGGCCTGAACTGGGGAGAAGAACCACTATATAAAGGCAACAACTCGACCCCATTTGTCACTCACACACAACAAGTTCGATATGCAACTTCCGGGGCCAGAAAAAAGTGCGAATTTCAAGGAGGAAGAAGAGAAAAGATAACGAAGGAGAAGGATTTCTCTCACAAGCATAAGAAGTCGAAATTCTCTCTTTTTCCCACACGTGTGGAGTTGTGAAATTGCTGGAGGGGCCGAAATTCTATAGTTGTTAGGGAGGCCGAAATTTTGAAGCTATTGGTGAAGCTGGGGCCGAAATTTCTGGATTGATGCTAAGTTGTAGCTGCTGGACAAGAACAGACTATTGAAGGTTGTTGTATCTCATTGAAAGGCTGACTTGGTGGAGGAGGAAGGTCTGTTGGTCTAGGTTCTTTGTCTATATCATTTGAATCATTGAAGGAAGAGTTCTTGACTGGGTTTTCCACTACATATAGGGGTTTTCTCCTGATTGTGCGCCTACATCCGGTGTCCTTGATCTTCGTGTTTTGGTTTTGGCAATTGCTTGATGAACTAAGATAAAAGAAGAACATAAGAAAGATAATAATAACTAAAGGAAATCACAAGTAATTATCAACT
The DNA here is from genome assembly GCA_034641835.2 of Pinus albicaulis. Classification (NCBI taxonomy): domain Eukaryota; kingdom Viridiplantae; phylum Streptophyta; class Pinopsida; order Pinales; family Pinaceae; genus Pinus; species Pinus albicaulis. The sequence goes on along the minus strand of CM076572.1, from coordinate 197,979,344 downwards.
AGAGAAAATCTTTCTGCCTTTCCCATTTTCCAACAGTATGTGCCTTGAGAGACAATGATGAAGGTGTTTATAAATCATTGTCTCCCTAACATTGCGCTCTAATCTAGTGGAGAGATAGAGCTAGTAGTCAAGGCCTTGCTATATGTTGGTTGATATGATAAATATGCAATGATATAAGATGAGAAGATAGCTTATGAGATGGCTTACCAATTCGACTCTTATGAGTTTCTTAGTATGATAATTTCCAAGTACCATCTATGTATTATTAATACCTCCCTAGTTAAGAGGGAGTGTTGAAATATCTAACTAGGTTAAGTCTTCATAATATTCAATGTACTATTGATTTCATGTATTTGATGTAAAAGAGAAAGAAAATTATTATTTTCATTTTGTAAAGCATGGGGTTTCATGCTCAAGGTCAATTTGTTTTTAGGTCAAGCACCCATTGTGTGCTTCTAGGGTTTTGTCATAGAGTCTAAAATTCAAAGGAGTCATTGTCATATGTAATAGACCCCATTAGGCATCTTGTAAAAAGAATTTATTTAAGTGAATATTGTGTCAAATGTCCCTCCAAGACCAAGTTGGCCTACAAGAGAACAAGTCGGCCTCATGAAGGGTAATTTGACCTCCGAAGAAGCCTATTTATAAGAAGAACTTGGCCTCATTTGAAGCATCATCCAAGCAAGTTCGATCATAAGGAGAAGAACAAGAAAGAAGAGAGAAGAGTAAGTCAAGGACTAGAAGACAACAATAAACAAAATTTTTGGGTCAATCTCTCTCACATGTGCGAAAGGGAAACTAGGGTTTTTGTAGCATCAAGGATGAAATTTCAGATCTCCAAAGAAGGTCGAAATATGTGATCAAAGAGCAAGACACATCATCCATTTGCTACGAAAGAAGCAATCTGAGCGAAGAAGAAAGAAGGTCAAAACTAGCCCCTCTCTCACACGTGCGAAGCTGCAACTGCTACAGGAGGGGCCAAAAATTACACACTTGCAGTGAAGGCTGAAATTGTTGTTGGGGGTCAAAGTTGCTGGAAGGTCAAAATTTGTTGTTGGAAGCTGTGTAAGGAAATCTAATCAATAAGGAAGGTTGACTTGGTCTTGGAGGGGTCTTAGTATTGGGTCTAAAAACATCCTAAACTCATTGGGCATTCATCTCTTGATTTCCCTTGCATCATTGTTTGAAATCTTGTGTTGGCAAGGTAGTTTAAGAGGGTTGCTTTCTAAGTCTTTCCTTGGATTCCTCATTTGTATTTTGTATGCATTTTCCTCTTGCACTCATAAGCATTTTATTTATTGCATTCTAAGTGCTCTCATTTAATTCAAGAAGTAAGTATTGGATTTAATTTGACATATCTAGCTTATTGCTGTCATAAAATTTGAGCACAAGTTGCATAAAGTTTCATAATGTGTTAATGCTCTATTGATAAGCAGAACACAGGAATGGAACCCTTCCATCACCTCACCATCAAAATCAAAGCCGCATTTGTATGAAAATGTGAGGTTGAGGAAGAGTGCTACTGCATGAATGGGTCATTGAAGCATCCTTGTCCACTGACTATCAATCGTATCCCATAACATCATCTGTCTATTAAGCCCAATAGAACCCTTGTCTGCATAATAAACACGAATGGCCTCCTTGGCCCTATCCATGGTCTCATACAAATAAGCCATTGCAGGCTTCTCGCCATCCGCCAATCTCAGAACCCTTATTATAGGTTCACTAATTGAGCACACTTCTTCTACTCCTTGCCAAAATGTGTCACTGTACACCATTTTTGCAATGGCTCTCCCATCTTGTCTCCTATTGTATCTACAATCACGCCAGTCATAAAAAAAATTCATTTGCTTCAACTCAAACTGACATCGAAGCAAAGATTGAAGAGTAATAAAGTTGGTGGCAAAATGTGTGATTGCAAGATGCCGCAACTCCTTGTTTCTAGTGTATCTCCTAATGAGGATAAGAACAAAAGCATGGTCATATATAAACTTGGGGACACTTCTAGCCATATCAATCACCTCCTTGATGAAGGAGAAATTCCCCATATCCTGAAGCAACAAATCGATACAATGTGTTGCACATGGAGTCCCGAAGAAATATGTGGTGCCTTTCCATAAGCATCCTGCCGTCAGACACATAATTAGCTGCATTATCTGTTATGACTTGCACCACATTCTGCACACCAATCTCCCAGACGAACCCATCTAACAACTCACATATCAATGTTGCATCTTTTATATGTGTTGATGCATCTACTGATTTAATAAACATGGTACCTTTAGGACAATGTACCGATAAATTTAGAAGGGTCCTACCCTTCCTATTTGTCCAACCATCAGACATCATTGTGCATCCAGACACCTCCAATGTCTACTTCAACTCCACCAATCTAGAGTTGATGTCCTGCTTCTCTGCTTGAAGGATTGGCCCCCACAAATCCTCATATGTAGCCCTTTTGTACACTGGGCCCACAATTGCAATAACATCACACATTTGTTGCCAAAGTGGATTGGTGTTGGTGATGATGAGAGGTAAGTTGCTCGAGAAAAGACACCTCCCCATAACTCTATCTTCTTCTTGCTTCTCTTTTTTTTAGCAATTGATTTTATGGAAGGTTGTGCTCCATGTTTGGTTCGTGGAATAGAAAATGATGTCCTCCCACTCCCAGTAACATTAGCACTAGCATGTGATGTTGTGGAGCCCCTCCAACTACCCTCAGCCTCAAAGTTGGAAGAAGATATCCCAAAAGATCTACCTGCATGTTCAACCTTGTTTCTTTCTGCCTCTTCTTTCTTTCTGTCTTTTTCATCAATTGCTTCAAGAGCTTTTTGTATAAGCTCCGCACTAGATTCCGAATAAATCCCAACATCATGTCCAGGGAGTCTAGCCAGATTGTATTTCAATCGTGTAAACCCTCCTGTCATCTTGTCCCACACAATTTGCATGCTAGATATGCCTAATTTGTCCCACCATTGGGTTCCCCATACTAGCAAAATGGGTCTAAGGGCTTTGGCATTTTTGTAGTGGATTAATTCAAACCTAGGGCACCAAAAAACAAAAGAAAATGGCATTAAACCCCGTACACAAAAAATAATAGCCACCTCATTTTAAAAAATTGCAATGAAAAATGACAATAAGAGGGTGCATAAGAAAGTAAAAAAACAAAATGAAACTTGTTGTCCGAATATGGAGAAAACCCTTCCATTGGCTCATGAGCATGAAAATCATAGCAAATGGAAAAAAAATAAAGAAGAAAAATGTTGGTAGGAAAAGAGGAAAGCAAGCATAACTCTAAATCTATGAAAAAAATCATTAACATAGGGGTTTTTAAGAACATACTTGTTAACGGAAGAAATGAAGTTTGTCTCACTGTTCCTGAATCTTTGATCCACAATTTTTTTTTGGTTGGTGATGATAATGGTTGTTTGATCCTCAATCCCTCCTTGAAAACCACCACAAATCTCTTCACCTTTGTTCTTCAAGACTAACAAAGTAAAATGAGCAAACAAAAGTAAAAAAAAATGGTTTTGTAGCCGCAACCCAGATTACCTAGCGATATTTTCTGTTGTTGCACGATATTTTTCCGAGACATCACCGATATTTCAGAAATATCACGATATTTTCAAAATGTAAAATATCATGATATTCACTCGACGATATCTCATTTTGTCGAAAATATCGTGATATTTCCGAATATCGGCGATATTATCAACACTAACCAATAATATCATCAAGGGATAATGTCACTAAAATTGAGCAAGGTCACCATTCCTACAAGTCCTCGAGTCAAAAGTCAACCCAAACAATTATCACATAATTGTCAATTTATCACAAAATGAATTAGTGCTTTTGGGCTTCAAAAATTAGCAAACAATGAAATGTTTAAGCATGCCTTTTAGGCATCAATCCATTCCAAACACTAACATATAGTGGAACAAATTAACCACCCATCAGAGGTCCTCTTTGGCATCACACCTATTGAAATGTTTAAACGACATCCATTAGTGAAGTAGATTCTCCACCTATCACAGGTGAAAACACACCAACATCCACTAGAATAAACCAATCACCTGTAATAGGTCCTGTTGACCCCATTTTTGTCAAAAATCCAAGGAAGCAGGATCCAAAGACTTGAAGAAATTTTTTCAAAGTTCAAAGTCATCAGCCAACACATTATATCATTGTAAACCCAATTCCTGCAAGTTGTAATGTAAATGATGCTAGAATGTCTGTTTAATTTTGTAACAACATCTAGGTAAGCCTTTGATTTTGGCGACAAATTTCATCCTAGGAGGTTTTTTAGCCTTACTGAATTATGTGTGTTTCTAAACAAGGATAATCGACAGAGTTTTTCCTCAAGCCTAAACCACAAAAATAGTGTGGAATTCATTGACAAGGTCTTAGGTGAGTCTTAGTGTCATATCGAGTCTTTGTAAAAGTGGTTTGGGATTGGCTAAATTATTTTATTACAGATCGCTTGGTCTATACTAGATCATATTGTGTTGCAAAATTGGGTAATTATTTTGAGGGTCTATAATGTGTTGGAAAGTATAACTAGGTTTGTAATTATGTATTTATGAATGAAGAAGACAAAGATAATAAAATGTATTTTTGTTATGCTTGCTTCATGGGTTTCATGAGCAAGGTTTTTATTATAGGTCAAAAGACTTCTTCTTGATGTCTTTTAGGGATTTGTCATCTTGTCATAAATGTACTAATTAAGAGTCGTGTATATGAAGAGTCAAGTCAATAAAGTATGCCTCAAGACCTTGTTAATTAAGCTTGAAGACATGGTTCATATGGTGTTCAAGATCAACATTGGAATATATCCTCAAGACAACCTTTGAACAGTGGACAAGTTGGCTCATAAACCCCTGATCAAGTTGGTTTCATAACCTATGGATAGGTCGACTTATTTATAGTCAGGATCAACTATTTATAGGAGCATGCGGATTTTAGTTTGACACTGAAAATTCAGACAAGTGTTCTGAGATTTAGTATGAGTTACAGGACTGAAGTAAAGTGCAAGAGAGGAATATTATATCTGCGGTTTCATTAAAAGAATTTTCTTCGGTCAAGTCTGAGATCACTGCAGTCGTGCTTATCTCCAATAAGTGTGAAGTAAGGACTGTGTTCAAGTGTGAAGAAAGGGATAGTGTTGATTGCTGAAATAGGACTGTGGTCAAGTGCGAAGAAGGAGGACTGTGTTTAAAGTGGTTACAGGACAACATTAAGTATAAGATATAATAAATATGCTCAGCAGTATGTTATCATTATAGTATAGGGTGGACTGTTCATTGGAAGGAATCAAGACAAGTATGAAGGCTCAAGGTGTAAAAAGTTCTGAAAGTTACTTTATGAAGAAATCTACTATTAGATCTAGTTATACTTCTCCTACTTAAACAAGTTATTAATGCTGAAATCTTCAGATTAACATCGAAGTAAACACATAACAGACTTTCACTGATTCAGATCTAAAACAGAGAAGTACATGCATAATAGACAAAGTGACTCACAAGATTTTCTGGACAACTGTCCCCGAAAAAACCCAATGCGGGAAAAACCGGTCTTCTGGCTGCTGGAGGGTTTATATTATTAAGTAGTTTTCTGAATACAGCAAATCTGGGCACCACACTGGTTAACTCGATGGAGAAAAAGATAGATCTGCAACTAACCTGTTGTTCTGAAGCCAAAACCTTGACTGATCCACACCCTAAAACGGGATTTATAGGACACAGCCAAATTTTGGCACTAGAAACCCCAACGCTGCCCTTGAAGCCCCTGCGTCAGCCTAGTCAGCCTCTGTGTGCCTCTGTGCTGGCCTGGAGAGAGCTGCGTAACGCGAAAATGGGTGACGCAGACCCTACGCTGCCCTAGAAGGGTCTCTGCGTAACCCTGGAGGGTCCCCTACTCCACAGCGCTACCCCAGAAGGGACTGCGTAGCTGAAGCCGCCTTTGCGCTGCGAAACTGTTGCTGCTGCCTCTGCTTCTCTGCGCTGACTCTGGATGCTGCTTTCCGCCTCTTGCTGATTCTAAGCACTGGGATGAGACCATCCCCTCTGCCTAGAATACCCCTCTCTGTAGCAGAAACACTTCTGAAAATTCTTAGCAAACCTTGCCCTAGAATTTCAGCTTAGTCTCAGTGCTCTGCCTCCGTGTGTGTGTGTTCTCCAAATGACTCCAAGCCTTTCCTTTATACTTTCTCGTTGGGAAACCAACGACCATGACCAGATCTTGAATCGATGGCTCAAATTTAAAGAAAGCTTGATCTGCGTGACTTAAGACAATTCCATCACATGTTTTAATTAATTACCTTTAATAATTTAATTTTCCTAAGTTAGACATAGGGTCCTTTACTAAAATTATTAATTAATTAATTATCTCACAATTATGGATGGAATTTCCCAAATCCCTTTCTGCGCCTTGGAGATCTCATGTACTCTAGTACCTCCACAAATTTTGGGAGCTAGAGCACATCCGATGCTACGCCAACACTCAATAAAACTCAACACTCCCTCTTACCGAGGAATGTGCTCTAGTGCAGCTCTGCTTTACCCCGAAGCTCTCCACTGATCTCTGGTGTGGGTCTCTGCACTGATGCTGGACTTGCTACCCTTCATCACTGTGTTGCTGTTGCCATTCTGTACTACTGCCCATGACGCTGCCACCACCACTGCCACATCTGTACTGCAACTCCCTCTCAATTTGCTGCATTATGCTGCCAATTGTTGCACTGCAACTTCAGTTGTTGAGAGAAACCACTGAATCTCCTGCCCAATATTTGACAGACAAGTCAGTTGGGCTGCATCCTCATCACTGAAGCTCCATTGACTGCTGATTTGTGCTAACATTTGGAGGATGATGCACAGCTACAACTCTGCACTGCGTAAGCAGACTGCACTGCATAAGCAGACTCCCTCAGCACTGCTGAAGTCACATCAACCCCTTGTGCTGAAATCTCTCACGCTGCTGCTGTGTTGCGCTGTCCTCCTGAAGCCTCCACGCTGATGCAACTCTGCTCTGCGTAAACAACTCTGCTCTGCGCTGTTGAAGTCACATCAACCCCTACGCTGCTGCTGCTGCATCTGCACTGCGCTGCTCCGTTCAACATTTAGATCCGTCTCTGCTTCATCCGTGATTCTCTGCACCAACTGCTCCACTTATCGCGCTACTGTCTTAAGGCTCCCATAGTTCGGTGGTGATCCAAGAGATGAGCTTCTCAAGGATCCCGCCACCAGTCTGTAGCTGCTCTACAGATCCATGTCGTCCCACTTTCGTGGTTCATGAGCGCTCATGGCTACATAATCTTCTGACCCATCGTCCGCCACAACAGCCTTGGAAGTAGAAGCTTCCTTGTCCTTCTTCTTATGTGGACAATTGCTGGCGAAATGTCCTAATTTGCCGCATTGAAAACACTTGATCTTGGATAGATCATGCTTCTTCTTACCTTGCTGCCTCTTTGATGCCAAGGTTGCATCGTCTTCATCTTCCTTCTTCACTTTACAGTATCCCGTGCTGTATTGCTTCTTGGTGAATCTGCAGAGTTCTTCTTGACGAAGGATTGCCCACATATTGTCCTAGTCGGGAAGGTCCGGTCTGCCCAAGCCACTTTGGACAAAGGTTTCCCACTCTTCTGTGACCACATTGAGTGCAACCCTTACCATCACGTCATCTTCCACCTTTGCTCCCATGGCTGACAACTAATCTCTGATCGTCTGTAATATGAAGAGGAAGTGCTCTATTTCTTCTCCCTTGGTCATCATGAATGATCGCAACTGATTCTCTAGAAGCATTTTCCTTTGGACGAACGTCCCCTCATATAGGGCTGTTAAGGCCTTCCACATCTCATTAGCTGTATTCTTTTCAGCTATATGTGGAACTATATGGTCCTTAACCCCATCCATTATGAAACGTTTGGCATGTGTCACAGCTTCCTCATGCTTCTTCAGAAGATCAACGTCATTCGGCGTGGCCAGGACCTTTTCTGCATGGTCTCTTAGACCATATGCCTCCATTGTGAAAATTTCCGAATGTTACTATTATGCAGAAATCTATTGTTAGATCTGGTTATGTTCAACCTACTTAATTAAGTTATTAATTGAAGAATTCAGATTAATATCGAAGCAAAACACATAATAGACTTTCACCAATTTAGATCTAGAAAAATTACATGCACACATAGACAAAGTGACACAGTGATTTTCTGTACAAATAGTCCTCGGAAAAATCCAATCCGGGAAAACCGGTCTCTCGCTGCTGGAGGGTTTTATTATTAAGAGTATTTTTGAATACAACAAATATGGGTTCCAGATCTGGAAAACCCAACAGAGAAAATATAGATCTGCAACTCACTGACTGTTTTGAAGCCAAAATATTAACTGATCCACACCCTCAAATGAGATTTACAGGACTCAGTCAAAATTAGGCCCAAAAAACCCTAGCGCTGCCCCTGAATCCCCTGCGTCAGCCTCTGAAGCCCCTGCTTCCCTCAGCGCTAGCCTAGAAAGGGCTGCGTAACCCCAGACTGGGTGACGCAGTCCCTATGCTACCCCTAAGGTTCTCTGCGTAACCTCTGAGGGTTTCCAGCTGCCTTACGCTCCCCTGGGAGTGACTATGCAGCACCTATGTAGTTGAAGCTGCCCATGCATTGCGCAGTTGCTGCCCTCTTGCTGCTGATGCTCTTGCTTCTCTGCGCTGCCTTTCTGAAGTTGCTCTCTGTCTCTTGTTGATTCTAGACACTGGGATCAGATCATCCCCTTTGTCTAAACTCCCCTCTCTGCAGCTGAAACACTTCTGAGAATTCTTAGCAAACCCTGACCTAGAATCTCAGCTTAGCTTCAGTGCTCTGCCTCTGTGTGTCTTTACAAATGACCCCAAGCCTTTCCTTTATACTTTTCTTGTTGGGAAACCAACATCCATGATCAGACCTTGAATCAATGGCTAAGATTAAAAGAAAGCTTGATCTATGTGACTTAAGACAATTTCATCACATATTTAATTTAATTAACTTTAATTATTTAATTTTCCTAAGTTTAGACTTAGGAAATACATTAAAATAATTAATTAATTAAATATCTCCCAAACCAGATGAAATTTCCTAAATCCCTTTCTGGGTATTGTAGATTAAGTGTACTCTAGTCCCTCCACAAAATTTGGGAGCTAGAGCACATCCGATGCTACCCCAAATACACAAAATCTCAACACTCCCTCTTAGCACGGAGTGTGCTTTAGCAATACATCACACCATGTATCACAAGATTTTGGTCACTGGTTTCTGTGTTGTTGATGCTTGGCCTACTGCCACTCAACTTTGCACTGTTGCTGCCATTCTGTACTGCTGCCCATGATGCTGTCACCGCCACTGCCACATCTCTACTGCAACTCCCTCTAAATCTGTTGCATCCGTGCTGCTCATAGCACTGCCACTGCTAACTGCTGCACTGCAACTTCAGTTGTTGAGAGAAACAACTGAATCTCCTGCCTAATATTTGATAGACAAGTCAGTTGGGTTGCAACCTCATCATTGAAGCTCCATCGACTGCTAATCTGTGCTAACATTTGAAGGATGATGCACATCTACAACTCTGCATTGCGTAAGCAGACTCCCTCTGCACTGTTGAAGTCACATCAGCACCTTGAGCTGAAATCTCTCACGCTGTTGATGTACTGCGCTGTCCTCCTGAAGCCTCCATGCTGCTATGGCTTTGCTCTACATAAGTAGCTTTGCTCTGCGCTGCTGAAGTCACATCAACCTCTACGCTGCTGCTGCATCTACATTTCGCTGCTCCTTCTAGCCTTAAGATTTGCCTCTGCTTCATCCGTGATCTATGCACCCACTGCTCCACTTGTCCCGCTACTGTCTTAAGGCTCTCGTAGCCCAGATGTGATCCAAGAGATGAGCTGCTCAAGGATCCCGTCATCTTTCTGTAGCTTCTCTACAAATCCATGTCGCCCCACTTTTGTGGTTCATGAGCACTCATGGCTGCATCATTTTCTGACCCATCATCTGCCACAACAGCCTTGGAAGAAGAAGCTTCCTTGTCCTTTTTATTCTGAGGACAATTGCTTGCAAAATTTCTTAATTCACCACACTGGAAGCACTTGATCTTAGATAGATCCTTCTTCTTCTTTCCCTGCTGCCTCTTTGATGACAAGGCTACATCTTCTTCATCTTCCTTCTTCACTTTGTTCGATCCCGAGCGGTACTGTTTCGTGGTGATTCTGTGGAGTTCTTCTTGACGCGTGATTTCCCACAAGTTGTCCCAGTTTGGGAGGTCTGCTCTGCCCAAGATACTTTGGACAAAGGTTTCCCACTCATCTGTGACTGCATTGAGAGCAGTCCTGACCATCACATCATCTTCCACCTTAGCACCCGTGGCAGTCAACTAGTCTCTGATCGATTGTAATCTGAAGAGGAAATGTTCCATGTCTTCCCCCTTGGTCATCATGAATGACCACATCTGAGTCTCCAACAGCATCTTTCGTTGCACAGATTTTCCCTCATATAGGGATGTTAAGGCCTTCCACATTTCATTAGTTGTTTTCCTCTCAGCTATATGTGGGACAATATGGTCCTTAATTCCATCCATTATCAGTCGCTTGACATGTCCAACAGCTTAATTATGCTTCCTTAGGAGATCTGCATCGGTCGGCGTGGCCATAACTTGTTCTGCATGGTATCTTAGATGATATGCCTCTAGGACTATCAGGATTCTAGCCTTCCAAATTGAAAATTTGGATAGGCCATCCAATCTATCTTGATCACGCAGTCCATGAGGAGCCATCGGCTTAGAAATTTGTCAGAGCTCCTTTTCTCTTTGCTAGAGATCTGGATCTAAGGTCCTTGGCGAAACATGCACGTTCTGCTCTCTCTGACAACTGATTTCCCTTGTTGGAAATCTGCCAAATCAACAATGATTCAACTCTCTCCGATCCTCTGATCGATCTCCAATTTTCTTTGGCTAGAAACTCTCTGAGAAGCTGATCTCCTCCGGCTCTTTGTCACTAGTGCTTAGGCTAAAAATTTGAAAACTTCAGAAATTTAACCCTGCTAGCACCTTTTGAAGTTCTGCAGCTTTGCTCTAGGCACTTCTGGATCTGACAGCTTCAGATCTGCGTCACACTGGCTGGCTTCAGACAATCCCAGCGCAGCCTCTGCGTAGTAAGTGCGTGGGCTTGCTGGGAGACAGCGTAAGACTGCGTCACCCTACCCTCTGCGTAACTCTGCTTCTCTGAAAACTGCGTTGTCCCTTCAGATCTGCCCTTCTGCTGCTGCTGCTGCTGCACTTCCTGCTGCTTTCTGCAGCAAGATCCTTCAATTTTCTGCTGGTGACCCTACTGGATCTGCAATTGCTCTGATACCATGTGAAAATTTCTGAATGTTACTAATATGCAAAAATCTACTGTTAGATTTGGTTATGCACCTCCTACTTAATTAAGTTATTAACTGAAGAATTCAGATTAATATCAAAGCAAAACACATAACAAACTTTCACCAATTCAGATCTAGAAAAAGTACATGCACACATAGACAAACTAACAGTGATTTTCTGGACAAATAATCCCCTAAAAAACCCAATGCGGGAAAACCGGTCTCTGGATGCTGGAGGGTTTTATTATTAAGAGTATTTCTAAATACAACAAATCTGGGTTCCAGATCAGGAAAACCCGACAGAGAAATTATAGATTTGCAACTCATCGACTGTTCTGAAGACAATATATTAACTGATCCACACCCTCAAACGAGATTTACAGGACTTAGTCAAAATTAGGCCCTATAAACTCTAGCGCTGCCCCTGAAGCCCCTGCGCCAACCTCTGTAGCCCCTGCGTCCCTCAGCGCTGGCCTGGAAAGGGTTGCGTAACCCCAGACTGGGTGATGCAATACCTACGATGCCCCTAAAGGTATTTTCATAACCTCTGAGGGTTTCCAGCTGCCTTACGTTGCCCTGGGAGTGACTGCGCAACACCTGTGTAGCTGAAGCTGCCCTTGCACTGCGCAGCTGCTTCCCTCTTGATGTTGATGCTTATGCTTCTTTGCGATGCCTTTTGAAGTTACTCTCTCTCTTGCTGATTCTAGACACTGGGATCAGATCATCCCCTTTGTCTAAACTCCCCTCTCTGTAGCCGAAACACTTTTGAGAATTCTTAGCAATTCCTGCCTTAGAATCTCAGCTTAACTTCAGTGCTCTGTTGAGATTTTGTGTATTTGGGGTAGCATCAGTTGTGCTCTAGCTCCCATATTTTGTGGAGGGACTAGAGTACACTTGTTCTAGAAGACCCAGATATTGATTTGGGAAATTTCATCTAGTTTAGGAGATATTAAATTAATTAATTATTTTAATGTATTTCCTAAGTTAAAACGTAGGGAACTTAAATAATTAAAGTGAATTTAATTAAACATGTGATGAAATTGTCTTAAGTCACATGGATCAAGCTTTCTTTTAATCTTAGCCATTGATTCAAGATCTGATCATGGCTGTTGGTTTCCCAACGAGAAAAGTATAAAGGAAAGGATTGGGGTCATTTGAAAAGACACACAGAGGCAGAGCACTGAATCTAAGCTGAGATTCTAGGGCGGGTTTGCTAAGAATTCTCAGAAGTGTTTCAACTGTAGAGAGGCGAATTTAGGCCAAGGGGATGATCTGATCCCAGGGTCTAGTATCAGCAAGAGGCAGAGATCAGCTCAGAGAGGCAGCGCAGAGAAGGAAGAGAGTAGCAGCAGGAAGGGCAGCACTGTGCTACGCAGGTGTTGCATAGTCCCTCAAAGACAACGTAATTTTCTGCAGGAAACCCTCAAGGGTTACGCAAAGACCCTAAGGGGCAACGTAGGGACTGCGTCACCTAGTATTGGGTAACGCAACCCTTTCTGGAGCAGCGTTAAGGGCCAGAGGGGCTTTAGATGTTGATGCAGAGGCTTCAGGGGCAGTGCTAAGGGTCAGAGGGGCTTTAGATGCTGATGCAGAGGCTTCAGGGGCAGCGCTGGGGTTTCTAGGCCCTAATTTTGGTTGAGTTCTGTAAATCTTGTTTGAGGGTGTGGATCAGTGATTATTTTGGCCCTATATCGGCCAGTGAGCTGTAGATCTAATATTTCTCTGTCGAGTTTTCTAGATATGGAACCCAGGCTGCTTGTATTCAAAAAATTCTTAATAATAAAACCCTCTAGCAGCCAGAAGACCAATTTTCCCACACTGGGTTTTTCCGGGGACTATTTGTCCAGAAATAAGTGTGTCACTTTGTCTATGTGTGCATGAACTTGTTCTAGATCTGGATTGGTGGAGATCTGTTATGTGTTTTGCTTTGATTTTAACTTGAATTTATTCAGTTAATAACTTGTCTAAGTAGGAGGAGCATTACCAGATTACCAGTAAATAATTTCTACATAAAGTGTAAAGATTCAAAAATTTCCACATGGTATCAGAGCAATTGCAGATCTAGGAAGGTCACCAGCAAGAATCTGAAGGTTCTAGATGCAGGAAGTAGCTGGAAAAGTAGCAGAAATGTAGATCTGAAGGGACAGCGCAGTTTTCAGAGGCAGATTCATGCAGAGGGAAGGGTGATGCTCTCTAACGCTGTCTCCTAGCAAGCCCACACAATTACTGCGCAGAGGCAGCTCAGAAACAATGTTGGACTAGTCTGAAGCCAGCTAGTGTGATGCAGATCTAATTCTGTCAGATCCAGAACAGACTGAAGAAAAGTTGCAGAAATTCAAAAGATGTTGGTGGTGTTAAATTTATGAAGTTTTCAGATTTTTAGCCTAAGCACAAGTGACAAAGAGCGGGACGAGATTAGCTTCTCAGAGAGTTTCAAGCCAAAGAAACTTGCAGTTTGATCAAAGGATCAAAGAGAGCTGAATCATAGTTGATTTTGGCAGATTTCCAAGGAGGGAAATCAATTTTCAGAGGAAGCAGAATGTGCTTGTTTCACCAAGGGCCTTAGATCCATTTCTCTAGCAAAGAGAAAAGGAAGTTCCGACTCTTTCTGAGCAAATGGCTCCTCATGGACTGCGTGATCAGGACAGGCTGGATGGCCTCTCAAACTTTTCAGTTTGGAAAGCAAGGATCCTGATGGTCCTTGAGGCATACAATCTTTGAGACCATGCAGAGCAAACTCTGGCCACATCGACAAATCCGGATCTCCTTTGGAAGCATAAGGAAGCTGCTGGGCATGCCAAGCAGCTGATTATGGATGGAATTAAGGACCATATTGTACCACACTTAACTGAGAAGAAGACAACTAACGAGATGTGGAAGGCCTTAATCTCCCTATATGAGGGAAAATCTGTCCAAAGAAAGATGCTGTTGGAGACACAGACGAGGTCATTCATGATGGCCAAGGGAGAAGAAATGGAGCATTTCCTCTTCAGACTGCAGTCGATCAAAGATCAGTTGACTGCAACTGGTGCTAAGGTGGAAGACGATGTGATGGTGAGGATTGCCCTCAATGCAGTCACGGATGAGTGGGAAACCTTTGTCCAAAGTATCTTGGGCAGAGCGGACCTCCCAGATTGGGACAACTTATGGTCAGTTCTGCGTCAAGAAGAACTCCGCAAATTCACCAAAAAGCAGTATAGCTCTGGATCGAGAAAAGTGAAGAAGGAAGATGAGGAAGATGCAACCTTGGCATCAAAGAAGTAGCCAAAGAAGAAGAAGGATCTCTCAAAGATCAAGTGCTTCTAGTGTGGTGAAATGGGACATTTAGCCAGCAATTGTCCTTAGAAGAAAAAGGACAAGGAAGCCTCTTCTTCCGATGCAGTTGTGGCAGATGATGGGTCAGAAGATGATGTAGCCATGAGTGCTCATGAACCATGAAGGTGAGGTGACATGGATATGTAGAGGAGCTACATAGAAGTAGGGCGGGATCCTTGAGCAGCTCATCTCTTGGATCACATGCGAGCTACGATAGCCTTAAGATAGTAGCGAGACAAGTGGAGCAGTGGGTGCATAGATCACAGATGAAGCAGAGGCAGATATGAAGATTGGGAGGAGCAGCGTAGAGCAGAGCAGCAACAGTGTAGAAGCAACAATAATGTAGAGGTTGATGTGACTTCAGCAGCGCAGAGCTGAGCTGCAGCAGCGTAGAAGGCTTCAGAGGGACTGCGCAATGCAGCAGCAGCGTGAGAGATTTTAGCACAAGGGGCTGATGTGACTTCAGTAGTGCAGAGGGAGTCTGCTTACGCAGTGCAGAGCTGTAGCTGTGCATCATCCTTTTGATGCCAGCACAAATCTGTAGCCTATGGAGCTTTAGTGATGAGGATGCAGCCCATCTGACTTGTCTGTCAAAGATTGGGCAGGAGATTCAGTTGTTTCTCTCAACAACTGAAGTTGCAGTGCAACATATCAGTATTGGCAGTGCCATGAGAAGCACAGATGCAACATTTTGAGAGGGAGCTGCACTACAGAGGTTGCAGTGGCAGTGGCAGAGTCATGGGCAGTAGTACAGAATGGCAGTTGCAGTGCAGAGTTGAGTGGCAGCAGGCCAAGCATCAGCATCACAGAACCAGTGCCCAAAATCATGTAATGCATAGTGTGATGTATATTGCTAGAGCACACCCTTGATGCTAAGAGGGAGTGTTGAGATTTTGTGTATTTGGGGTAGCATCGGTTGTGCTCTAGGTCCCAAATTTTGTGGAGGGACTAGAGTACACTTGATCTACAAGACCCAGAAATTGATTTGGGAAATTTCATCTGGTTTAGGAGATATCAAATTAATTAATTATTTTAATGTATTTCCTAATTTAAAACTTAGGGAACTTAAATAATTAAAGTGAATTTAATTAAACATGTGATGAAATTGTCTTAAGTCACACAGGTCAAACTTTCTTTTAATATTAGCCATTGATTCAAGATCTGATCATGGCCGTTGGTTTTCCAACGAGAAAAGTATAAAGGAAAGGCTTGGGGTCATTTGAAAAGACACACAGAGGCAAAGTACTGAAGCTAAGCTGAGATTCTAGGGCGGGTTTGGTAAGAATTCTCAAAAGTGTTTCAGCTGCAGGGAGGGGAATTTAGGCCAAGGGGATGATTTGATCCCAGGGTCTAGATCAACAAGAGGCAGAGATTAGCTCAGAGAGGCAGTGTAGAGAAGTAGGAGAGTAGTAGCAGGAAGCAGGAGAGTAGTAGCAGGAATGGCAGCACTGTGCTATGCAGGTGCTGCGCAGTCCCTCAAAGACAACATAATTTTCTGCAGGAAACCCTCAAGGGTTACTTAGAGACCCTAAGGGGCAGCATAGGGACTGCGTCACCCAGTCTGGGGTAACGTGGTCCTTTCCGGAGCAACGTTGAGGGTCAGAGAGGCTTCAGGGGCAGCGTTGGCGTTTCTAGGCCCTAATTTTGGTTGAGTTCTGTAAATCCCATTTGAGGGTGTGGATCAGTCATTATTTTGGCCCTAAATCAGCCAGTGAGCCGTAGATCTAATATTTCTTTGTTGGATTTTCTAGATCCGGAACCCAGGCTTGTTGTATTCATAAAATTCTTAATAATAAAACCCTCCCGTAGCCAGAAGACCGGTTTTCCCGCATTGGGTTTTTTCAGGGACTATTTGTCTAGAAATAACTGTCAATTTGTCTATGTGCGAATGAACTTGTTCTAGATTTGGATTGGTGGAGATCTGTTATATGTTTTGCTTCGATTTTAACTTGAATTTATTTAGTTAATAACTTGTCTAAGTAGGAGCATAACCAGATTAACAGTAAATAATTTTCTGCATAAAGTGTAAAGATTCATAAATTTCCACATGGTATCAGAGATATTGTAGATCTAGGAGGGTCACCAGTAAGAATCTGAAGGTTCTAGCTACAGGAAGCAGCTGGAAAAGCAACAGAAACACAAATTTGAAGGGACAACACAATTTTCAGAGGCAAATTCACGCAGAGGGAATGGTGACGCTCTCTAACGCTGTCTCCTAGCAAGCCCACACAATTACTGCGCAGAGGCAGCTTAGAAACAATGCTAGACTAGTCTGAAGCCAGCCAGTGTGATGCCGATCTGATTCTGTCAGATTCAGAACAGACTGAAGCAAAGCTGCAGAAATTCAAAAGATATTGGTGCGGTTAAATTTTTGAAGTTTTCAGATTTTTAGCCTAAGCACAAGTGACAAAGAGAGGGAGGAGATCAACTTCTCAGAGAGTTTCAAGCCAAAGAAACTTGCAGTTTGATCAAAGGATCAAGGACAGCTGATCATAGTTGATTTGGCAGATTTCCAAGGAGGGAAATCAGTTTTCAGAGGGAGCAGAAGGTGCCTGTTTCACGAAGGGCCTTAGATCCATTTCTCTAGCGAAGAGAAAAGGAAGTTCCGACACATTCTGAGCAGATGGATCCTCATGCACTGCATGATCAAGACAGGCTGGATGGCCTCTCAAACTTTTCAGTTTGGAAGGCAAGGATCCTGATAGTCCTTGAGGCATACAATCTTAGAGATCAAGCAGAGCAAACTTTGGCCACACCGACAGATCCGGATCTCCTTCGGAAGCATAAGGAAGCTGCTGGGCATGCCAAGCGGCTGATTATGGATGGAATTAAGGACCATATTTAGCACACTTGGGTGAGAAGAAGACAACTAACGAGATGTGGAAGGCCTTAATCTCCCTATATGAGGGAAAATTTGTCCAAGGAAAGCTGCTGTTGGAGACACAGATGAGGTCATTCATGATGGCCAAGGGAGAAGACATGGAGCATTTCTTGTTGAGACTTCAGTCGATCAGAGATCAGTTGACTGCAACCGGTGCTAAGGTGGAAGACGATGTTATGGTGAGGATAGCCCTCAATGCAGTTACAGATGAGTGGGAAACCTTTGTCCAAAGTATCTTGGGTAGAGCAGACCTCCCAGATTGGGACAGCTTGTGGTCAGTTCTATGTCAAGAAGAACTCCGCAGATTCACCAAGAAGTAGTATAGCTCTAGATCGAGCAAAGTGAAGAAGGAAGATGAGGAAGATGCAACCTTGGCATCGAAGAAGCAACCAAAGAAGAAGAAGGATATCTTAAAGATCAAGTGCTTCTAGTGTGGTGAAATGGGACATTTAGCCAGCAATTGTCCTCAGAAGAAAAAGGATAAGGAAGCCTCTTCTTCCAAAGTAGCTGTGGCAGATGATGGGTTAGAAGATGATGCAACCATGAGTGCTCATGAACCACGGAGGTGGGGTGACATGGATATGTAGAGGAGCTACATAGAAGTAGGGCGGGATCCTTGAGACTGCGTAGCACTGTGTCACCTTGACCTCTGTGTGGCTCTGCTCCCTCTGAAACTGCGCTGTCCCTTCAGATCTAGCTTTCTGCTATTGCTGTTGCTCTCTCTGCTGCTTTCTACAACAAGATTCTTCAGTCGTCTGTTGGTGACCCTGCTAGATCTGCAATCGCTCTGATACCATGTGAAAATTTTTGAAAGTTACGTTATGCAGAAATCCACTGTTAGATTTGGTTATACTTCTCCTACTTAAACAAGTTATTAATGCTGAAAGCTTCAGATTAACATCGAAGTAAACACGTAACATACTTTCACCGATTCAGATCTAAAATAGAAAAGTACATGCACAATAGACAAAGTGACACCAGATTTTCTGGACAATTGTCCCTGGAAAAACCCAATCCGGGAAAACCGATCTTCTGGCTGCTGGAGGGTTTATATTATTAAGTAGTTTTCTGAATGCAACAAATCTAGGCACCACGGTGGTTAACTCGACAGAGAAAAAGATATATCTGCAGCTAACCTGTTTTTCTGAATCCAAAACCTTGACTGATCTACACCCTCAAACGAGATTTACAAGACTGAGCCAAATTCTGGCCCTAGAAACCCCAGCGTTGCCCTTGAAGCCCCTGCGTCAGCCTAGTCAGCATCTGCGTGCCTCTGCGCTGGCCTGTAGAGGGCTGCGTAACTCCAGAATGGGTGACGCAGACCCTACGCTGCCCTAGAAGGGTCTCTGCGTAACCTTGGAGGGTCCCCTGCTGCCTAACGCTGACCCAGAAGGGACTGCATAACACCCGTGTAGTTGAAGCTGCCTTTGCACTACGCAACTGCTGCATAAGTGATGCTACTGCTTCTGCTTCACTGCGCTGCCTCTGGATGATGCTCTCTGCCATTTGCTGATTCTAGGCACTGGGATCAGACCATCCCCTTTGACTACACTACTCCTCTCTGCAGCTGAAACACTTCTGAAAATTCTTAGCAAACCCTGCCCTAGAATTTCAGCTTAGTCTTAGTGCTTAGCTTTTGTGTGTGTGTGTTCTCCAAATGACTCCAAGCCTTCCTTTTATACTTTCTCGTTGGGAAACCAACGTCAATGATCAGATCTTGTATCGGTGGCTCAGATTAAAAGAAAGCTTGATACGTGTGACTTAAGACAATTCCATCACATGTTTTAATTAATTACCTTTAATAATTTAATTTTCCTAAGTTAGACTTAGGGTCCTTAATTAAAATTATTAATTAATTAATTATTTCACAATCTGGATGGAATTTCACAAATCCCTTTCTGGGCCTTGGAGATCTCATGTGTTCTAGTCCCTCCACAAATTTTGGGAGCTAGAGCACATCCGATGCTACCCCAACACTCA
The DNA here is from genome assembly GCA_034641835.2 of Pinus albicaulis. Classification (NCBI taxonomy): domain Eukaryota; kingdom Viridiplantae; phylum Streptophyta; class Pinopsida; order Pinales; family Pinaceae; genus Pinus; species Pinus albicaulis. Next base: position 197,959,794 of record CM076572.1, on the reverse strand, counting down.
AGAAAACTCAACACAAGGTAAGACAATCTATGACATGTTTCTGATATCACAAGTAGGAATCTCATACAGCCGGAGAAGGAAGAATACAAGTAGAGACCGAGCTCTCTAGTCTTGGTGCAGAAAGGTGCAAAATGATGTAGGATGGTGTAGGAAAGAAGGACCAGCTCAAGTAGTCAATGAAGAAGTAGTGACAAGGTCTTGGAGGCATACAAGGGTCAAGGGTTTGTGTCATGGTCATGGTACTTGTCATCTGAAAGTCTATAAAAATAATTTCTTGTGGGTTTTTCCTCTCCAAGAGGGAGAGGTTTTGGCCCCGGCTTGTAGAGCCTAATTTTGTGTCTCTTGTGTTTTGGTAATTGACTTGATGAAGACATAATAAGTTAAGAAGAGAAGTCATAAATAAAAGAAGTAAGCTCACAAGTAATTATCAAGAAGATAATTTGAATTAATTTAGCCCTACCTAATTCTCAACATGGTATCAGAGCTAAGGTGCTAAAGACAAGGGCTACATAGCAAGGAGACACTCAAGGAAGCAAGATTCAAAGTCAAGGTCAAAGTTTGCGTTGAAAAGTCAAATCAATTTGCAAGCAATATTCTCAAGTTATCTCAAGAAGACCTTCAATCTCATTCAAAAGATTCACTTATCAAGGAGATAATCTTTGCCATCAAAGATTTATATTGAAGACATTGTTGGAAGATACATCATCTTTTTGAAGACATCCTTTATCATCAAGGATCCAAGGTCACCTACATTGGAAAATTCAATCTAGGAAGAAGTTCCTAACTTCATCTTCATCATCATCAAGGAAGCTGTTAGAAGGAGGAAGTCACCCTACTCAAGTAAGTATCTATGACCTTATCTAAATCTGTTAAAATGACTTATTGCAAAAAGAGCAACAAATTGGTTGGATCATCAAACTTTAGTGCATGGAAGAAGAGGACAGATTTGAATCTAATTGAAAATGAAGTTATGGGCTACATCGAAGGATCTTCATTTCAACCTTCAAAAGAATACATTCAGGCATATATCAAATACATGAAGGGAGACATAAGAGCCCGAAAGATTCTTATAGAATTCATAAAGGACTCTCTCATTCCCTATGTATCAAATCTAGAATCCTCAAAAGAAATATATGATAAATTGGTGGAGCTATTCTCGAAAGGTTCTGCAGGAGAAATAATATCCCAGAGACAAAAATTATACAAATTGAAAATGTCAAGAAAGGAAGGAATGATTCCATATCTTATGCAGATTTTTGCCATACGAGATCAACTGCAAAAATTGCGAGAAGTAATGTCTAATGGAGAAACAACTCACTATGATCCAAAATGCTCTACCTAAAGAATGGGGAAGTTTCACTTCAAGCATTGATGGGAAGGAAGAAGCAATGCCATTCTAGGACCTATGTAAGATAGTAGAAACAAGATTGAAAGCCAAAGATGATACAAGATCAAGTGAAAGGAATCAAGCCTTTGCACCCACGTCCATGAAGAAATGAAGATTCAGTAAATTTGGTCCTCAGAATAAAAGAAGAAATATGGACAAACACGATGCTTTGGATGTAATGATTTTGGGCATTATAAAGGGGATTGTTCTAAATTTAGAAAGGACGAGAGGAATAAGGAAGAAGCCCATGTCACAGATGAAAGGGAAGAACCTGATGCAAAGAAATCTACGAAAGAAGAAGTGAGAAATTGTGAAATTTTCAATCTAAAAACTATACAGTTGCAGTGATAGATTTATTACTCCTACTTATTATTTCAATAAGTTATTTTTTTAGAAATCTTTTGGCAAATATCGAAATAAATACTACTGCAACATTCACAAATACATATGCAGAGAAATCAATAGTAAAGGACATAAGCACAAGAATCAATCACACGTACACAATTATTTTTGGACAATTGTCCCCGGAAAAACCCAATGCGTGAAAAGCGTTGCAACAAATGAGGGTTTTATTAATTCTTTAGCAAATGATATCTTTACAAGGAAATATACTGGACTGAATTCTCGGCTCCCTCGGACAATTCTCTGACACCCTGATCAGCCTCTGCCGGCTCCTGTGCTTGTTTGCATGTTTCTCTGTGCAGTCCCAGCGCTGGACTGCGTCAGTCTGCGTAGGGACTGCATAGGTTCTCTACGCTGCAGCCTCAAGTTGCCTTTAGTGGCCCACTGCTGCCCTCTGTCCCTGATCTGGATAACTTTTGACTCCCTCCTCCTTCTGCTTCTGCAAACCCTTCACCCTACAACTCTCCCACTTAAATCGAATTCTCTTACTTCAGAATCGATCTCCTTCGGGTACTGAGTGTATGCCCGGCTTATTTTCCAAATGACCCTCAAGCCCTCTTTATAATCTTCTCGTTGGAAAACCAACGACCTAGATTAGAAGTTTAATCAATGGCTAAAATTAAAACTTGACTTGATCCTTGTTTTCTAGAAGATTCACACTTTGACTTATTAATATCCTTTAATTATTTCATTTCCCTAAGTTTAGACTTGGGATTTTCATTAAAATAATTAATTATTTTAATAAGTCATGAACCGAGTGGAATTTCCACAAATGGTTTCTGGGTTCTTTGGAATGCTGTTGTCCAAGCCTCCCTGCAAAGTTTGAAACTTGGAACACTTCCAGATGCTACAAAAATCAACACTCCCTCTTAGCGAGGAAGGTGTTCCAACAATATGCATGCTGCATGCTGCTCTACCTTTAAAGCACCCTCTGCACTGCTGATCTCTAAACGCTGCCCCTCATCTGCTGCGTTGCTGTCCTCTGTACTGTTGCCTTTGACACTGCCATTGTTACTGCTGCATCTGTACAATAGCTCCCTCTGAATACTGATCCTATTCATTCCTGCTACTAGAAGGGATTCTTCATCATCCCCATCTTCTCTCTAAAGTATACAAACTTAGTCTTCCCTAGAGCTTTTGTGAGGATGTCTGCCACCTGTTCTCTTGTTGGAGTGTAATGCAACTGAACAACTCCACGTTGTACATAGTCCCTGATGAAGTGACACCTGACATCAATATGTTTCGACCGATCATGAAATACAAGATTTTCAGAGAGCTTGATGCAACTCTGATTATCGCATAAGATACTGGTCGCTTCCATTTTCTACTTGAGTAGATTCACTAACAATTTTCGAATCCATATTGCCTCACACGAAGTTGTGTTGGCTGCGATATACTCTGCTTCTTCTGAGCTCAGTGCTACGAACTTCTGTTTCCTGCTGTACCAGGAAGTCATTCCTGATCCTAGATTGAAATAGTACCCACTGGTACTCTTCCGATCTACTGAACTTCCAGCCCAATCTGTGTTGGTGAAACCACTCAACCTGACATCATTGCTACAAGTGTACTTCAATCCAAGCTCGACTGTTCCTTGAAGGTACCTGAGAACATGCTTGGCTGCTTCCCAATGAGCCCTCTTAGGTTCTATCATGAACTGACTGAGGGTATTTAAAGCATAACAGATGTTTGGCCTTGTATTTACGAGATACATCAGCGATCCGATGAACTGCCTATATAACGTAGGATCAACCTCATCATCCTCGGATGTGTCGATTTTCTTCCAGTTGGTGATCATTGGAGTTGTCATGGGTCTACAATCCTTCATCTGAAACCTCTTCAGAATCTCTGTAGTGTATCTCCCCATTCTGCTACCAAACCTCCAACCCTAGAAAATAGTGCATCCATCCTAGATCCTTCATGTCAAAGTCCTCAGCCAAATTCTTCTTGCAGTCTGTGATGAGCCTTGATGATCCTGTCAAAAATAGATCGTCTACATACAAAACCAGTATCAACGGCTCACTTCCTACTCTCAGATAGTAGAGATTGGGATCTGCGTCACTCTTGACGAATCCCATCTTCTGCAGGTAGCTGTCAATTCAACCATACCAGGCTCTAGGAGCTTGCTTTAGTCCATATAACGCTTTCTTCAATCTGCACACGAGTCTTCTGATCATGCGTCTCAAAGCCCTCTGGTTTTTCTATATACACCTATTCCTCTATCAACCCATTCAAGAATGCCATCTTGACGTCCATTTGGTGAATTTCCCATCCCATCTGGGCAACAAGGGATATCACGGATCTGATAGAGGTGTATCTGGATACTGGGGCGAAGGTTTCTTCATAGTCAATCCCTTCCTTCTGAACATACCCCTTAGCCACAAACCTGGCTTTAAATTTCTCGATGCTGCCATCTGCAGCGTACTTGATCTTGTAGATTCACCTGGATCCTACAATTGATCTCTCCTGAGGTTTGGGGACCATTTCCCAGACATCATTCGTCATGATGGAATTGTGAAAATTTCAAACTGAAATCTAAACAGTTGCAGTGATAGATTTCTTTCTCCTACTTATTATTTCAATAAGTTATTATTCATAAATCTTTCGGCAAATATCAAAATAAATACTACTGCAACATTCACAAATATATATGCAGAGAAATAAACAGTAGAGAACATAAACACAAGAATAAATCACATGTACACAATTATTTTTGGACAATTGTCCTAGGAAAAACCCAATGCGGGAAAACTGGTGCAGCAGATGAGGGTATTATTAATTCTTCAGAAAATGATATCTTTACAGGGAAATATAACGACGAATAAATTCTGAAACACCCGAGACTGAATTTTCGGCTTACTCGGACAATTCTCTTACACCCTGAATTGCCTCTGCATGCTCTCGTGTCTGTCTGCGTGATTCACTGCGCAGTCCCAGCGCTGGACTGCGTGAGTCTACGTGGAGACTGCATGGTTCTTTGCGTTGCAGCCTTAAGTTGTCTCCTGTAATATCCTGTTTCGGGGATATCTCTAAAACACAAGCAAACTCCAACCAAAGATGGACTAGGAGGGCGTTTACCAGATATTTCACCTCTGAGAAGAGGGTGAGATCTAGAGGCTACTTGGCCCTTTCCAGACTCTGTCTAAGAGTATGAGAAAAACACACCAAGTGGTATAGAACTAGAATGCCCGGAAATATATAAAATAACAATAAAGCAGACATACAATAGCATAGATAGAATGTACGACAAATGCTCCAGAAACATAGAGAGAGAATGCTAAGCCATTTTATTATACTGAGAAATATAATGAAGTACAACAGGTGATCAGAGTGATGGCACCTAGACTTGCTCAAGGCAAGTGAAGAAATACTCTCAGAATATCCAAGAAATGGCTGCTCTCTGAACTGCGTCCCAACTGCTCGAAACTGCTTTGTAGCTGCTACTGCTGAAAGGAACTGATGACTTGGGGCTGATCCCCTAGCTAGAATGAGCTGAAAATCTGGAATCCACCTCTACTCATCAACCACAGCAAAACCCAGAAATCATATCTGAAATGGCTAACCCCCGAAAATCACCCCCTTGGGGAATTACGCTGTCCTCCAAGGCTCTGCGCAGAGGCTGAATAGAAACTAATGAAATGCAGCCTCAAACTCCACCAAATCCCTCCCACAGGCAAAGGCTGATCCTTTACTCAATCTCCAAGCTCAAAACCCCTGCAAGAAACTCAATCCGGAGCTCCCCTAGAATGGACTGTGTCCTCCCTCTCAAGACTGCGTAGTCTCTGGATGCCCAGCTCCGCCAGAAAACCCAAACATCAATGCTCCCACAAAACAATGATGAAACTACCTTGCCCGAGTAGGCACTCGAAGTCCCCCGGGGCTAAGGGTGAGATTTCCAATCGGAGACACTCGATGCACTAAACAGTGCTGCAGACAGGCTAAACAGCCAACGTGCTCAAGAATTCGAAGTGACTAGCTCAAATGCATAAACTCGAATGAACAAATGAGGAGGCTCCTCCCTCTTTTATAACGTTGGCCTCTCTCCAAACCCTAAGGCCCATCTCCTCAACGTATCCTCCCTCTTGCCACGTGCTCCTCTCCATCTGCGCAGTCTCTCTTAGTGCATACGTGGGCCCCCTCTCTACGTGGTGCTTGGCCCCCCTTGGCTCCCTTTAAGTTACAACGTTGTGCTACTAGGGAGTGACTTTATTCCCAAAGTGAGTTATATCCTCTTTTACTCACCTTTTTATTTATAAATAAACTATAGAAGGCAAAATTGTGCAAAATCGAATATTCCAATTAGCGATTGCTAATTAGGAATATTACATCTCTAGTGACCCACTGTTGCCTTCTGTCCCTGATCTCGATCACCACTGACTCCCTCCTCCTTTTGCTTCTGCAAACTTCTCGTCCTTGGAACTCTCCCATTGAAATCGAATTCTACATCAGAATGGATCTCCTTCGGGTACTGATTGTATGCCCGTCTGATTTTCCAAATGACCCTCAAGCCTTCTTTTATAATCTTCTTGTTAGAGAACCAATGACCCAGATTAAAAGATTAATCAATGGCTAAGATTAAAACTTGACTCGATCCATGTTTTCTAGAAGATTCACACACTGACTTATTAATACCTTTTAATTATTTCATTTCTCTAAGTTTAGACTTAGGGTCTTCATTAAAATAAGTAATTATTTTAATAAGTCATGAACCAAGTGGATTTCCACAAACTATTTCTAGGTTCTTTGGAATACTGCCGTCCAAGCCTCCTTGCAAAATCAGTGACTTGGAACACTTCCGAATGTTACAAAAATCAACACTCCCTCTTAGCGAAGAAGGTGTTCCAACAGTATGCCTGCTGCATGTTGCTCTGATTTTGAAGCACCCACTGCGTTGCTAATCTTAGCACTCTGCCCCCCATCTGCTGCGTTGCTACCTCCTGTACTACTGCCTTTGACACTGCCACTATAACTGCTACCTCTGTACCACAGCTCCCTCTGAATACTTAGTCTATCCATTCCTGCTACAAGAAGGGATTCTTCATCATCTCCATCTTCTCTCTGAAGTAGACAAACTTTGTCTTCCCTAGAGCCTTTGTGAGGATGTTTGCCACCTATTCTCCTGTTGGAGTGTACTGCAACTGAACAACTCTACGTTGTACACAGTCCCTGATGAAGTGACACCTGATGTCAATATGTTTTGACCTATCATGAAACACATGATTCTCAGAGAGGTTTATGCAACTTTGATTATCACATAAGATGTTGGTCGCTTCCATTTTCTCCTTGAGTAGATTCACTAGCAGTTTCCTAAGCCATATGGCTTTGCACGAAGCTATGCTGGCTGCCATATATTCTGCTTCTGCTGAACTTAGTGCTACAAACTTCTGTTTCCTACTGCACTAGGAAGTCATTCCTGATCCTAGACTGAAACAATACCCACTGGTACTCTTCCGATCAACTGAACTTCCAGACCAATTTGCGTCAGTGAAACCACTTAATCTGACATCATTGCTATGGGTATACTTCAATCCAAGCTCGAGTGTTCCTTGAAGGTACATGAGAACATGCTTGGTTGCTGCCCAACGTGCACTCTTTGGTTCCACCATGAACTGACTGAGGGTATTTACAGCATAATAGATGTCTGGCCTTGTATTTATAAGATACATCAATGACCCTATGAGCTGCCTATATAGCGAAGGATCAATCTCATCATCTTTGGATGTGCTGATTTTCTTCTAGTTGGTGATCATTGGAGTTGTCATGGGTCTACAATCCTCCATTTGAAATCTCTTTAGAATCTCTGTAGTGTATCTTCCTTGACCAAGGAAGATATCTCCATCTTCTTCCTCTTCTCACTAGGCACATGACAGTAAGCTGTACTGTCAAAGATCCTAAAGTGACTCACTTCAGGCTTACTATATTATCCTAGTGCAGCATGAAGAGTCCTGTTTTGAATGTAGACAACTATATTACACGCTTCAGCCCACAGGAACTTGGGCATGTCTTGGTCAACATAGCTTTGGTTGCTTCAACAATAGTCTGGTTCTTTCTTTCTGCCACACCATTATGCTCTGGATTGTATGGAGCTGTCCACTCTCTTTTGATACCTTACCTTGCACATAATTCGGTGAATTCTTTATCTATGTATTCACCACCATTATATGATCTCAACACCTTGATCCGCTTCCCTGTCAGATTTTCCACTAGAGCCTTAAGCTCTTTGAATCGACTGAAAACTTCATCCTTGGTCTTCAAGAAGTAGATCCAGGTTTTCTTGGAATGGTCATCAATGAAGATGACAAAATATTCGGCACCGCTAAGAGCTCTAGTGGACATCGGCCCACAGATATCTGAGTGTATTAGATCCAATACACCCTTGGCCCTATTGTTGCTTCTCTGATATGCTGTCTTGGCATATTTTTCCAACACGCACCCCTTGCAGACATCATCTTGTTTAGTGCTCAGTTCTGGAACGCCTGTGACAGTCTTCTGGAGAGTTCTCAACGCCCCATCATGCAAATGCCCCATTCTTCTGTGCCATAGCTCATTCAGGTCTGTTTTATCTGCGCTGCCAACTAGTGCCATTGGAGAGTCAAGCTGTAGCTTGTACAATTTGTTGCTTCTTACCTCGATTTGTGCCTTCTTCTTCCAACTGGGGTGCTTGATGTAGACTCTATTGCCAATAAAGTAGACGGCATATCCTTGGTTTTGAAGCTGAAACACTGAGAGTAAATTCATCCCCAAACCCGACACATGCAACACATTAGTGGCCCATATTCTATTTCCTGCCTTGGTCTGAAAAACTATGGTACCTCTCCCAATGTGAGTGCATTTTGCTTTATTACCCATGGTTATTTTGAAATTCATCTACTCTTCTTGGTAGTCGGAAAAACAATCTCGTACTCCAGCAATGTGAGCAGAGGCTCCGCTGTCAATATACTAGACATCAGAAGAAGCAGTGCTTAATACGCAAGAAAAATCATCCTCAAGTCTGGATGCCAATACAAGGACATCGTGATCCATATTTTCTGTCATTCTTCTTCCCCTTCTTGGAGAACTGCGTGAACCCTTCTGCGCTGCTGCTGTGACAGTAGATTTCCGTTCACTGATAGATGCCCGCTTCCTGTTATTCATCTCTGGCTCCGATACCATGTGAAAAATTTCAAACTGAAATCTAAACAGTTGCAGTGATAAATTTATTTCTCCTACTTATTATCTCAATAAGTTATTATTCAGAAATCTTCTGGCAAATATCGAAATAAATACTACTGCAACATTCACAAATCTATATGCAGAGAAATAAACATTAGAGAACATAAGCACAAGAATCAATCACATGTACACAATTATGTTTGGACAATTGTCCTCGGAAAAACCCAATGCGGGAAAACCGATGCAGTGGATGAGGGTTTTAAACTTTTATTAATTCTTCAGCAAATGATATCTTTACAGGGAAATATAATGGCAGATAAATTTTGAAACACTTGAGACTGAATTTCCTGCTTACACATACTTTCCACACTTCGAAACTCTGCATGCCTCGCATCCGTCCGCGTGGAGTCACCGACGGCTTCCCCACACTGACCGCGTGAGAGACCGCGTAGAGACGCGTGGGTTCTATGCACTATAGCCCAAGTCGCCCACCGACCCATTTACAGCTCTCTCCCTTTCATCTCGATCTCGATCACCGAATCCCTTTTCCCCGTTTTCCTCGCAACTTCGCCCGTAACTCTCCCCACTAAAATAAAATTCTACATCGGGAATGGGTCCACTTCTCATCGAGGTATGCCCACGATTTTCCAAATGACCTCAGTTTCCTCTTTATAACTGTTGGAGAACCAACGACCCAGATTAAAAGATTAATCAATGGCTAAGATTAAAACTTGACTTGATCCATGTATTCTAGAAGATTCACACTCTGACTTATTAATAGCCCTTAATTATTTCATTTCCCTCAGTTTAAACTTAGGGTCTGCATTAAAATAATTAATTATTTTAATAAGTCATGAATCGAGTGGAATTTTCACAAACTGTTTCTGGGTTCTTTGGAATGCTGCTGTCCAAGTCTCCCTGCAAAGTTTGAGACTTGGAACACTTCCAGATGCTACAAAAATCAACAAGAACTGTACTCTTCCACCATTGCATCAACCCACACACCTGATGCTGAGTTGCTTTCCGAAAACTGGAAGGTTCTCCAACTTGAGCAACCAAGGCTTGATACCTCTCAGGTTGCTTACGCTGTCTCTTCTCATATCGGGGGATTCTGAAAAAGTCCTTTGCATCCTTCAAAATCTGTCGAAGTTCCATGCTCGTTCTCCCACTGGTAGTGGATGGATTCACTGGCTCTCCCTCTTGCAAATCCTCGGGAGACACGTCCCTTGGATCCCTATGCCTTGGAGAGGCAACTGAATTTTCTGTTGCTGGTTGTTGGGGCTTGTTGACCACTTTGTGTCAACTACCCCATAGCAGTATACCCCCATTTTTGCAAATGGGATTACCATGTTCGAGGTGTACACGCCATTCAGATTTCATCGTCAGTCGACAGTTTTATAAATGATGTAAACCCATTCTGCATGTGTATAATGTAAATGATTTAAATAAGACCATCATGTATGTAACAACCTAGGTAAGCCTAGTATTTTGGTGACGATTTCTATCCCAAGAGGTTTTTTGTCTGACTGATTCAGTTGTGTTTCTTGACACAAGTGATCGACAGAGTTTTCCCCTCCAGCCTCACCCCAAAGCTAGGGTGGATTTTGTCGTCAAGATACTAAATGAGTCATAATGTTTTCTATCGAGTCTTTGTAAAAGTAATTTGGGAATAATCCTAGCCAATTGGCTAGATTATTTTATTACAAATTACTTGGTCTACTAAACCATGTTTTGAGTCGCAAAATTGGGTAGCTTTTGAGGGTTTATTCCAAATTGGTTTTCCCCTTTCATTTGTCAAATTGTAATATCTTAATGTAAAATATTTTAGTGCATGGTCTCTCACAGTTAGACACCATGGCTAAAGTATTAGAGGGTTGGAAAAAATAATTAATCCTCTCATTTGTCAATTAATTAATTTTTTTGGCTAAATTAAATTAAAAATCCTAGCTAGAAATTTAATTAATTTTATGTCCTAGGTCAAATTAAATTCTTCAAAGGCAAAATTCGTGGGTCCCTAAAAATTAAATTTTTAAAGGTCTCAGGCCAAGGGAATATTGAGAATTTTGAGAAATTTTTGACCCTTGAGCCTTGGTGGTTAAGTCAAAGTCAAAATTTTGAGGTAATTAACTCAAAAATATTATTTTTGAGTTAATTAAAAGAGAATTAAATGATAAATTCGAATTTCTTCAAAAATTTATAATTTCGACAGACGAGATTAAAAGATGATTAAATATTTTTAAACAGTCGAGATTACTTTGATAGGGATCAACCGGACTAGCTGTTGGAGATTTTATCTTATAAATTAGAGGTCTTTGTCTGTCATTTGCATTTGATCTTTGAATCGTGCACTTGTTCTGAGAAGCTCTTGTAACTTTTTTGTTGATCAATAAAATAGAAATACTTTGGGGTTACAGACTTTGGTGTTCCTTTTCCATATCTGTGGTGATATTGTTTCTAAAAATCTGCTACTTTTACTGGCATTTGATGGTTGATAGCCTTTGTGGATTGATCTGCATGCAGGTATCTTATGCAAATTTATGGGTTTTCTTAAATTTCATTTTGATTTGACAGAAATATCAGGTATCTATGTTTCTGAATGATCTTATGGTTATTTTTTAAATCACCACTAATATAAAATTTAGATCTAAGTGTGCAGAGGTCATTATTCAGGATTTGGGCGTTTGGGGAAATCTTCAGCTAGATCAGCGGACTCTCAGATTTCAAAAGATCTGAAAAAGCCCATTGTATCGTAATTTCTGAAATTATCATATGGAATATATTTTTTTTGCAGGGTCTTCTTGGGCTTGTGCCTCTCTAAATTTCTATTTTTTTAAATTGTGCAAAATGGTTTTAAATCTGGCCATGAGGGTTTTTGATCTGTAGAATAGCATTGTAAATTTGCAAATATTATTTTTTTTAACTCACCGGGGTTTAAGGCTTTTTATTTATTATGCATATATTGGGTTTTGGGTTCCTTGTTTTTCTGATTTTGTGCAGGTTTTATTGGGAGATTTTCAGAAATTTTTTCCCTGGAGGGTAAGATCTGGTCTCAGGATCGAATTTGGTAGTAGATCTGGGTAGCATCTCGCCTCACAGATTAAATAATTACAAATGCATTTGTTTTAAATCAAATTCTGTTAAGAAAAATTCAAAAATCTGTGTACTAGTGCGCCTGCGTTGTATGCCTATAGCTACTCCCTTCATCTACATCTGGCTCTTGTCTTCCTTCCCTTCTGCTTGTTTCCTTGGCACCCTCGCCATCTTTGTTGCATCCCTTCCTCCCGTCGGATCTCGTCTTTCTGAAGTTTCCTATGCATCGCTCTCCTTGCTCTGCATCTTGACCTGCTCGCTGCCTACACATTCCTTTTGCCGCAGTCCTCATCCAACCTCGCTACTGTCTTCATGAAGCTCCCTTCCTTGCGTCCATCTGCCGCTGACCTCCTTCCCTGTGGTTGCCATTCTCACGCTACTTCCCTGCACACTGCTCTCACGCCCTTGCATCTACGCTGCTATCCTCGCCATCCCTCAGCATTCACGCAACCCTCCTTGTTGCCTCCATCCTATCCGTGCATTTCCTCACGTTGCCGGCTCCTCGCTGCCTTCATGCAGCTCTCACCTCCGTTGTGTCCTCATTTCTCCTCTCTGACTGCCCCTAACCTGCAAGCCGACATCCTTATCCCTTCACGTCACCCTTGCTCTCTTACCCGCTGCTCCTTTCTCGCGTGATCCTGCTGCAGCTCCATCCTTCATCCTTGCGGCGTCGACTTCCTCACACACTCCTTCGACTACTCCTGCTCAACCTGCACAAACCTACGATTCACGCATCTAAGTTAATTTTTTTTATTAACTTTAGGTTTTGATTTATTTTTTTTTAGTTTTTTTAAACTTTAGACTTTGAAATCTTCAAAATTTAAAATCTAACATTTTAATTTTAAACTTTTTATTTTTCTTTTATAATTTTTAGATTTATTTAATTATTTATTTTTTTGTATTTTCATTAACTTTAGATTTTTTTGAAAAATAAAATATTTAAAAATTTTAAAAATTTTAAAAATTAAAAAAATTATTTTAACTTTTAACATTAGGAAATTTTGTTTTAATATTTTTGTTTCTTCTTTTGATACACTTGGGAATAGTCTTGGGTGTAAAAAAAGAAAAAATCTAAATTGTTCCATAGTCAAGGATAAAATAAAATTTTAAAACATATCTAAAGTTTGACCATAGGAAAATTTTAAATTTTTGTATTGGAATTGCTAAGAAAATCATTTTAATTCAGAATTGTTTGAAGCGTTTAACATTTAAATTCATGGATCTTTCATGATAATATCTTTCGGAATTTAATCTCGCATCTAGGTTCAAAGTATTTTTTCATGCTTAGCATATATTTGATTTATTGTTGTTTAATTGGCTCTAACTGTGGTATTAATTGCTTGAAATTGATATTAATCGCCTAGTCAACTTTGAGAGTTTTTCAAGTGATGATAAATTGCATGTCTTTCTTTCCTAGATTGAATATCCTTAATGCATGATATTGAAAGATTGTGAAAATGTTTTGTTCTCTTTGAGCTAGAATTGCATTGGAATTATGAGCTTATGTTTAATTGAAAGTTAAATCGCATTGTTGAAAAAGGATTATCTTTTAGTTTGGTAAATTGAGCATTTAATTGAAGAATTGAATACTGTGGTGGTGGATTGGTATTTTCATAGCAGGATAGTTGTCCTGTTAGACAACAGTTATTTATCATCTACTTGATCCTAATTTTATAACGGGATAATTGACTCCATAAGGCACTGGTTTCAAACTCTTAATCTAATCGAATTTGCTAAATCTCATTCAATCTTAAACAAGTACTTGGTCGTTTGACTGTGTCTCCTGAATTGGTTGGTTTCCAACCAGTTCTCTTTCTTCCATTTCATTAGGTTCTACCCACCTTAGTCTGCAAGGAGACAACTTAAATAGAGAGATTGGGGATTAGGGTGACAACTTCCAATTTGAGTTGTTGTCGCGGTGCCTAGACATTCTGTGCGACAACAGGGCTGCCCCAGAGGCTCTTCCTCAGACTATGTAGCAGAAGGCAACTCGCGGGATCTTCTAAAGGCCTTCTTCTCCATGAACTTCACATCCCTTTGCACCACGACTTTCCTACTCTCAGGAATGTAGATGCGATATGCCTTTGCATTCTTGTTGTATCCTACCAGATACCCTTTTTTTGCAGTCATCTCCAACTTCTTCCTCTTCTCGCTGGGCAGATGACAGTAAGCTGTATTGCCGAAGATCCTAAAGTGACTTACTTCAGGCTTACTGCAAGTGAAGACAATTTCCAGCGTGATCTTTCCCAATGCAGCGTGAGGAGTTGTGTTATGAATGTAGACAACTGTATTACACGCTTCAGCCCACAAGAGTTTAAGCATGTCTTGATCATACAACATCGCTCTTGTTGCTTCGACAATAGTCTTGTTTTTCATTTCTGCCACACCATTATCCTCCGGATTGTATGGAGCTGTCCATTCTCTTTTGATTCCTTCCCTTGCGCAGAATCCAGTGAACTCTTTATCTATGTATTCACCACCATTATCTGATCGCAATACCTTGATTTGCTTCCCTTGCCAGATTTTCAATCAGAGCCTTAAACTCTTTAAACCGACTGAAGACTTCATCCTTGGTCTTCAAAAAGTAGATCTAGGTTTTCTTGGAATGGTCATTAATGAAGGTGACGAAGTACTCGACACCACTAAGAACTCTAGTGGATATCGGTCCACAGATGTTTGAGTGTATCAAGTCCAATACACCCTTGGCCCTATTGTTTCTTGTCTGATACGCTACCTTGGCATATTTTCCCAATACGCACCCCTTGCAGACATCATCTCGTTTAGTGCTTAGTTTTGGAACACCTGTGACAGTCTTCTGGAAAATTCTCAACGCCCCATGATGCAAGTGCCCCCATTCTTCTGAGCCATAGCTCATTCAGGTCCATTTCATCTGCGTTGCCGACTAGTGCCATTGGAGACTCAAGTTGCAACTTGTAAAGTTTGTTGCTTCTTACCCCGATCTGTGCCTTCTTCTTCCAACTGGGGTGTTTGACATAGACTCTATTGCCAATAAAGTAGACGTCATAACATAGGTTTTGAAGCTGAGACACTGAGAGCAAGTTCATCCCCAACCCTGGCACATGCAGTACATTAGTGGCTCGGATCTCATTTCCAGCCTCAGTCTGAAAAACTACGGTACCTCTCCCAACAGGAGTGCACTTTGCTTTATTACCCATGGTTATTTTGAAATTTATCTGCTCTTCTTGGTAGTCGGAAAAACAGTCCCGTACTCTAGTCATGTGAGTAGAGGCTCCACTGTCAATATACCAGACATCAGAAGAAGCACTTCTTGATACGCAACCAAATTCTTCCTCAAGTCTGGATGGAAAAACAGAGACATAGTGATCCATCTGTTTTGTCATGCTTCTTTCCCTTCCTGGAGAACTGCATGAACCCTTCTGCGTTGTTGCTGCAACAATAGAATTCCATTCACTAGTCGATTCTCCCTTCCTGTTACTCACCTTTGGCTTTGATACCATGTGAAATTTTCAATCTGAAAGCTATACAGTTGCAGTGATAGATTTATTCCTCCTACTTTTTACTTCAATAAGTTATTTTTCAGAAATCTTCTAGCAAATATCGAAATAAATACTACAGGAACATTCACAAATACATATGCAGAGAAATAAACAGTAAAGGACATAAGCACAAGAATCAATCACATGTACACAGTTATTTTTGGACAATTGTCCTCGGAAAAACCCAATGTGGGAAAATCGGTGCAACAGATGAGGGTTTTATTGATTCTTCAACAAATGATATCTTTACAAGGAAATATACTGGCAGATAAAATCTGAAACACTTGAGACTAAATTCCTGGCTCCCTCGGACAATTCTCTGACACCTTGATCAGCCTTTGTTGGCTCCTGTGCCCGTCTGCGTGTTTCTCTGTGCAGTCCCAGCGCTGGACTGCGTAAGTCTGCGTAGGGATTGCGTGGGTTCTGCGTTGTAGCTTCAAGCTGCCTCCCATCGTAACATAATCGGGCCGCCTTCATGTCCTATTCTGTGATCATCGACTCCTCCTTCGCTTTGGATGGAATGGCCTCGAACTCTCCCACTGAAAACACCTCTACTTCGGCACTGACTTCGAGTACTGAGTGTATGCCCAACTTATTTTCCAAATAACCCTCAAGCCCTCTTTTATAATCTTCTCGTTGGAGAACCAACGGCCTAGATTAGAAGTTTAATCAATGGATAAGATTAAAACTTGACTTGATCCTTGTTTTCTAGAAGATTCACACTCTGACTTATTAATACCCTTTAATTATTTCATTCCCCTAAGTTTAGACTTTGGGTATTCATTAAAATAATTAATTATTTTAATAATTCATGAATCAAGTGGAATTTCCACAAACGGTTTCTAGGTTCTTTGGAATGCTACTATCCAAGCGTTCCTGCAAAGTTTGAGACTTGGAATACTTCCAGATGCTACAAAAATCAACAAAGATCTCTATTATGACTGAGATCATCTTTCTCTTTAAGTGATTTCTGTTGGTTGTTAAATCGTATGATAGGAAGCAATGTATATTAATAGGATCATCATAGAAGCATGGAAGGAGCACTTGAAGAAGTAGCTCCTGGAAACCTCACTAATAACTACATTGATGGAAGGAAGTCATCAAAGATCAAGGGTCATAATTCAATAATCCATATGGAAATAGGTGTTGACATTTTTCTAATGAGTCCTCTCTGGATTCACTGTCTAGAAAGAAAGAAAGTAAAAGGTTCCATTGAGAATTCTATCCTGCAGAATTCAGGGATTAAAACATGATATGTTGACACTGGATGCTGTGAAGTCATGTCATGTGGTTGTAGGTGATGGACTTCTATCTTTAGAAGTATAAACAATGGAAGGAGGATCTCTTCTGGTGCACAAGTTGCCACTAACAGGTGAAATCAAATATGTCCTCATATGGAATATGAGGTGGTGGTATACAAACAAGGAAATGGATATGAGGAGTTCTTGGGAATGAAGCTGTGTGGAGAAAGAAAGGAAGAGATCATAAAGTGCAACCATGTCAAGAGGCAGTTATCATTCGGAAGCCAAGAAGATGTGATTAGGAGATCTCTTGGGAAGATATGTGGACTCCGATAGAAGTATGGTAAACAAGAAGACCCTTGACAATACATATCTTTAGGAGATGTGTCAATCTGAATAGAGGATGTCGATGCCTACAGGAAGATGTCATGGTGAAAGATCATCACTAAGGTAACTTTTGATTTAAATTTTTTAATGTATATGTTTATATGGATGAGTTTATGCAGGGCTGCCAATCATGTGGAAGGATGTAAGATCCTTGGGAGATGGTTTGAAGGAAAGCAACATGGCATAAAGGTGGACCAGATAAGAAAGGCTGATGAATCACTTTCTGATGGTTAACATGACTCGTGGATGGAAGTGATGGATGATCTTGTGCCCTATGAAGCCAAAACTTGAATATTCCTCAATATCGAAATCCATGACATTGAGGGGAGGAATTCTTCATGAGCAGTTGGGTGTCTTGCCATTGATGCTATAGGTCTCTGGTTAAGAGGTAGGCTGGTGGTAAGTTTCTTACTTGGAAGAAACTTGAAGTATGTCCTTCTTGAGTTAAAATGGAGTGACGTATATGATTCTCTAATTCATGTGTCATGCACTAGACTAGGACTAATAGCCGTAAGTCTTAGTGAAGGCCATGAGGAGAGAATGGATAGACACATCATTTTGGTTTTCACCTGGAAGACAAAATGGAGGATTGAGTAATCATCTGGCATTCGATACTCTTTGAGAATGGGATAGGGCATTCAAGATAAGAGTAGTCGGGGACCGATATTCTTTGAGGGTTGGCTCCCCAAGAGAAGAATAGTCTAAGAAGGTCATACTCTGGGCACACCTGGGTGGAGTATGTACCTTGGAGAGACAACGACTATGGTGTCTATAAGTCATGTGTCTCTTTAACATTGTAGTCCATTGTCTCGTTGAGAGATGGGGCTGTTAGTTAAGGCCTTGCACTAGGACAATGCTGGTTGATTTGATGCTATACAGATGCGATTACCAATCTGATTCTTCTTATGAGATTCTTCAGATTGAAAGTGACCATGTACCATTATGAATACCTCCCTAGCTAAGAGGGAGTGTTGGAAAGTATAACTAGGTTCAATCTTCATATTGACTATGTAATTATGTATTTATGTAATGAAGAAAACAAAGTTAATAAAATGTATTTTTGTTATGCTTGCTTCATGGGTTTCATGAGTAAGGTTTTTATTATAGGTCAAAAGACTTCTTCTTGATGTCTTTTAGGGATTTGTCATCTTGTCATAAATGTACTAATTAAGAGTCATGCATATGAAGAGTCAAGTCAATAAAGTATGCCTCAAGACCTTGTCAATTAAGCTTGAAGACATGGCTCATATGGTGCTCAAGATCAGCGTTGGAATATCTCCTCAAGACAGCCTTTGAACTGTGGACAAGTCGGCTCATAAACCCCTGATCAAGTCGACTTCATAACCTATGGACAAGTCGGCTTATTTACAGTCAGGATCAACTATTTATAGATGCATGCAGATTTTAGTTTGACACAGAAAATTCGGACAAGTGTTCTGAGATTTAGTGCGAGTTACAAGATTGAAGTAAAGTGCAAGAGAGGAAGATAGTATTTGCGGTTTCATTAGAAGACAAAACTTCGGTCAAGTCTGAGATCATTGCGGTCATACGTATCTGCAATAGGTGCGAAGTAAGGACTGCGTTCAAATGTGAAGAAAGGGACTGTGTTGATTGCGGAAATAGGATTGTGGTTAAGTGCGAAGAAGGAGGAATGTGTTTAAAGTGGTTATAATAAATATGCTCAACAGTTAAGGAATGTTATCATTATAGTATAGAGTGGATTGTTCATTGGAAGGAATCAAGACAAGTATGAAGGCTCAAGGTAAGACAGTCTATGACACGTTTCTGGTATCACAAGTAAGAATCTCATATAGTTGGAGAAGGAAGAATACAAGTAGAGAGCGAGCTCTCTAGTCTTGGTGCAAAAAGGTGCAGAATGGTGCAGGACAGTGTAGGAAAGAAGGAACAACTCAAGGAGTCAATGAAGAAGCAGTGACAAGGTCTTGGAGGCATACAAGGGTCAAGGGTCTATGTCATGGTCATGGTACTTGTCATCTGAAAGTCTATAAGAAGAATTTCTTGTTGGTTTTTCCTCTCCAAGAGGGAGAGGTTTTGGTCCTGCCTCACAAAACCTAATTTTGTGTCTCTTGTGTTTTGGTAATTGACTTGATGAAAGACATAATACAATAAGAAGAGAAGTCATAAGTAAAAGAAGTAAGCTCACAAGTAATTATCAAGAAGAGAATTTGAATTAAATCTAGCTCTACCTAATTCTCAACATAATGAAAGTGTATTCCCCCTTTGAGGGTTGAATTATTTGTAATATCTGATGTAAAAAATATTTTAGTGCATGGTCCCTCATATTTAGACACCATGGCTAAAGTATTCGAGGGTGGAAAAAATATTAATCCCCTCTTGTGTCAATTAATTAATTTTTCTGGCTAAATTAAAATTAAATATTAAGCCAGAAAATTAATTAATCTAGAGCAAAAAATAATTATAGAGAAATTAAATTTTCTCCAAGTGGAAAATAATCAAAGAAAAGTCAAATTTTGAAGGCCTCCACCAAGGAAAAATGGATATTTTAAGAAAAATTGACCACTTGGACCTTGGTGGTTAAGTCAAAGTCAAATTTTTGAGGAAAATAATCCAAAATATTAATTTTTGGATTAATTAAAATGGGTTTTAAGAAAAATTCGAATTTTCCTCAAAATAAAAATATTTTTGACGACAAAGATCAAAAGATGATCAAATTATTATCAGTGATTGAGATTATTTTGACGGGGATCAAGCCAACTAGCTGTTATTTTTCCACTTCGAGGATTTCTCTATAAATAGAAGCCATTTTTCTTCTCAAGGTATTCCGATCTTGGGCTATCTCTGGATGATATAAAATTTGTAATGATAGTATTGAGCCATTGCTCTGCTGGGAACGTTTTAATATCATAATAGAAAGACTTTGGGGTTCAGTTCATGGTGTTCTTGTTCCATTGATATGTGGTGCATGCTAGTTATGTGTTAATCCTATATTGTGCTACATTGTTAAATGAATTGTTATTTCATTTGTTGGTGATAAGACATTCTATTGGTAAAAATTAATTACGCCGAAAGGCGTTCTCTCTATGGGCTTGGGGTGAGCAAACTTTGTTCACCTCGGCCAATAGGAAGTCTTCATTTTCGTCGCCCTCCGGGTAACTATAATATGACATGTGGAATTGAAAAATCTCCCAGCGATTCGTTTGATTAGTTGCATGCTCAAGTCCTGTCCAACGTAGAACATCCCAAAAATCTCCTAGCGATTTGTTCGATTAGTCGCATGCTCAAGTCCTGTCCAATGTAGAACCTCCCAGTCGTGTGTTGTTTCTAGACGAGCACCAAAGGAAGGGAAGGTAGGCTTTTTTCTCTGCTTTGCACAAAGCACATTGAAATCATCCATAGCTTTCTTCACAGATAAGACCCTCACTCGTGATTCGCAGGGGAATGACAATGGCATGGATTTTGTTCAATCTTTGTAGAAGCTTCAAGTTCCAGACCTCAATAAAAAACCTCCTAAATCTCTCCTGTTTCACTGGTCCTTCGAAGCAAGAACTCTGGGGCGCAAGAATGGTCACATTGTGGCGACCTACTTCCTCCTCCACGCTCAACAACATCGACACCTTCTCTATTAGCTCCACCAAATCTGTATATGGCGATTCCAGGATACCTCCTCTGATACAAAGCCACCACTATTGGGTGAATCAACAGAAGAATGCCCTTTATAGACCGACCCAATAGATTTTATCTATGGTGAAATGCCTCTCAGTCATATAGATATAATGAATTGAATCCTTGATCAATGCAGTTGAAGTTTTAATGGACATGGATTGAGTTTAGTGCACTCTGTCTCTGTATTTGCAAATGACATAAATGAATTATGCTCTCTTTATCTGCTCAAACATATTTTAAGAACCGGTGACTATATGGAACTGGAAACTAAAAAACTCTCAGGAAATCAGCTAAATTTATAAAATCAATTGCGAAACCTATAGAATGAACCTATCGTGTGACAACTCAGAGCTGGCCCATGACAGTTGGTAGAAAAACCAAGAATTTCGAGCTCACAGCGTCCAAGTCCTTGTGTTGTCGCACAGATTGTCTAGGCACCGTGACAACGGCTCAGATCGGGGGCTTTCACCTTGATCCCCAATCTCTCTATCTAAGCCGTCTTCTTGCAAGCTAAGGGAGGTAGACCCTAACAGAAATGAAGAAACAAAATTGGTTGAGAATCAACCAACTTAGGAGACACAGTCAAATAACCAAGTACTTGATGAGATTAACGAGATTTCACAGATCAATTATATTAAAACCAGTGCCTTATGGAGTTAAAAGATCCCGTTATGTAATTAAAGTTAAGTATTGCATGTATAACTGCTGCTATGAAAACACAATGATGTTCAATAGAAAGCACCACAACCATTCATTAAGACACTGAAGCCCACAACAAAACGATCATTAAGATAAATGCCAGATGCTTGAAATATTTCCGAATTTATGATATTTCAATATAACCCAATCCAGAAATTGAAATGGTCCTATATAGTCGAACTTTAGATAAAAAAAATTATACTCATTTGACTATAGGACTAAATTTTTAGAATTTTTTTTTATTTTTTATAATATTTTTTAACAAAATCTAAAAATTTAAAACTAAAATTTAAAATCTAACAATTAAACCAAAGCTAAAAACTAAACTAAATCAAAATCCTAATTGAAAACTATAGCTACACATTAAAATTAAAATTTAAATCTACAAAAATTAAAACTAAAACTAAACAAACTAAACTAAAATCTAAATCGAATTACAATTTAAAACTAAACTAACTAAAGTCTAAAATCTAAAGAAAAACTAAAATTAAAATCTAAATCTAAAGCTAAACTAAACCTATGCTAAAACAAAACAAAACTAAATTAAATCAAAATCGGAAAAAAAAAATTAAAACCTAAAGCTAAAACTACGCTAAAGTCAGAACAATACAAATAAAATCTAAAACCTACGCTATCATAAACTAACTTTAATGAATTAAAATCGAAATTTAAAACTAGAACTAAAAGTCAAAAATTTAAATTAGACTAAGGCCTAACTAAAAAAAAAGAATCCACACTAAATAAAAAATGAAACGCGGGCTTTGAGAGTTTGTAATCTGCGTTCACTTGATTGCTTGCAGGTCGACGAGAAAAGATCTAGACGGCGGCTCGACGACGTGAGGAGAAGGCTCTGCGATGGAAGAGGGAGGACGTCGACGATAGATGAATCAAATCAAGGCTGAATGGGTAGCGGAGGGTAAACGCAGATGGAAAATCGACGACAAATGCAAATGAGTAGAGGCTTGGACAGGGGAAAGCAAGGTCGATGGCAAGGGAAAAGCTTGGATAGCGGAGAAGGGAAGGACGCGCAAGAAGAGGGCAGAGATGGACCTGGACAGCGGATAGGAGGTCAACGCAGATCAAAGGTACAACGTTAAGGACAGAGAAGTGAGGGCAGAGGATCGATTTTGAAGCAGCAGAGAGTGAGGGCATTGGATAGCAAATTGATGGCTTACAGAAATCGATGGGAATTGATAACGTTTTTTTTGCAGTGAGTTGAGATAGAAAAACCCAGTGCAATCAAAACGCCCAGAGAACCTAAAATTTCTTCCGTTAAAAACAGCTCTTCAATGCTCTTTAAATCAAATAACGTTCAGATTTGCCCACATAGGTGATTTGAGGCCAGATCTGGCCCTTGTGGGTTAGATCTGGCTCGGATCTAAAAAAATTTCCGAGTAAACCCTGCAACCTGCAAAACCAGTCAGATCTTGAAAATATATACACCAAAAATTTTATCAAACCCTTACAGCCCTAAAAATACAAATTTACAAGCTAATTTACAGATCTGAGGCCCTCATGGCCAGATTTGAACCCATTTCAGCACAATTTTTTAGAAATTTGAAATTTTAAAGAGCGGCACAAGTCCTAAAAGACCCTGTAAAAAACATAATTTCGTCAGATAGCTTTGAGAAATTAGAAACAATGGGCTTTTTCAGATTTACAAATCTAAGAGTTGGCTGGTCCAACTAAAGGCTTCCCCAGATACCCAAATCTTAAAAAAAAATTCCCTGCACATTTAGATTGATAGAGATTTAAGAAAATAACATGAAATCCTTCCGAAAAATCAAAATGTCATTTTATGAACCTAGAAAACTGCACAAGATACCTGTATGCAGATTAATCCATGAAGGCCATCAACCATAAAAATACAAGATAAAGTAACAGAGTTTAGAAATGAATCACCACATAGATCTGAAAAAGGAACACCAAAGTTTGCAACTCCAAAGTCTTTATGCTTTATTCCTCAAAAGAAATTGCAAGAGCTTCCAAGACAAGTGCACGATCCTAAGATCGGATGACTCAAGACTGACAAAGACCTCTAATTTATAAGACAAAATCTCCAACGGCTAGTTCAGTTGATCCATGTCAAAATAATCTCGACCGTCGATAAGATTTGATCATCTTTTAATATGGACCGTCGAAATTATAAATTTGGGGAAAAAACGAATTTATCATTTAAATCCATTTTAATTAACTCAAAAATACTATTTTTGAGTTAATTACTCCAAAATTTTGACTTTGACTTAACCACCTAGGACCAAGGGTCCAAAATTTCTTAAAATTCTCAATATTCCCTTGGCTTGGGGCTTTTAAAAATTCATTTTTTAAGGACCAACGAATTTTGCCTTTGAAAAAATTTACCCTCACCTAGGACCTAAAATTAATTAAATTTTTGACTTAAGATTTTTAATTAATTTGACTAGAAATTTTAATTAATTGACTGAGAGGGGATTTTAATTATTTTTTCAACTCTCTTTACAAAAGATAAATACATTTAGACACATGAAGGGGGAATACCTATTTGTATAGACCCTCAAATCAAGGTTACTTGGGAGCGGGAGCACCGTTTTTAAAAGCTTTCGGTTCGGAGCTTTTCCGGGAGCGTTTATATATATATATATATATATATATTTTTTTTTTTAATATTTTGATGCATATATCTCAACAAAAACATGTAAAATGATGAATTAGACATTAAAAACATAAAAACATAGATTGAATCATATAACATCAATCTTCTAGAAGTTATAATCTTCATCAACCATGCCCACAAGTTGGAAGCATACAACATATTGACTCTTGAGTCTCGCGAATCATCAATCTGAAGGTTTCAAGCTTTCAAAATTCAATATATAACATTTATCATCATTGATATATAACATTTATCATCATTGATTTCAAATTTCAATATCTAACATTTATCATCATTGATTCATTGATTTTAAAATTCAATATACATTTATCATCATTGATATATATATTATAACATTTATCATCATTGATTCATTGATTTCAAAATTCAATATACATTTATCATCATTGATATATAACATTTATCATCATTGATTCATTGATTTCAAAATTCAATATATAATATTTATCATCATTGATATTATATAACATTTATCATCATTGATTCATTGATCACCATATAACTTTCATGAAGCATCATATTCATAATTCATAATGACTTGTAAACAGTAAACTTATAAATGCTAACTTCAAAGTTTCACCTTTCAAATTCAAACTTCAAACTTAAATTGTCATTAAAAATTTAAATATATGAAATCAGTAGCAAGTCAAGTTTCAACTGTTCAACTGTCAACAACAAATATATTTTATCTGGCTGGCCCCTTGCCATGCCCACGAGAAATGTCTAATTTCTGTGAGCCACGAGGAAATGTTGGTCTTCTAGTACTCTCAGGAGTACCATGACCACGACCAGAAGGTGGAGGCTGGATCTGCAAAGGAACAATAGTGTGATATCGAGAAGTGGCACTGGCACTGGCACCCGCACTGCTACCAGTAGATGGTGGGACTGGCCCTGTGTGTGGCGGTGCTGCTGATGCTTCATCATCATCCCTATAAAGTTCTGCTTCCAATTCTTCTAGATGTAACGTGCCGTCCTCCAAATTATCATCCTCTGGGTTGTTGTCCCAGACTCTGTATGATTGATCCTCATTTGCCCGATCACAATAATGGCTCAACAACCTCAAGTTATAATGCACATAAACCAGGCTTTCAGCTCGGTTTTCATTCAGCCTGTTTCTTCTCACATTGTGTATAAAGCTGTAGGTGCTCCAACACCTCTCTGCAGAAGAAGTGTTCACAACTTGTGAGAGAACTTTTTTAGCTAACTTTGGCAAAAGTCCCATGCCGCCATATGCTTCCCACCATGTGAGAGCATCGAATCTGTCCCTGTCTTCCATTGCATGGAAAGAACCAAAGTTAGCAGTGCAACTGAAGTATTTGCCTAATTCAAGGCGCAATCTAGCACACTCCTCCCTGTCAAGTACCAACTTGTCTAATGCCTTCATGTACCCCTCTTGTACCTCTAGATCTGTGTGAGGTTTCATCCTAACCCCACCTCCAAGTGCAGGTTGGCCCAACCAAGATGGAGAGTAATATTTTGGCGTAAGGATATATGCCAAAGCATGTAGTGGAACATTGAGTTTATTCCACCGTGCACACACACAGTCATGAATC
Source organism: Pinus albicaulis (assembly GCA_034641835.2). Lineage (NCBI taxonomy): Eukaryota > Viridiplantae > Streptophyta > Pinopsida > Pinales > Pinaceae > Pinus > Pinus albicaulis. The sequence goes on along the minus strand of CM076572.1, from coordinate 197,934,070 downwards.
ATAGCATACAAGTTGGGATCATTATCCTTAACAATATCTTTTATTTGCCCCAACATGCTGCCCATCTGCTCATAAACCTCTCCAATGATTGGTTTATCAGTATCTGCAAACCGAATCATGTTATAAATGGGCTCGGTAAAATTCAAAATTTCCCTCACACGTGCCCAGAACAGAGGGTCAAGGGCGGTCTCCTCCACATCTTCGAAACCTTGCCTGTCAACTATTGTTGTTTCCGTCCTTTAATAGTCGCCAATGTGGACTGATAATTATCATGAACTAATGACTCTCTACCTTCAAAAGGCGCCTGGTGAGGTAATAGCTATGAGGTAATAAATAGCAAATCTAGTTTTCTAGTTATCTTCTCAACACCCAATTTGGAGTGAGTACAAAGCCTCCATGGGCATTGCTATGATTTGTAATACCATCATTTTTTAATTTCTTCATTCAAATCACTGCCATTTGAATTGAGGTTGTTTGTTTTTGAGATATCATGCATCAAAAGGTTCACATAGTGAACCAAACACCCATCAAAAATGTTGGGGTATTTATCCCCAATACTGTTTCGTCGCCACGCTAGCGCATTACGTGATGACCGTATGACTTGTATGACCCAGTCTTTTCAATTATATCAGGTAATGGTTCTGCAATGTTAACGCCGGTTTTGAATTTCTCTGAATAATCATATGTTGCCAAGAAGATTGCACCACTAACCGACACAACCAAAACACTTATCAATGATTTTCCTTTTACATTGGTCCATCCATTAGAGACAATGGACAGTCCATGCTCATTCCACGAACTTGTCATTCTAGCCAAAGAATGGTTTATTTTAGTTTTTTCATGATCAAGACCCACGGTTCTGGCCTTGTCATACCCAGGGCTTTTATATCCTTTAGGGGCATCATTAATGGCAGAAACCATTTCATGCCAATAAGGTGAGCGAAGAACATTGAATGGCACCCCACATGCATATAGAAACCGGTAAAATTTTGAATCCACATCGTTCCTACACCCTTCGTCTAGGAAATCAGATATGGTTCTACGCCTTAATCCAGGTGTGCCACTGCCTCCAAAACCACTGGCATGGGTGGAAGTTGAACCTGTTTGTCCATGACGCGTTGGGCCTGAATAAGAATCAATGAAACCCCGAGATCTTTTAGATGATCTCTGTAGGGCAGCCTCCTCTTCCTTCCTATATTTCTCTCTTTGTGTTGCTGGCACATTAGTACAAATTTTGATTCCAATATTTTTATCTCCATCCGCTGGCATTTTCCCACAAAGGTGCCTTCTCGCACGGGTGTATGAACCATGGTATTGTTTATTGCAATGAGGGCAAATAAATTTAGTGGTTCCACCACCTTTCCCTCTTTCCTGTTTCTGAACATATTTCCACAAAGGTGTTTGAGTTTGGTCTTGTCTAGTTGGGGAATCTGTGTCCTCATGTTCTCCACTCCTCACTTCCTCCTCAACATAATCCTCCTCCTCTTCAGGATTTTCTCTTAGAACCATAACCCCTCCTCTTCAAACCCTTCTTCTCCGGACGGCTTCTTCTTCTAATACTTCCTCCAACACCATTATCACAAAGAAAGGAACTAACATTAGGAAACTTTAGCCATAGCCACACACGACATGGAAACAGCAAGTTTCAAGTTTCAAGTTTCTAGCCCGCAAAACAAATGGAAAATTCCAAATGGGAATAGAAAATGCAACATAGGAAAAAAACAATTCATTTTTTAAGTTTTAAACCCAATAAAATGCAACATTCAAGAAAAAATCAAGTTTTCATTTTTAAACAACCTACAAATTCATCCTAGAAAATATAAAACTGGATTAGAAGGCCTACCTCTTTCTTGCAATCCTCCTGTTGCCTTGCAGCTTGCTCCTTGCTCTCCTTGTCACTTCTGCAACTCAACTCTCCAATTCTCTCCTCAAGCTCTTCTTGCTCTCTCTCACTCACTCAACAAACAATAAAAACAAATGCTCCTCCTTTATAAACACAAATTTCCGCCCTATGGGAAATTTTTATGAGCGTCGGGAGCTTTATCCTCCTCGATCGTTTCCTCCTTATTTAAAAACGTCTCGAAGCATTTTAACGCTCAAAGCGCTGGGGAGCGTTCGCTCTCCGAGCGCTCCCAAATGCTCCGAAAAGGCAGTGAGTGTTTTATAGGCCTAAACGCGCTCGAAAACACTCCCTTAGGAAGCGTCGGAGCGCATTCCTAACGTTTCCAAACGCTGCACGCGAGCGTTTTCTTCATATCTGGAACGAGGGGGCTAGCTTCATGCAACCTCGCTCAAATAGGTACCCAATTCTGTGACTCAAAACATGATCTAGTAGACCAAACAGCTTGTAATAAAATAATCTAGCCAACTAGCTAGGATTATTCCCAAACTACTTTTACAAAGACTAGATATAAAACACTAGGACTCACTTAGCATCTTGATGGCAAAATCCACCCTAGCTTTGGGGTGAAGCTGGAGGGGAAAACTCTGCCGATCACAAGCAAATTAGTGAGACAAAAAACCTCCTAGGATAGAAATCGTCACCAACATACTAGGCTTACCTAGGTTGTTACATGCATGGTGATCTTACTTAGATCATTTACATCATAAACATGTAGAATGGGTTTACATTATTCATAAAACTGTCGAATGATGATGGAATCTGAATGATGTCAATTACTGCCGAACATGATGAATCCTATCATTTGAAAATGGGGTGTATCGACTAGGGTCATGATGCAGGTGTATCTATCTGTCAACATTTGGCTCTACTCGGAGACACGTTGCTTCATCGGAGGAATGTGAGAATCCAGAATCTGTATCCAAGCAACATGCAAAATTACATAAGTAGCGTCCATCCAAATATCATCATATAACATTAAGCACATGAAAAATAGAAGCTCTTCTATCATTTATTATTCTACTTAACATGAAAAGTAAATCTACTCTAACTGCAAAATGAAATGCTGAAATAACAAGGTGTAAGGTCAGAGATACAATACAAAGGATGCCCTGTGGCATCAGATGTAATCAATATAGTGCATGATGAGCATTTGCCTGCTTTCAGGCAAGTCTGTGGGCTGCTTTTCAGATGTGCCATGTCCAATCTTGCATATGGTAGGATTCTGTCTTATCCAAATGTCAAGTTGCTCTCGGCCATTAGACGAATCAAACCACTTTACTTCTTCTTTTCTACTTTTTTCTCTTCTTCTTAGTGGGTTGTGATGTCAGCAATGGGACCACTGTAGATTTCTTGTCCTTATCTTGAAGATGTTTGTACAAAATATCTGAAGAACCTGGAGCGTGACCAATCTTATTCTGGATATACTCTGTCAATGGTGACACATAAGCTTGGTCTTTCTTAACATCCTTTGAAACCATAGGTAATTTTTCCTTAATGGGAAAAGTGACCTCCTTGTGATGAGATGGGAATTGCTTTAGCAGACAAGAAGTCTTATGATCTGTTGATGAATCTTCATAATCAAATTTCGGCTGAAACTTTTGTATATGTAATTTTTCCATTTTTTCCAAGCTTTTCTGTATGGAACTCATCTCCCTGGCATGCCTTACTATTAATTTCGCTTGATTGATTTCTGTTTTCACGAATCTGTCTTGTAGATTGGTCTGATTTTCCTCCATATTTTTCATTTCCAACAAGTGATTTTCCTTCATGGTAGTCATTTCCTGGGTGTGTCTTGCTTCCATTGCAATCATATGATTCTGTATAATGGACATCTGATTAGAATGATTAACTTCCATTATCTTTAACCTGTTTTCCATGACATTTATTTCCTGTGCATGACTTGCTTCCATGGAATTTATCCTATTTTGAAGCTTGATTTGGTTAGCTTCCATGTTTTGAATCATTTGCGTATGATTGGGTTGCATATCCTTAATCATTTGAGCTGGTTCCTTAACATGACTTTCATGATCTTCTATATGCATGTGATAGTCTTTTCCAACAACATTAATTTGATTGCTCGACCTTGCCCTTCTACTATCTATGATTCTTTTGACAACATGGCAAGTAACCTCTTCATGAAGAGCATTACAGGCTCTACAATAAGGCAGAGCTTCATCCACAAGATTTTCAAACTCAAGTTGATTTGTCGGTCTCTGCTCATTAGATAGGCCTCTCTTCTGCAAAGCATTATTATTTCTAGGTTGGAAATTTTGTGCTTGAGATCCTTCCATCTAGACCAACCTAGCCTGTAAGACACTTATTTGTTCAGAATGATTAGATATTAACTTTTCCTAATCAAGTTCTATGTTTTCAAGTTTTTGCATCAATTTATGCATAGGGTCCTCATAAAATTTTTCAATTTCTTTTCCCTTAGAATCTGTCAAAGACCTATCAAAATATGGAGTTTTGGATATTCCAGATGCTTTCTTATCCTTTTTAATCTCCTCAGCTAAAACCTGGGCAGCCTTATAATCATTAACTTTAGCTTGCCTCAACTCATAAAAGTATCAACATCAAAGGCATCATTATAACAATCAAAAAGGAACGTGGCAGGAGGTCTATAATCTTGAGGTAATTCTTTAATAATACCATTAAACCTGTTATTAAATTCTTCTACTGTTTCATTTTCTTTTTTCTTTATGACATTGATATCTCTAACCAAATGCTTATCTTTCCTTTTATCACCATACTTGTCCTTAAAGACAGCCACAATTGATTCAAAGGTATCGAATGAATTATCAGGTTTTTTAGTAAACCAGTTTGCAACATCTTGGCCAAAAGTAAGAACAAAGAGTCTCATCTTTACATCAGCAAAATTGTTATTTGAAACTGCAAATCTATTCCACCAATTAACGAAAGCAAACAAATGAGATTCGACACTAATTGCATCATTTTCTTGAAAAGAAGGTAATTTATCCATTCCAACTTGAGGGAAATCATGGGGATAACCCTGAATATTAGCAAAATTACACGGGTTAAATACTTCCTTGATATCATGCTTAGGATTTAAGAAATAGATCCGTGTTCAAGAATAGTCAAAAGGTCCTCAAGAAGCGAATTTCTTAGCAGGAACTCTTGTAAGAAATGAAAGAATTGGAGTCGCCGCTTGAACATGAAACTAATTCTAAAACAAAAGAAAAAATCAAGAAATAGCAGATGGATATCAGGGGAGGATTCTTGTCTGGGAGTAAATAGATGAATAAGTGGAGTCGCCACCCAAACAAGAAGCCAACCGAAATGTCCAGGTGCTAAAGATGAAATGATTAGTGAGATGATGAAAGATAAGATGATGAAGAGTTGAAATGACGCCAGAAAATGTGATCCCTTGTGACAGGCTAATGAATGGCGAAAGAAGATTTAAAAGATTAGAAAATGTCGTTAAGACCAAGGACAGAAAAAACTCTATCCCCAGCAACAACGCCAAAAAATGTTGTCGCACAGATTGTCTAGGCACCGTGACGACTCAGATCGGGGTTGTCACCCTGATCCCCAATCTCTCTATCTAAGTTGTCTCCTTGCAAGCTAAGGGAGGTAAACCCTAACAGAAATGAAGAAACAGAATTGGCTGAGAATCAACCAACTCAGGGGACATAGTCAAATAACCAAGTACTTGATGAGATTGACGAGATTTCACAGATCAATTATATTAAAACCAGTGCCTTATGGAGTTAAAAGATCCCGTTATGCAATTAAAGTTAAGTATTGGATGTATAACTGCTGCTATGAAAACACAATGATGTTCAATAGAAAGCACCGCAACCATTCATTAAGATACTGAAGCCCACAACAAAACGATCATTAAGATAAATGCCAGATGCTTGAAATCTTTCTGAATTTATGATATTTCAATATAACCAAATCCAGAAATTGAAATGCTCTTATATAGTCAAACTTTAAATAAAAAATTTATACTCATTTGACTATAGGACTTAGAAATTTTTTAAAATTTTTAAAATTTTTAGAATTTTTATTTTTATTTTTTATAATATTTTTTAACAAAATCTAAAAATTTAAAACTAAAATTTAAAATATAAAAATTAAACCAAAGCTAAAACTAAACTAAATCAAAATCCTAATTGAAAACTATAGCTACACATTAAAATTAAAATTTAAATCTACAAAAATTAAAATTAAAACTAAACAATCTAAACTAAAATCTAAATCGAATTACAATTTAAAACTAAACTAACTAAAGTCTAAAATCTAAAGAAAAACTAAACCTACGCTAAAACAAAACAAAACTAAATTACAACAAAATCGAAAAAAATAAAATTAAAACCTAAAGCTCAAACTACGCTAAAGTCAGAGCAATACAAATAAAATCTAAAACCTACGCTATCATAAACTAACTTTAATGAATTAAAACCAAAATTTAAATCTAGAACTAAAAGTCGAAAATTTAAATTAGACTAAGGCCTAACTAAAAAAAAAGAATCCGCACCAAATAAAAAATGAAACACGGGCTTTGAGAGTTTGTAATCTGCGTTCACTTGATTGCTTGCAGGTCGACGGGAAAAGATCTAGACGGCGGCTCGACGACGTGAGGAGAAGGCTCTGCGATGCAAGAGGGAGGATGTCGACTACAGATGAATCAAATGAAGGCTGGACGGGTAGCGGAGGGTAAACGCAGATGGAAACTCGACGGCAAATGCAAATGAGTAGAGGCTCAGACAGGGGAAAGCAAGGTCGACGGCAAGGGAAAAGCTTGGACAGCGGAGAAGGGAAGGACGCGCAAGAAGAGGGCAGAGATGGACCTAGATAGTGGATAGGAGGTCAACGCAGATCAAAGGTACAAAGTTAAGGACAGAGAAGCGAGGGCAGAGGATCGATTTTGAAGCAGCAGAGAGTGAGGGCATTGGATAGCAAATTGATGGCTTATAGAAATCGATGGGAATTGACAACGTTTTTTTTGTAGTGAGTTGAGACAGAAAAACCCAGTGCAATCAAAACGCCCAGAGAACCTAAAATTTCTTCCGTTAAAATCAGCTCTTCAATGCTCTTTAAATCAAATAACGTTCAGATTTGCCCACAGAGGTGATTTGAGGCCAGATCTTGCCCTTGGGGGTTAGATCTGGCTCAGATCTAAAAAAAATTCTGAGTAAACCCTGCAACCTGCAAAACCAGTCAGACCTGAAAATATATACACCAAAAAATTTATTAAACCCTTACAGCCCTAAAATTACAAATTTACAAGTTAATTTATAGATCTGAGGCCCTCGTGGCTAGATTTGAACCCATTTCAGCACAATTTTTTAGAAATTTGAAATTTTAAAGAGAGGCACACAAGTCCTAAAAGACCCTGTAAAAAACACAATTTTGTCAGATAGCTTTGAGAAATTAGAAACAATGGGCTTTTTCAGATTTACGAATATGAGAGTCGGCTGGTCCAACTAAAGACTTCCCCAGACGCTCAAATTTTAAAAAAAATTTCCCTGCACACTTAGATCTGAACTTTAGATTGATAGAGATTTAAGAAAATAACATGAGATCTTTCAGAAAAATCAAAATGTCATTTTATGAACTTAGAAAACTGCACAAGATACCTGTATGCAGATTAATCCATGAAGGCTATCAACCATAAAAATACAAGATAAAGTAGCAGAGTTTAGAAATGAATCACCACATAGATCTGAAAAAGGAACACCAAAGTTTGTAACCCCAAAGTCTTTATGCTTTATTCCTCAAAAGAAATTACAAGAGCTTCCAAGACAAGTGCACGATCCTAAGATCGGATGACTCAAGACTGACAAAGACCTCTAATTTATAAGACAAAATCTCCAACGGCTAGTTTAGTTGACCCATGTCAAAATAATCTCAACCGTCGATAAGATTTGATCATCTTTTAATATGGACCGTCGAAATTATAAATTTGGGGAAAAAACGAATTTATCATTTAAATCCATTTGAATTAACTCAAAAATACTATTTTTGAGTTAATTACCCCAAAATTTTGACTTTGACTTAACCACCTAGGACCAAGGGTCCAAAATTTCTTAAAATTCTCAATATTCCCTTGGCCCGGGGCTTTTAAAAATTCATTTTTTAAGGACCAACGAATTTTGTCTTTGAAGAATTTTATTCTCACCTAGGACCTAAAATTAATTAAATTTCTGGCTTAAGATTTTTAATTAATTTGACCAGAAATTTTAATTAATTGACTGAAAGGGGATTTTAATTATTTTTCCAACTCTTTTTACAAAAGATAAATGCATTTAGACACATGAAGGGGGAATACCCATTCGTATAGACCCTCAAATAGGTACCCAATCCTGTGACTCAAAACATGATCTAGTAGACCAAGTAGCTTGTAATAAAATAATCCAGCCAACTAGCTAGGATCATTCCCAAACTACTTTTACAAGGACTTGATAGAAAACACTAGGACTCACTTAGCATGCTGATGACAAAATCCACCCTAGCTTTGGAGTGAGGATGGAGGGGAAAACTCTGCCAATAACTTGTGTCGAAAAACACAAGTAAATCAGTGAGACAAAAAACCTCCTAGGATAGAAATCGTCACCAACATACTAGGCTTACCTAGGTTGTTACAGACATGACGGTCTTACTTAGATCATTTACATCGTAAACATGCAGAATGGGTTTACATTATTCATAAAACTGTCGATTGATGATGGAATCTGAATGGTGCGACCACGTTGAACATGATGAATCCCATTTGAAAAAATGGGGTGTAATGCTATAGGGTCTTTGACAAAGTGTGGTCAACACCTTGCATCTTCCTCACAGACTCCAGCTCCTCCTCGACTACACCAACAACAACTTGGTTGAGCGCGGATTTGAGTCCCCTTCAAATAATTTAAGTCTCTGTCAGATTTCCTCTCTTAAATGCCTGTCTAGTTCCACACACCCCGAGTTCAATTCCCCGAGAGTTCTGACCCAACAGCTGAGGGGTATGATCGGGTAGACCTTCGAGGACAAGAATCTGGTTGATTCACCCCGAAGCATTTTGAATGGGCATAATACTAGCTGGGACTCTTCCATGTCTTCTCATGAATCATATTCTTCAGTTCTCTGGCTCCCTAACTGTAAGGACGTGGTGTGCTCTCAAGATGAGAAGCCCAAGAAGCCTGGTGGCAGTTGGAAGAAGACGAAGAGATTTCTGGACTTATTGGAAACATGTGTGAGGTGACAGAAAAACACAAGAAACCGCATAATGGCTTGTGGATATGAATGTGTGTCGTCCACATGCTCTAGCATTGGATTTCTAGAGATGAAGCTTGACGACGAGGAGGACAACTTGTTGTATTACCTAGAAAAAATAGATAGTGGGTTCAGTGTCCAAGACGTTTCAAGTGCAGAAGGGGTGGAAGATAAGATGCCAACCTTCTATTCTTCCACAATGCTTGGAAGTGACAAGAAGGGGAAAATTAGTGCTAAGAAGAAGAGAGCCATCCTTGTTGGGTGAATCATTAGAAGAATGCCCTTTCTAGACTGACCCAATAGATATGATATATGGTGAAATGCCTCTCAGTCATCTGTACAGTCATATATTGTTGGAAACACTGAGAGGGGGGTGAATCAGTGTTTCTTTTCAATTGTTAATTATTGCCAGTTAGATTCTTCACAATTAAAGAAAGAGAGGTGTATAATAATGATATTAAAGATTAATAAGAATTTCAATCCCTTTTTTTAATAATAGTATACAATAGATGAGTGAAGGGCACCAACCCTTTTAATGAAGCAGGCACCAACCTGTTGCCAAGCACCAACTTGGACTTTGATGAGGCTCCGACCTTTAGGGCTCCAACCCTATCTTCCACAAGGCTCCAACCTTGTCTTTATAAAAAAATGAATTAGTAACTTACTTGAATTGCTTCACAAGTTTCTTCACTGTCCAATATTTCACTTGTCCAAAAACTCCAAAACTGTTAATGCTTCACTGCTCATAGATTTTTACTTTACTGTTCAGAATTATGTCTTCAAATTCATCACTGCTCCAACATCCAAATCTATACATTCATCATTGTTTTATTGTTCTATTCTTCATGAGCTTTTCACTCCTTGACTTGTTGACTGTTCACTCTAGTTTTCCACAACACTGTTCCAGGTCAGGATTAATACTTTAATGATTTACACAATCTGAGCCATCCGAGCCTCTGTCCTCAACAAATTTCACACTGACCCAAGGAATTGTCCACAACAAAAGGTCTGAAGATAACAAAAGTCTCTGTGATGAATACACCAAGGTATCGAGCTATTTTTCAAGCTAGAAATCACGAAGAATCACATACATCAAGCCTTTCACAGTCTGAGGTTGATGGCATTATATAGTCCGAGAGAAAGGTATTAACACTGCACAGAATTGTGATGGTTCATATTAATCCTCCACAATTCGAGTTGTAGCAATACTGCTTTGCTGAGTGAGGGAGAAGATCTGTATCACTGTGATATATCACAAAAACGAAGCTCTGAACCGTATTGCAGTAAGCCACCGAAACAATCCAATGGAAAAATAGCCCAATTTTTAAGAAGAACAAATCTGTGGTTTTAAGGTAGAACAAATCTGCGGATCTATGGTATTTTGATGGCTGTCTGGAGGTGTTACTTCTTTGATTTGAAGCCCATAATCATTCAACCGAACCTTTTTCTCCTTATTTTTCTGTTTCTCTTTATGTTCACGAGTTGTGAACAATAATTTTCTTTCCTGTGATGATGACCGAAAAAGATGATCCAAAAATGAAGTTCGAATCATGAATATATATGGTGATTTTGTTTAAACGAACATCAACAGCCATGTCCCTAAGGCAGACCGACTTTAGGAGCAAGAACAAGTTGGTTCAAAAGGAAAAATAATTATTCCACAACTTCAAAAATTCATATATTTCAAACCACAGGGAGTTTTTGGGCATATGAGGACTCGTTGGAAAGAGGAAGGAGTCTTCTTCAAGATGGACAAGGGCTCACTTTGATATCATTCCTTAAATGTCCCCAAAAACCATTTTTCTAGCTGACTGTCCTTGTATTACTGTGCATAAAAAAAATTATGGACAGTGAGCCTTTATTTTCTTAAGTATTTTTCCCCAGTATTTCTTGTGCATGGGAGGATAGTAGCTTGAACAGAGCTGGTATGGATATCTTCATCCAAGAATCATTAATGATATTTCCATCAATGCCAATTATTGACCAACATTCTCCCCCTTTGTCATTGATGGAATTATTCTAGCATTTTCTCCCCCTTTGACGTCAATGGCAAATGGGGTGCCTACGTATTCCACCTATCAAACTGCCCCCCCTGTCATGTTGCTCCCCCTAACATACTGTACCCTTGACATACTGCTTGATTTAATGTGATGCAAGAGCAATGACCCCCATCTTTTGTTGCTGGGGTGTCCTAGCAATAGAGAGTTCTCTTTCGATTCCATGCTCTTTACAGAATTTATCGAACTCTTTTGAGGTGAATTCTCCTCCTCTATCCGTTCTAAGACATTTAATCTTAGAATCTTTCTCATTCTCAATGAGAGCCTTAAGATTTTTAAAACATTCAAATGCTTCAGATTTATATTTTATGAAATATATCCACATCATTCTAGTATAGTCATCAACAAATAGAGCAAAGTACCTTTCACCTTGAAGAGTTGGAGTTCTAGTTGGCCCACACAAATCTGCATGAATGATTTCCAAAGGTTTTGTTGTTGAGAACTCCTTAGTTTTGTGGCTAGTTCTGGTTTGCTTTCCATGTTGGCATGGGCCACATACAACTTGATTTGGTTTGCACATTTTTGGAATATCCCTTACTGCATTAATTTCGCTGATGTTGACTAGGTTATCAAAACTTGTATGCCCCAATTGCTTGTGCCATAACCAACTTTCATCTGTTTGACTTAAGTAACATTTATCTTCTTGGATTCTACTGAGAATGTAAACATTATCTGGTGTTCTTACTCCTTTCGCCACAAGTTCTCCCGAGGATGAGTCTCTTATTTCACAATTTTTTGTACTAAAGACAACATTATGTCCTTGGTCACAAATCTAGCTAACACTTAAGAGATTGTGTTTGAGCCCTTCTACTAGCAAGGTATTTTGAGCCTTTCCTAGTCCATTGACAAGGGTAGTAGTTCCTTTTCCAGTGATTTTAGCGGATCCACTTCCAAAAGATACATTTCCATTTTTCTTGTTCAATGAGATAAACTTCTTTTGGTCACCTGTCATATGTCTTGAGCATCCACTATCCACAAACCAATGATTTTCTTCACTATGAGCACATAGAGCTAGGCCACATTTATCAGTTTTGAGATTTATGTTTTTAGCTTTCTCCCTTTTGAGAGGACAATTTTGTTCATTATGATCATAATTATCACATAATGATCAAGACAGATCAAACTTAGCCAAGGGATCAAAAGAATTGTAAGTTTTGATTTGCCCTTGCTCTTTAGGACCATGTAGTTAGTTTCTTTGATTTTTCAATCTTGGTGCTTCATTCTTATGAGCCTTGCAATGTTTAGCTTGA